>JAMPIV010021623.1:147500-194352 GCA_024509875.1 Oreohelix idahoensis
TACAAATAAAACCTCCTTCCCCTTTACGACTTCTCGCTTGCTCTGACCACTCCCCTCTCTCGTTTGCTAGCGGCAAATTGACTTAGTACTGTGGCCGACATAACATTCACACTAATTAGGCTATTTTCGCCCGAAGAAATATATAAACAAAGTCTCTCGGTGTACAATACGGGTAAGGTAGGAAAGAAACTCCCCGCACGTTTGTTATGACATGCTCTCACATTCACAAAATACCCTATACATTTATACCACTATTCAGGCTTATCCTTTAATCCGCCTGGGATAACCGGCAGGTATCCGCTCGAAGCGATAACAATAATTTACAGTGATAATGAAATGATACAAGTTTCCAGGCCTTGTTGTTTCCCCTTTTGCTGGAGGCCCGCCACAAGAAAAGATCTGTGAGTGTCAAATGTAGTAGTGATGAATTTATCTCAATTACAACTTTATGAGGTCTTTCCATTCTGAGAGAGCTCTTTTGCTTAGCAAAAACATTTCACTTATGAAACTATGAAGATAATCACTGTACGATCTATTTTACAAAGTTGGTTTAGCCTCTGGTGACATGGTAACCCAATTATAACCACTAATTAATCAAGTGTCGCTTAGTCAAACAGAAAGAGTATCCGTTAGTTTTCTAACAGAAAAAGTATCCGATGATTTTCTGCGACTGAATGACTTTGACTAGAGTAATTCACTTCACGTAACAAGTCCGAGTTCGTTGCTGCAAGTTAATAGGAAGTTTTTTTTGTTTTTAATTTTAAAAGGTGATGGGTGGAGAGGGCACTTAACAGCTGACCATTTATTGTCTCTGCTCGTCCACCATCTTGGTCTACTCTGTTCAACTTAAGATTTGGTTATAATTAGGGTATTTAATGTAACTTTATTTTTAGTTTTGATATAGCTAACTATTGTCTTTTTAATTCTTGTTTTTTTTGTTTGTTTGTTACTTCTTTGTCTTTCCTTACACTATGAGTAGTCAATAATTTTGTTTTTCTTTAATGGTTTGTTAGTTTTTGTTGATTAATTTCTACTTGGTTGAATTTCTTTTCTGAAGTATTATTATTGTTATTATTATTACTAATATTGTCACTGTTATTACCTTGTATGTTTTCCTTTGTTTTGTATATATATATCGTTTAAGTATTGTTTGGGCTTCCCCTGGGGCATCCATCCTTAAAATCCTATCACCTGTCATGTCTATATTGTGATTTCTAAAGTATGTTTTTAATTCAAGCCTCTGCTGCTCGTGCTTTTAACAGTGGATCAGGTAAGTGGTCTATGTCATTTTCTTCCTGACATTCTTGGCAGTGTGGTTCCTCTATCATAAAGTATGCTGCACCGAGACGGAGACGCCACAGCTTTTTGTTAAAGGGTACTTTTAATTCTTCTATGACCTGGCACGTCCTTGTTGGTTCTTTCAGAATTTTGAATGCATGTCTGCCTTTACTACTGTCCTTCTATGTTGTCTTCCATTCCTCGTTTATGGTTAGCTTCACTTGGCTCTTCACATGTAGTTTCTTACAATAACTCTTGCTCAAACCCAACCGTAATAAATACCGGCGTTCCTCAGGGCTCTATTCTTGGGCCTCTACTTTTTGCCATATACATTAATGACCTTCCACTACACGTCGAGCACGCATCCTGTGACCTATTTGCTGATGACTGTACTATCTACACAAGTGATACAAGTTGCAACACACTCGAACTATCGTTACAAAAAGATACAGACAATCTGATTAAGTGGAGCATCGGAAATCGCATGCTAATTAATATAATTAAAACAAAGTGCATGTTAATATCAACTAGACAAAAATTACAAAATTCTGAGAAAACAACACTTCAGATCTATATTGGTACCTCACCAATTGGAAACGTTAATGAACATAAAACTCTAGGAATAGTCGTTGACCAGCATCTAAATTGGAACTCACATGTTCATGCACTGACCAAGCAAACGGCACAGAAAGTTTACCAGTTAGCTAAAATCAAACATTTCCTAGATGAAGATGCACGAAAATTGTTCTATATATCTCTCTAGTTTCTGACAACTGCCAAACACAGTGTGTAGATCTATATAAAGATCTCAAAATACTGCCTCTAAGAAAGCGCTTTCTGTTCAACAAAGCTAAATTTGTTCACAAAATCCTGTCACAGAATGCTCCAACATATCTGTGGCCAATGTTCAAATACAATGAAAGACGCAGTCAACGCCTTAACAAAATACAAGTGCCCAAGCCTAGGCTTGACTTATTCAAGAAAAGCTTAGCTTACTCTGCTGCTCATCTTTGGAACTATCTTCCACATTATCTAAAACATAACAACCTCAGTCCCTATTCATACAATCGTAAACTTTTCGAATACATTATGAGTTCTGATTATCTGCCCCCCTAATGTGATTATTTTTCCGAACAAATGGTATAATATCGAGTGTAGGTTTAATGATGATGTTAGTGCTTTTCAACATATTTTGTTTCATGGTAATACTTAGTTTGTACTTTTCAACATATTCTATTTCATGTTTATAATTAGATACTGTGAATGTGAGTATGCTATTATTTTACCTTTACAACGTTGAATTCCTTGAATTGATGGGTAAAATATATGTGAGAATAAATGAAATCAGTATAAAAGACGAGAGAAAGGAAGGGCAGAATGTCAGACGGGCCTGTGAGCCCAATTCTCAACCCTTTGAAAATAAAGTTCGTTCGTTCGTTCTCTCTTAGACGAACCTATGTTCCTATTTCTCAACACTTTGAAAACAAAGTTCGTTCGCTCTCTCGCTGGCTCTCTCTCTCTCTCTCTCTCTCTCTCTCTCTCTCTCGCTTTCTCTCTCTCTCTCTCTCTCTCTCTCTCTCTCTCGCTTTCTCTGGCTCTCTTAGACGGGCCTAAGTTCCTTTCTCTCAACACTTTGAAAATAAAGTTCGTTCGCTCTCTTTCAGTCCCTATTCATACAATCGTAGACTTTTCGAATACTTTATTAGTTTTGATTACATGCCCCCCTAATCAGATTATCTTTTCTTATAATATCAATTGTAGGTTCTAATGACGATGTTTGTACTTTTCTACATATTTTATGTCATGTTTATAAGTAGTTAATGTTAATATGAGTGTGCTATTTTATTTTACTTTGCAACGTTGAATTCCTTGACATTGATATGTAAAATGCATATGGGAATAAATGAATTCAGTATGAAAGGTGAGAGAAAGGAAGGGCAGAATGTCAGACGGGCCTGCGTGCCCAATTCTCAACCCTTTGAAAATAAAGTTAGTTCGTTCGTTCGTTCGTTCGTTCTTAATCTCCGATTTTCCAAGTCCTGCTCTTATATTGTTTTTACTTATTCTTCCATATTTGGCAGTTTTGTCTGTCAACTGGTTGCCAGCTATACCTATGTGTGCTGGAACCCACACTAGCCTCACACTGCATCCTCTGTTCCCTAGTGATGTATTAATTGCAAGAGTTTCTTTCTTAATGTCTGGCCGGCTGCACTTACCTGGGTGTTCTAGTGTTTGTAGTGAGTCTGTAAATATCGTAATTGCTTCTGGCGGATTTTCTTCGATTATTTCTAAACTTTTTAGAATTGCTACCATCTCTGCGATAAAAATCGAAGCCCCTTCAGTTATACTGTAGCTCTTCTTAATTCCCCACTGTAGTATTGCTACTCCTGCATCTAGTTCCCACTATCACCCTTGGATCCATCATTGTAAACAGCCAGGCTTTCTTAGTAAGTTGATTTATGAACTTTCTTACTATAGTTTTGGCTTCCTTATCTTCTATATTTTGCTTAATCTTTTCAGTGAGTGTGGTCTATGATTGGTGCTTTTAGTTCCCAGGGTGGTATTGTGTTTCTATATTTTTTACTATTATTAATTGTGTTTGACAGTTCTTTGAACTGTATTAGATCTTCTATAGTTCTCCACCCTGTTGGATATCTTTCTGTATTCAAGGGGACGTCCCATACACTTCGTTGGTTTTTGACAAATGCTTTAATTGCTGGGTGAGTCACTTCTTGTGCTTCTTTGCTCCAATAATTTAATCTTAGTTCTTTCCGTCTTAGATCAAGGGGCGGTATGCCAAGAGCTACTTCTAGTGCTTCTACTGGTGTTGATCTAAATGCACCGGTAATGGTTATCATGGCTCCATTTTGAATTCTCTCCAGTTTTGCTTTGTTAGAAGCTAAAGCTGAGTCATAGACAATGCTAGCACAATCTAGTTTCCCCCTTGATGAATGACTTATAGAACATAAGCATTATTTTGTTGCTGCCCCCCCCACCCATTACCGTTTACTATCCTTAGCATATTTAGGGGTCCTCTACAGCTTTCTACTAAAATGTCTATATGTTTATTCCAATTTTGTTGTTTATCTAAAGTCATGCCCAGGAATCTAGTTGTTGGGGAGGTACATATTTTCTGTTCTTTAATGGTTATATTGATTTTGTTATTTCTTTTTAAATTGCCCTTGCTGAATATCATACCAACTGTTTTGTTTACATTAATTTGGAAGCCCCAGCTTTTCATCCATTCTGAAACTTTGTCTAATTGGTTTTGCAGTTTTTTGTAAACATGGTCCAAGTTTTTTCCAGACCGCCAAATGGCACAGTCATCTGCAAATTTGTATAGTGCATTTTTAATGTCTTTAAATTCATCTGCTAGAGCATTTACAACTATCGTAAAAATTGAAGGCGAAATCACTGATCCATGAGGAATCCCATTCTATTGTTCATATATTTCTGACTTATCGTTGTTCATCTGTACAGCAAAATACCTGTCCTGTAAAAAGTTTTCAGATACTTATAGATTTTGCCCGTAATGCCAATCTTTTTCATCTTGTAAAGAGCTCCACCTCTCCAGCATTCATTATACGCTCTAGCGACATCCAAAAACACTGCCACTGTTTTCTCTATCCTCTTGAACTCTAGCTTAACTTCGTGTTCTAATCTTACAAGCTGGTCTACTGTGCTTCTGTCTGCTCTAAACCCTGACTGGGTTGGGCTATATAACTGATTTATTTCCAGGTAGAATTTAACTCTTTTGTTGACGACAGTTTTCAGTATTTTGCCTAGTTGTGATGTTAAGGAGATAGGCCTATATGAACTTACATCATGGGCTTCCTTATTGGGTTTTAGGATGGGTACTATCATAGCTACTTTCCATGCTTTTGGTATCTTGCCTAAGCCCAAGATTTTGTTATAAAGGGAAGTTATTATGTTTATAGTTTTTTTGGGTACTTTCTTAAGGATTTCCTAACTAAGTATATCATGCTCTGAGGCAGTATTATATTTCTCTTTTATTGCACTAGCTACTTCTTCCTCTGTTATATCAGCATCTAAAAAGTGTTTTTCATCTATCTGGTCTGGTAATTCATTTATAAATGTCGCTTTAAGTTTTTCTCTTCTCTCATTTTCTTCCCGTCCAAGGGTACTTTTTGCACTGACTTTATAGAAATACTCAGCAAGGGCATTAGCTTTTTCTTTGTCTGTTTCTGCTCTCTTTGGTAGTTTGATTGCTGGCATTATTGTTTTCTTATTGTTCCCTTTGATTGCTTTAAGCTTTTTCCATACTTCTTTAATTTGAGTGCTAGGTTTAAGTGACTGACAATGCTCCTTCCAGTGAGTTTCTTTGGCTTTGAATATTATTCTGTTAGTGTCATTCCTAATATGTTTATATTCATCACAGGTTTCGTCTGTTCTGTTATTTTTATATTTTTGTAAGGCTATTTTTCTTCGCTCATGAATTTCTGAACAGCTTTTATTCCATGAAGCAACTGGTTCTTTATTCCACTGAGTTTTTTCCCCCTTATTAATGTTATTTATTGGTTTTAAGTGTTGTAGCATATTTTTATTTGGTATATATTTTATTGCTATTTTAAGAATTTCATTTGCCAGTGTCTCTGCTAATAAGTCAGTATCATCTGATTCCATGTCTTTATATTCCATCACTCCAGCTCTGATTGGAAGGCTTCCCAGTTTGCTTTTTTATAGTTGAAAGTTGGTTTTTCTGATCCTGGGTTTGGAACAACCTTTTCTTGCATGGTTATTACAATGGGCAGATGATATGAGTTTGTGTCAGGTAACACTTCCCAATTTGCATTGGCTAGATTGTTAGTTGCTATGCTTATGTCTATTGCTGTATCTGCCCCTTTAGTTTGTGGATTAATTCTAGTTGCTGTTTCATCGTTAAGTATTAGTAGGTGGTTGTTTTCTATATAGTCATGTTGGTTGTATCAAATACTTCCCAGTCTATAATTTTAAATATGTCGTTTATCAAGACTGCGACACCCCCTCCTCTGCCTTATTTCCTATCGCGCCTAAGCATCTTAAAACCCTTGCAGCTATATCTACTATTGGGGTTTAAATGTGTTTCTTGAAGAGCATATATTGTATTAGTTCCACCTGTCTCTGCAAGTAGGGGTGCACAATTCTTTTTGACACCCCTACATATCCACTGTATTGTTCTACATCCTTTCTTATCCATTTTTAATATTAGCTAGTATCCCTTTTATTTTGTATTAAGCTATCAAATTTGCTCTTATTTTGTATTGTCCCTATCAGTTGCATGAGGTGTTACTTACTATTCGTGGTAATTCTTTAATGTAATTTATTCCTTTTTTGAATAACTGGGTTTGTGTCGATAGATCTTTTACTTCATCCAAAACTACATTTATGTGACTGATGGTTTTTGTTACCCATTCTTTCCATTTGGCGTCTTGTTGTTGTTTGCCACTTTCCTTTTCTTTTGCTTCTCTGTCTAAGTTTAGCATCTGTCTTTCACTTTCTATTCTTTTTAGAATAACTTTATTTGCCTCGTTCAGTTCAGATAATTTAACTACATCCTGGGAAATTTGTTGCTGTATGGCTTTAATTTCTTCGAGCACTGCCTCTGCACTTTTCAGCGCATTCGTGCATTCCAAGGATGTAGTTGAACCATACGACTGATTTTTTGGCACTGTTTTGTTAATTTCTAACACATAAGGAAGGGCAACCCGAGGCCTGTAAACAGTAAATTAATATTAGACAAACATAAAGGTATGTTTTCAGGCACTCGTAAGAAATAAAGAAGTAGAACACTTGGACAACAGAAAAAACAACAGACGTGAGTGGCTTACCCAGGGTTCGAACCCCGTACCTTCCGTACGACAACTCCGCCTAGCTATCAAGCGAATCACACTGACCCCACGGCCAGCTAGGCATCCCCAAAAAAAAGATGCTTTACTGGCTATTTATCAGTAAGAAACACAAGATAACACCGGAAGTATACAGTGGGCAACTCAGCCCCTTAATGACGCAATCACTTCTGTTGTTCCACTATTAACAGTATGTGTCAGTCCAAACAAGACAAAGACCTTGATACTGGGTCCAGTAAATAGTAGAAGACTAAAGGACAATAGTATAGAACAGTGGGTAGGTTTCTGGTATTGTATGAACATAAATAACACATAAGGAAGGGAAACCCGAGGCCTGTAAACAGTAAATTAATATTAGACAAACATAAAGGTATGTTTTCAGGCACTCGTAAGAAATAAAGAAGTAGAACACTTGGACAACAGAAAAACAACAGACGTGAGTGGCTTACCCAGGGTTCGAACCCCGTACCTTCCGTACGACAACTCCGCCTAGCTATCAAGCGAATCACACTGACCCCACGGCCAGCTAGGCATCCCAAAAAAAAGATGCTTTACTGGCTATTTATCAGTAAGAAACACAAGATAACACCGGAAGTATACAGTGGGCAACTCAGCCCCTTAATGACGCAATCACTTCTGTTGTTCCACTATTAACAGTATGTGTCAGTCCAAACAAGACAAAGACCTTGATACTGGGTCCAGTAAATAGTAGAAGACTAAAGGACAATAGTATAGAACAGTGGGTAGGTTTCTGGTATTGTGTGAACATAAATAACACATAAGGAAGGGAAACCCGAGGCCTGTAAACAGTAAATTAATATTAGACAAACATAAAGGTATGTTTTCAGGCACTCGTAAGAAATAAAGAAGTAGAACACTTGGACAACAGAAAAACAACAGACGTGAGTGGCTTACCCAGGGTTCGAACCCCGTACCTTCCGTACGACAACTCCGCCTAGCTATCAAGCGAATCACACTGACCCCACGGCCAGCTAGGCATCCCCAAAAAAAGATGCTTTACTGGCTATTTATCAGTAAGAAACACAAGATAACACCGGAAGTATACAGTGGGCAACTCAGCCCCCTTAATGACGCAATCACTTCTGTTGTTCCACTATTAACAGTATGTGTCAGTCCAAACAAGACAAAGACCTTGATACTGGGTCCAGTAAATAGTAGAAGACTAAAGGACAATAGTATAGAACAGTGGGTAGGTTTCTGGTATTGTATGAACATAAATAACACATAAGGAAGGGAAACCCGAGGCCTGTAAACAGTAAATTAATATTAGACAAACATAAAGGTATGTTTTCAGGCACTCGTAAGAAATAAAGAAGTAGAACACTTGGACAACAGAAAAAACAACAGACGTGAGTGGCTTACCCAGGGTTCGAACCCCGTACCTTCCGTACGACAACTCCGCCTAGCTATCAAGCGAATCACACTGACCCCACGGCCAGCTAGGCATCCCCAAAAAAAAAAGATGCTTTACTGGCTATTTATCAGTAAGAAACACAAGATAACACCGGAAGTATACAGTGGGCAACTCAGCCCCTTAATGACGCAATCACTTCTGTTGTTCCACTATTAACAGTATGTGTCAGTCCAAACAAGACAAAGACCTTGATACTGGGTCCAGTAAATAGTAGAAGACTAAAGGACAATAGTATAGAACAGTGGGTAGGTTTCTGGTATTGTATGAACATAAATAACACATAAGGAAGGGAAACCCGAGGCCTGTAAACAGTAAATTAATATTACTATTTACTGGACCCAGTATCAAGGTCTTTGTCTTGTTTGGACTGACACATACTGTTAATAGTGGAACAACAGAAGTGATTGCGTCATTAAGGGGCTGAGTTGCCTACTGTATACTTCCGGTGTTATCTTGTGTTTCTTACTGATAAATAGCCAGTAAAGCATCTTTTTTTGGGGATGCCTAGCTGGCCGTGGGGTCAGTGTGATTCGCTTGATAGCTAGGCGGAGTTGTCGTACGGAAGGTACGGGGTTCGAACCCTGGGTAAGCCACTCACGTCTGTTGTTTTTCTGTTGTCCAAGTGTTCTACTTCTTTATTTCTTACGAGTGCCTGAAAACATACCTTTATGTTTGTCTAATATTAATTTACTGTTTACAGGCCTCGGGTTTCCCTTCCTTATGTGTTATTTATGTTCATACAATACCAGAAACCTACCCACTGTTCTATACTATTGTCCTTTAGTCTTCTACTATTTACTGGACCCAGTATCAAGGTCTTTGTCTTGTTTGGACTGACACATACTGTTAATAGTGGAACAACAGAAGTGATTGCGTCATTAAGGGGCTGAGTTGCCCACTGTATACTTCCGGTGTTATCTTGTGTTTCTTACTGATAAATAGCCAGTAAAGCATCTTTTTTTGGGGATGCCTAGCTGGCCGTGGGGTCAGTGTGATTCGCTTGATAGCTAGGCGGAGTTGTCGTACGGAAGGTACGGGGTTCGAACCCTGGGTAAGCCACTCACGTCTGTTGTTTTTCTGTTGTCCAAGTGTTCTACTTCTTTATTTCTTACGAGTGCCTGAAAACATACCTTTATGTTTGTCTAATATTAATTTACTGTTTACAGGCCTCGGGTTTCCCTTCCTTATGTGTTATTTATGTTCATACAATACCAGAAACCTGAGAACAACAAAGACAACAACCAAAAAGCTACAGACTTTCATAAATGGGTGCTTGCGTAGAATAGAGGGATTAAAATGGTATGACAAGGTTACCAACGTGGAACTGATGACAAGAACTAGACAAGTGCCAGTGGAACAAGAGATGAGAAGAAGACGATGGCGATGGATAGGACACACACTGAGGAAACCTGTTGATAGCATTACAAGGCAGTCCTTGTTCTGGAACCCCCAGGGCAAGAGAGGCAGAGGAAGACCAAGAAGTACATGGAGAAGAGAGTTGGAAACAGAGGTGAAAATGATGAGGAGAACATGGAAAGAACTTGAGATGATGGCACGGGACAGGAGGACTTGGCATGTGTTTGTTGAAGGCCTATGCTCCTTTGGGAGTGGAGGGTTATGAATGAATGAATGAATGAAATACCAGAAACCTACCCACTGTTCTATACTATTGTCCTTTAGTCTTCTACTATTTACTGGACCCAGTATCAAGGTCTTTGTCTTGTTTGGACTGACACATACTGTTAATAGTGGAACAACAGAAGTGATTGCGTCATTGTCCAAGTGTTCTACTTCTTTATTTCTTACGAGTGCCTGAAAACATACCTTTATGTTTGTCTAATATTAATTTACTGTTTACAGGCCTCGGGTTTCCCTTCCTTATGTGTTATTTATGTTCATACAATACCAGAAACCTACCCACTGTTCTATACTATTGTCCTTTAGTCTTCTACTATTTACTGGACCCAGTATCAAGGTCTTTGTCTTGTTTGGACTGACACATACTGTTAATAGTGGAACAACAGAAGTGATTGCGTCATTGTCCAAGTGTTCTACTTCTTTATTTCTTTATGAATGAATGAATGAATGAAATACCAGAAACCTACCCACTGTTCTATACTATTGTCCTTTAGTCTTCTACTATTTACTGGACCCAGTATCAAGGTCTTTGTCTTGTTTGGACTGACACATACTGTTAATAGTGGAACAACAGAAGTGATTGCGTCATTGTCCAAGTGTTCTACTTCTTTATTTCTTACGAGTGCCTGAAAACATACCTTTATGTTTGTCTAATATTAATTTACTGTTTACAGGCCTCCTTTGGGAGTGGAGGGTTATGAATGAATGAATGAATGAAATACCAGAAACCTACCCACTGTTCTATACTATTGTCCTTTAGTCTTCTACTATTTACTGGACCCAGTATCAAGGTCTTTGTCTTGTTTGGACTGACACATACTGTTAATAGTGGAACAACAGAAGTGATTGCGTCATTAAGGGGCTGAGTTGCCCACACTATACTTCCGGTGTTATCTTGTGTTTCTTACTGATAAATAGCCAGTAAAGCATCTTTTTTTTGGGGATGCCTAGCTGGCCGTGGGGTCAGTGTGATTCGCTTGATAGCTAGGCGGAGTTGTCGTACGGAAGGTACGGGGTTCGAACCCTGGGTAAGCCACTCACGTCTGTTGTTTTTCTGTTGTCCAAGTGTTCTACTTCTTTATTTCTTACGAGTGCCTGAAAACATACCTTTATGTTTGTCTAATATTAATTTTTTTGTTAATTTCTCTCTGGTTCTTTCTTTCTTTAGCCAACTGTGTTTTAATCATTTCAACTTCCTCTTGCACACTCTTGATTTGTTATTACTATTTTACTTGTTTGATTGGTCTTGGTTGTACTTATTTTTAATCTCTAGTTTTGTCGCATAGAGATTTATGATCAATAAATTTTCTATATTCTTTTCTTTTCTACCCGTGTCCTCTACTTTATTATCGCTCTTTTATCTTTTTCTTGTATTTTTCACATTCGTTCGTTTGCGAAAAATATATTTCTTTCCCATTCTGACTTTACCGTTTTTTCTCATACACTGGTAACGCATTTTATTACATCAGATGTCAGTCGCTGCAGGTAGACGACAAACTGTGAATATCCGTCTAGTCAGACAAGAGAGCAGACATATCGTCTAGCATTTCCATCGGACACTTAGCTTCTACGGCTAAAGTTCTCGGCGAGGTGTGGAAACTGCCATCTGCCTCGACCAGAAATGAGACATCCGTCTAGCATTTCCATCTGACACGGCACTCTACGGCCAGTTTCTTAGATGGAGATGTCAAAGACGCGAAGTGGCAGTTTATGGCAATCTCTTGGTTTACGTAAAGTGTTAAGAGGAGAGGGAAAGACGGGGGTTTCGAAATAATGTGGGATCCTTTGTCTATTTCATATATCTTTACCGGAGTTTAGATTTCATTCACTCAGTAACTTCGCAGTCAAGACTAGAACAACCTACGTTCGATTCCTAAGAATCTCTGTTGATAGATGATGGCATTTATTTGGTCGAAGTGGATTTAGTTCTTAGTAGTTCTGTGTTGAGGTAAATATAATCTAGTATTTTGCGAGTGATTAAGTGTTAAATCGCTTATTATATTTCACTAGTTTCTTTTGTGCAGAGTAAATAATTTATGAGTCTGTATTATTCTCTAGTGACTTGTTTCAGTGGAAAGCGGAATAAATTATAAGTTCTAGCTTAACCTCATTTGGCTATTAATGAATTTAATTAAACTACTAGAAATCAGTCGAGAATATTTTAAACTAACTTAAAACTGCACTGATTCATCATTGAGTATTGACGAAATACGTATGTATTTCTAATTCATGATGATTGATTTTATTTATATAACTTATTTCACGGGAGATTTAAATGATAAGACCAGCTCTACGCTGGCAGTTTATAATGTAAGTTATAACCGAGTACATAGTATGTATAAGTATTTTATATTTTGTTTTTCTTTATTCAGTGAAAACTGGGGTGACCCAACTTTGCCAGCGTTTTAGTACAACTGAGAGAAGAAACATTTTTTTTAATCTTTAACCACGTGGGTCTACAAGTTAACACCTGTCTGGCAGTGCTTTTGCCTCCAGAAATAGAGTAAAAAATCTCACAAACGGTTTTAAAGACTAAATGCCTATACTGGGCCTATTGCGCCAGATTATGTTTCTTCACAAACTCTCATGTACATGCAGCCAATTAATATGAAACAAATATAAAGGTATGTTATAAGGCACTCGTAGGAAATAAAGAAGTAGAACACTAGACAACAGAAAAACAACAGACATGAGTGGCTTACCCAGCATTTGAACCCTGGACCTTCCGTGCGACAACACCGCCTAGCTATGCAAGCGAATCACACTGTCCTCTAGGCTCTAGCTAGGCGGTGTTGTCGCACGAAATGTCCAGGGTTCAAATCCTGGGTAAGCCACTCATGTCTGTTGTTTTTCTGTTGTCTAGTGTTCTACTTCTTTATTTCCTACGAGTGCCTTATAACATACCTTTATATTTGTTTCATATTAATTTACTGTTTACAGGCCTCGTGGTTTCCTTTCCTTATAGTGTTATAAATGTTTATACAATACCAAACCTACCCTCTGTCCTGTTCTTACTGTTCTAAGTCTACTATCATACTGGACACAGTATTAAGGTCTTTGTCTTGTTGGACTGACCAATACTGATATATAGGGGAACAACAGAAGTGATTGCGTCATTAATAGGCTGAACTGCCCATGGTAAACTTCCGGTGTTATGTATAGAGGTTCGCACTAATGACCTGTCATTGAAACATCCTTTTTTGGGGATGCGTAGATGGCAGGGAGGACAGTGTGATTCGCTTGCATAGCTAGGCGGTGTTGTCGCACGGAAGGTCCAGGGTTCAAATCCTGGGTAAGCCACTCATGTCTGTTGTTTTTCTGTTGTCTAGTGTTCTACTTCTTTATTTCCTACGAGTGCCTTATAACATACCTTTATATTTGTTTCATATTAATTTACTGTTTACAGGCCTCGTGGTTTCCCTTCCTTATGTGTTATAAATGTACATGCAGCCCTGTGGCGAGAAATATTACAAACATTAACATTCCGACATTCTAAATACTTGTGTTGTGAACAATAATTATCTATTGAGAGAGAAATCACCAACCTATCATCTTCCTAAAACAGGGAAACCTCGTGATTCTGACACTGTGTGCCCGCGTAAATCTAATTCTTACCTGAACTGAGTAAAGTGACAATAACTAAATCTGAACAAAATATCGCATGAAGAGGGCGTTCCCAGGACCCACTGGATGAAACCAAGATCTGTAGAGCTGGGTGTCCGCTTCATCAAACGGAACCAGATTTATGTTGAGAGTGTCATAAAGTGCGCCAGACGGCGAACACCATCCAGACATTAGGTAAGAAAGTGAGACAGGGATCCCTGCTGAAAGAACAGAGTGAAAGTAGACTGAGTTATTCTTTTATGATAAGATTTGTACACCCACTTTGTAATTTCATTTTTTTCTAAATTGTTGCTAACGCAGGTTCTTCCTCTCTTAGGATAGAGTAGAGTATCAATTCTGTTCTTAACCTTAAAGGGAAATCTTAGACTAAAGTATATGTATCCGTGACTCTTTGTGGCTATCACTTTTCTTCTAACAGGACTGTGGGCTATACATCGGGGGAAAAGATCATACCAATGGGTCTATCTTTCTTGTAGCAATTCATTGACTTTATGACTATTTGTATATGCTTAAATGTAATTTTTATATGTTGTGATGGAAGTTTATTTTGATAATTAAACTTCACAATTAAACTTAATCAGTGTGGCGGTCAGTTCGTTCCCAAATATCCATATTTTTTCATTGTCATAGGTTCACGTTTTTGCGTCTATTGTCGTCACTTATGTGTGTGTGTATGGGAGATATATATATACTACTATATATTATATTAGATTTGTCTGACTAATCTAACTCTGTTGTAGATGATAGGCTGACTGAGAGAAGGTTCTCGAGTGTCAGAGACAGAATCTAATATATTTTCTCCAATCTCACCCGTGAAATCTATTTTCTATTTTATCACCAGGTTGCCTACTTGAACGTTTTGAATAGCACTAGGTGTGAAACAAACAAAGCACTAAACCGCAATAAAAAATATTTTTGAACCAATTGCTTTAAAAAAAACTATTTGACTATTACCGAACTTTATTTATTTTAAAATGGAAAAAAATTAAATGCAGTGGATTTTTAAAAATTGTTTGGAGCCCGGAAATTTTCTCCAAACAATATTTCTCCGTTGCTTTTTTTCGCAGGGGCCCCTGTAAGCCTGAAGCCCTAGGCCCGTGTCTAGTGGACCTAATGAATAATCTAGCGCTGTCTGTATGGAAGCTGCATGAACTTATCTGTAGCGGAATTTTTATATCCCAACAGAAGGTCATAAATTCATACGGCATCGAGTTCTCCTTTCCTCTACCCGCCTCTGTGATATCCCTTCACATCTCCTCAGACTTTATTCTCACTCCAAATCCCCAGAGAAAAAAATAAATTATCCGATATCTGTTTGTTTTTCAATGCGACATGTTTGATCTAACACCCCCCTCCCTTTCCAACTTGTTTATACAGAAATAAATTACAGAGGAAAATGCAGGCCTGTGAGCTGTAATTGATTAACGAAAATATGTCGATGATTGGCACTCTTGATGAAGACAGAAAGAAAGAAAAAAGAAAAAATTAGGCAGCAAAGAATAAGGGAATATGTGTGCACTCTGGAGATTTAATCCAGAGCGACCAAATGACTTCATCGCCTCTCTACATGAGTGAATGTGTTACCATAGACGACTGGTTAAGCGTCACAAAAATGTGCCCATCCCTGGGGTAGTCGCTTTCAAGACACAGCAAGTGAGTATGGAATTTTAGACCTGAATGATCCTGACAATTTATAGAAATTTCAGAGACATTTTCGTTTTCAGCCGAATGGTGAATAACACCTTACTTATTTTGGCACCTTGGGTTGTCATCATTATAGGCGTTGTTACTGTACCCAACGCAAACTGTTTCATTTCCGAAAAGCACCCTGGTTATTAGGAATGTATTTACTTGTAAATTCAAGAATCTCGTCTTTGATTTTGTTTGTACAAGGGTGTGGGGTTACTTTTATTGGGGAAACAGACAGGCTTTTATCCTTAGATTTAGAGAACATCTAATGAACATTGCTCACAAGGTAAATTAATTACATTCAATTCCTTTTTTATTTGCACTTTTTATTATCAATTTTACAGCAGACCACTTCATTATTATTAATGTTTGTACAGGTAATTCGTATTTCTGTAGGCTGCAGCTGCCACCGACTTTCTTGTTACCTCTGCAGTGTGTTTTCTCTTGTCTCAGCTAAAATGTCACGTGCTTTCTTGTTTTCTTCTATGTATAGGCTCTGAACTTCTGTAGCCAGATAACAGAGAAGAATATACATATTTTCAACAAAACAAATCCTGTAAAGCTCAGGTAGCCACATGGTCCATTGTAGTTGAACAGAGCTTGGAACTGAACTCACCCCTTTCACTGAATTTGGAACATGAGAGGCATTCGACGGTTTACGCAGAGAATCACACTGGCGATCGATGAGACATTCTGGAGTCGCCCTTATGTTCATTAAAGTAAAATAAATAAAACATATGAAGACATGAAATACAGAATTCTTCATGAAGGACAACTTATAGAATTTTGGAGATCAGGACTGTGGTGCGGCCTCTTGTCACCATAGACTTCTTACTGGCTATCGACTGGGTTGCGAAAACAACATCAACCTGTTCAAATGGAATTCAGTGGACTCTTAAAAATATGACAATCTAGTTTGTGCCAATTTGGTTCCTCTCTTCTTCGTTTTGTTGTTGTTGTTGTTTGTTTTGGTCTTATAACCATAACCAGATGCAATGCAAAGTGATAATATCCGATGACAGGTAAACACTGATGGGTCCAAAAATACACATTTAAAATACAAAAGTTATGAGAACGATCGCGACAAGTAATAGCCAGAGTACCCTTGGAGAAATATTCCTGCAAGATGTGGATTCATACATATACCCTGGCAAAAGCTGGTTCCATTGCAGGAAGTCTGTACCTAGCACTCACATTATCTTGTAGTGGTGGTTTATGTGGCAATATGCTTAACATGAACAGGTTGCCAGCCGCATGCCCAACCTAATATTAGTCGCCTTGTACGACATGCCTGTGGGTGCAGTATACATATTCTTTAGTTGTCTGTTCAGAAATCCCAGGGAACAACTAATCTGACAATCAATGAGTCGTTCATCGTCTCAAATTCCATAGCAGCTGATTATGTCGCGAAAGGGACTACCTTAATGGTGAAACTTTTTATTCTTGGGATGCTTAGCTGATTGTATGTCGTTGCTTAGCTGATTGTATGTCGTTGCTTAGCTGATTGTATGTCGTTGCTTAGCTGATTGTATGTCGTTGCTTAGCTGATTGTATGTCGTAACATGTTAATTTTCGTAGCGAAGCAATGACATTGTCTTGGTGGACCAGGATCAGAAATTTTCGGAGTGTATATTATTTTATTTTTTAAATTTAGTTGACCTCATATCTGTCTGTCTCTCTGTCTGTCTATCGGTCAGTCTGACTGTCTGCCTGCTTGTCTGCATGACATTTTTCTTTCTTTCTTTCTTTTGCGTTGGCTCAAACTTTCTTTCTTGCCTCTTTATGAGTGCGTACCAATTACTATTGTTTTCGTAACCTCTATGTTTAATATATAGGTGTATTTTGAAATCATCTCCGTTCTGGTGGTCTCACAATTTCCATAGATATCTTACGGTAACTATTACCGCTTCTATGGCAAGCAGGCCACAGCTGGAACATACTCTCTAGACCAGCACTTATCGTCAGACTGACAAATTATAGTTTCTGTCCTCTCTAGAAATCGATGCTGTTTCTTTTGACGTGCACATTTCGTCGTCTGTTGGTATTGTAACACTGAGGGTGGGGAGATGAAGATAGAAGATTAGAGCCAATTTCAGCACTTAGAGTTAGGTCACACTGCGATAAGTAGAAAGGAGAAGCAAATAAGAATATGTTATAGTGAATGCATGAGTCGTGCAAGATGAATACATTACTTTATGAAATAAAGAAATACGAAGGAATTTATCAACAAGATAATGAATGCAGTACGTTGAATAATAGAATACAATAGTGACATATTTTGCAAGAGTTAGAACGAACGGCGGGAAAACATGTCGAGAAATGCACAGTCCTGATATTTATAGAAAAGATGAAATATTGTAGAAAAAATTGTTGACGCCTAAATAAGAGCTAAAGTAACACATCTAACAGTTGATACGTCCAACTATAGTACCAATGAGACAACGAAAAGTTATAATTCCTTTTATGTGAGCGGTGTTCACTATAAGTGTCAACCCTGCCCACGAAAACGTAACCGAGATTTTTCGTGAAAATCGAGGAAAAGTGTGAATTAATATTAGTCTGTAGAATTGGTAATCACTATAACTGACATATTGTAATACTGTCTAGGAGCAGCTGGGAGACACATAATAAAGAGGAAAATAAAGAAAGTGGCTTATATCGTAAAAGTAAGAGTTTAAACGGAGGTACGCATAGAACATAAATACTGACACACGTTGCAATTTGTGAGGGATTATGCCGTGTTTAAAAAAGCAATGCAGAGACATAAAACATGAAGTTTTCAACGCAATTTCTCTATTTTTCTGCTCAAGAGATTGTGTTTTTAACACTGAAAGAACGTGGCCGGTTCACCTACCAACAAAACTTTGTCGTGACTTAAAGAAATTCTTCCAGGTGAACAGTTTTTATTAGTGTGTATTAGAATACCTTCGTGTAAGGGAAAATATATGATCAAAGCAAAGAATCTTTAGCCCGAGAAATGATGTCAATCGCCTGTTCGTGTTAGTGAAAATTTCAAAGGGATTTTATGAATTTTAAGCTGACAAATATTTAATCATATTTAGAGATTTACCATCACTATTTGAAATTGTGTTTCGCAAGCAAATGTCAACCCGCAAGGGATGCATCTTTTTTACTTAATCAATAAGCTCCGACGTTTATGCATCTTAGTATTTATTCAAACTCGATTTTAGTGGGAGTACTGGTCGTACATTGTTTTACTAAAGTACCTTGTTATCAGTTGTCAAATCTTGAGAACAATAATAATTAAAATCAGAACAAATGAAGTAAATATGGTCAGAATTTTACATCAAAGTTATTTATAGATCACGACTAAATGAACGTTTCCTATTCATGTGTGCATCTGAAATTTAGTAAATTGTGCATACGTTATGGTGAATTAAAGTTGACCGTGGACATGTTGAAATGAGAGTCATCAAGATATCAACCTGTTATCTTGTCAGTCTACGTTGTAATGTAGGGAAAGCGGCCTTCCGTAACGAGATGACAGGCATGTTGAATTACTGGATAAGTAGTAAGTAAAGCCAACATTCCAGGTCTGATAAAACATCAAGGAGAGTATTTTACGAGCACTGCTATAAGATTAGGTATGGCGGTCAAACACTGTCACAACCATTCATTGACAGCTCTTTATCTTTTCTTCACTAGCGACTTTATTACGGCATCTCTAATACTTAAACAGCGCTGTTGCTTGGTTACAAAGATTATTAAGTTTCAAAAATAGTTACGTGTAAATTAGTTTGAAATATCACTCGAGTTGTAAGGAAAAGGCTCGTGAGAAGGATGCAAAAAACAGTGCAGCAAGCCCAACAAGTCTAATGGACTGCATAGGAAGGAACTCTGCAGATGTCCTTGACCTGCAATGATATATCGCATATGGCAGCTTCATTTTCAGTTCAAAATATGATCTTCTACGATCGTCCGCTAACCTTGTGAAACGGAGAAGATCTGATGTTCCCTCGGTGTTCCTTGCGCCAAGAGAAACAAGCATTGGAACATGTACTAACAGCTCGCAATGTGTCGCCAGGAAAAGGGTGATATACATGGCTCTTCAACAGAGTACTAAATGACCTGACTGCTGCAACAGACTTAACTAAGTTGAAGGTGAAAAGCAAAGTCAGGCCGAGTACTACAAAAATAATGTTTTAGGAGCAGGAATATCAGCCCATCCTAAACCAAATATTAGCTTACCAACTATTTTTGATTGTGCTAGTGACTGGGAGATGGCAATAGATCTGCCTGGGCGATGAACTTAAATCCGAAATCATTAGAAAGTCTTGAAGACTGTCACAAAATTAACCGTGATACAACGTTAAAATATCTCCAATGATACAACGTAGGGATAAAAACTAATGCGTAAGCTGCTAGAATACATGATCGCCCACGCCGCGGGTCATCACCCGCCATGGAAATTAAATTGTTAGACTTGAAGGCAAAACGGAACGGGATGAGAACGGAGATCAAAAGGAAAAATCTGACTGAACGCGTGCATGAAATTAGCAAGGCTAAAAAACGCAAGTAGAGACGGACGGACCAACAGACAATAAGGCATACTTGACTGAGGTATGACTGAAATGACTTTTTGGTAGGATATTTGAATTTGAAAAAAGAAAAGGCAGTGATTGGCCATAGATGAATATATTATCGGCGCTCAGACGCGCATTTTGTGCCATTCATTATAAGTTGTCCTAGTAGACACAGTGAATTATTAAGTGGTGTAATTCCCAGAAGCTATTGAAATATTTAGAGGGACGCCATACTAAGGCCAGCAGCTCAGCTGAGTTTTGCTAGCATTTAACTGTGTACTATATTCATAATTCTGAACTGTGAGTTTCAGTTGGCACCAATGCGGTGTCAAATGAGTTGTTGAATATTACAAGAGTGGACCCGTGCAGTAACATTTTGTCAGAGCAGCCTATTATAGCCCCCAAGCACGGAGAGGTGGGGCCACCAGACTTCTGATATTGCCCCCAAGCACGGAGAGGTGGGGCCACCAGACTTCCGATATTGCCCCCAAGCACGGAGAGGTGGGGCCACCAGATCTCAGCACCAGAGCTACACATTCAAGCTACGTGAGCGTCTGGTCTGCTGAGAATTCACCAACTCAACTTATTCCCTAACACACCCATAAAATTTCCATCAAATAACTGGACAATGTGTAATCGCCATAGACAGGGAGTGATGAGGCCACCCCTTACAGCACATCATCATTAAAATGTTCTCCCAAAATAGATTACAATTATAAACAGTAGTAATATTAACTAGTCTAGTAACATACATATGTATACACCTTGCATTTATTATGTAATATTCATGCATTTCTTTCATAATTGCAAAACCTTTCATATGTTCTGACCAAATTAAAACCTTGGTTCAGAACAAATAAATTTAAAGAAAATTACTATCAAAAATTTTACACACTTGAGTTAGTTCAGTGTATTATAACCTTTATTAATATTATTACTTAGTAAATATCTCTGTGTGTGTAGGTAAACTACCACAACACATTACATATCATTACCCTAGACATTTAACGTAGCCACATTCATTAGAAAAAAAAAGATAGGTGTGAGGTCGTAGTGGTAGCACGAAGGGCCTTCTGACAATTCACAGCTACATTTTATCTCAGGAGCCTTCACAGCTGACCTCATGCATCACACTTAGTAATATCACCATCATACAATACCATCAAACCACTACAAAGACGACCAGATATAGAGCAACACTAACTCATAATCGATTATAATGATTGATCTGGCAGTGCAATTTGAGTCCAGATTAGACGAGCAACGCGCTTTCAAAATGACCAAATATAATGATCTGATCATGGACGTGAGACGTGACGTGTTCACAACAAAAGTCAAAGCTCTAGATGTATGTGCAAGAGGTCTAGTGGCTGCCTTGGTGTATGATCTGGTGAAGCTTAGGCCCGAAACGACAGACGAGACCAAGGACAATTTAAGATGCTCGGTGAAACTGCGGAAAAGGCATCATGCTCGTCGTGGAGCTACGGAAGCGGTCTATAGAATTTAGGACAGTAATTTATGTATAACGTAATGGTTACGTTGACAACCACCTCAAGCTGACACCAAAGATAAAGTGGGTTCAGTTTTCAGTGCAGGTGGGAAAAAGACAACAGGAGATTGACACTTGGTAGTCATGACCTTTCCCAACATTTAAAGTCTCATATAACCAAATATATTTCTCTCATAAAGTTGGGAACTGTCTCAGGTTTCTCCCATCGTTCTGATGTAACCACATTTATTTCTGTCATTAAGTCGATGGTCTGACTCATGCGTCTCTCATCGTGTTGCTGTCATTTTTGACGGAGTCATCTGTCAAGTTATTTGCTTATGTTTTTATCATAAGAATAATTGTGTCTTTACCTGCGATGTCAGGTTGATTAGGGGTTGTCTTCCCTTGTTTATTCATTCATTGTGTTTGACCTTTAGGTTCAAAGGTAGACAGTTCTGGCGTATGCCCATAGGCAGGGTTTTTTAAGCGGGAGTTGAGTTAGACTTCCGGCAGGCCGTGAGGTGTCCTGGTTTCTGAAGGGACGAGAGTCCATTGTGTTTTTCGGGGAGAATCTTCGAAGTGACTGCGATGGCAGTTTTCCCCAGTGAATCTCTGTGCGTTGGAATGACAGCAGAGTTCCTTATTTTGTTCTGTGGATTCGGTTACAGGTAATACCGACTTTTTTCCATTACTATGCTTTCGGTGGCAGAACATGTTAGAAGATTGCCTAGTCTGTGAACTGCAGCTCACCGATCCTCCATTTCAGAACTTATATATTTGTGCTCGAGGTAGCCATCCAAGACTGTTAGTCTTATATTGTCCAGAAATCCAGTGACGAAGATATATTGTGGGAGCCGCAGATTGGCGGAACTTCTAGCTACAATAAGTATTACTGCAGGGTTGATGATAACCTATTTAACAGAAGTACACGGCCGACGTCAGAACGAGGACTGTGTTTTCGGCTAATGTACTACTGCCTAATACAGTGCAATTGGCGGGGAATGCCAAGTTGCACCTATGTGTCAAAGTGATTAAGGTATCTGAGGAGTTTAGTCAGTGATACCAGGGAGACGTCACGAACTGTCATTATTGAAGAACATTGTATTGACCATGCACGAATATTCAAATGTTTACCAGCTTGTTGAATGCCTAATGTATACCTATCGATTTCCGGTCAGCATGACCTTGTTACACTGACCGTTCCTGTTGATACCATGTGTGTTCTCGTCAATAAATGTTTTGAAACGTGCCTGCAGTGTCCAAGCATCCTTGACTACTGCATGTGAGTGTATGGGTTGCAGGGTCTACATATATACGAGCCTAAACACATTCGCGCCTTCATTCGCACCCACACTCAGTTCATCATACGCTCGCACTACACACCTAACAACATGTATACTGTCTTGGGCCAGTGATCACCTCAACAAGAGAAAAAGACAGTTACATTTCTGGTGGACCAGTTATGTGGGCTCTTCTGATACATTTCTGGTGGGCCAGATCTGTGGGATCTGTTTTTATTAAAAGAAGAACAGAGCGAGCAATTAACATTATTGGTGACATTAATGGTTCCAGAAAATTTACATTTCTGGTTGACCAGCTGATGGGGCTATATAAAATCATCCTATACAGCACTCCAGCCTTTAAACAGACACCCCACCAGGCTATTTACAATTGCTGTTACATGTATGATGTCTCCAGTGTTGTCCAGAAATTTACAAGAAGGACAAGTACACATTACATTTCTGATCTGTGGGTCTAAGCTACACACTGGACAGCTGTAACACACATCGCTAATTCTACACTTGCAAGTTTTGGCTACAACAGGACAGAAATAGGTCATCAACTGTTGACCCAGATAAAACAGTGCTAGCTTTATGTTATAATGCTGCTTGAACCAACAACAGGACAAAATACTGAAGTTTCATCGAGGCGTTTGCTACGTGGACCATAGCTGCATAGAAGGCGAGTCCCTATTGTGAACAGTACCGCTGGGTTGTTACACGTTGCAGTCAACAACAGACTTTTCTATGCCGAGCATTCAAGTTCATTGTTCGAGGTCAAGTGTTTGTAAAACAGTACGTGGAAATTGTAAACACATTCTATGTGCAAGTCCTAAGTCGAGAAGGTCATAGTAACTTTTGTTCGTGAATACCACTTTATGCTACAGTGGAGTTGACATTCAGTGCGCGTTTGAAATTTTGTTTTGGTGTTCGCAAGTAGCAAGAAATTTACTTCTTTTTCAGCTGTGACTGAACTTGTTCTGCAACACATTGAAATATTGATTGCTATTATATATGTTTATGTTACTTCTTCTGTTTTTGTGTATTTTTCTTGTGTTTTTCTGCGGGTTTTCGGTTGGTGGGTCTTACAGTAAATATTGCCACTTAATCGAGGGTTACTGTAAGCGTTCTGTAGGGATTGCAATTTTCTTAATTGAAATTTGCTAGCGACATTTGTTGCTAAATTTATTTTTTTTTAGCTGTGACGACATCAGTTAGTGTTGTTTTCGTTATTTTTCCGTTCTTTGATTTTCGACTAATTTTGTTTGTACCTGTTCTTCTCTCATTCCTTCTATTTATTTCTTTACACCTTTTCGTTTATAACAGTGTTGCCATTTGTCTTGTTTATTTTTCGCGGTCATCATTACACATTTGTGTAACATTTTCTTTACTTTTTGCTGTATTGTTTATTTGACTTCCGCGAACGTTTTTGGTCATTGTTCTGTATCTTTGTCTTTGTATTTATGATTGTTCTACATTATTGTCATACACAGTCTACATACATACACTTGGTCATGTATTATTATTATTGATAAGGTACACTCTTCATATAGAGATTGTTAATAAAATATTATTATATAAGATATTTATACAAGTTCTTTGATAAAAGACTTGTTATCCACAAAGATTGAGACAAGGTGAAATACATATTCAAGTTCTTTATAAAAAAGACTTGTGCCCATAGTGAGTGGGATATAAAGGAATTATTTTCCACAGGTACTCAAGTGATTTTTTGTTACATTATAAACAAGAGGACCATACAAGGTCTTTGTCTAAGACTAAGAGAGTGAAATAAAGTGAAGTGAGTATACAAGTCTAGCATTTCAGACTTGTCTTCCATTGAAGTGGGATAAGGTAATTGTTGAATTTTTTCAGGTTTCTGATCTCATTAGACAGAATGTCTACATTGGATTTCTTCATCCAGCAAGGGTTAACCCTTGGTAAGTCTGGTGATATATTGGAAGAATATTCATCTGCTCAATTCGCCATGGCATTAAGGTCAGAAGTATTGAAAACAGAAGCTGAACAAAAGAAAGCAGAAGCTGAGAATTTAAGATTGCAGATGCAATAAGATGAAAGAAAATTCCAGATGGAAATGAGAAAACAAGAAAAAAGAGGCGGAGGTGAAGAGAAAACGGTTTAGAAAGAGAATTTGAAGAGAGAACACAGCGAGTAAAGTCGAGCGGTAAAAGATAGAAGCTGAAATTAAAAAATTGGACAGAGAAGCTGACGAGATAAAACAGCAACTGGAAGCTAAGGAGAGAAAACAGAAGACTGGAAATGAGCTTCTGGATATAAAATTAATGCTCTTACTGAGAAGCTTCAAACATGAGAAATAAAGCTCTTACTGATATGTTAACAGTAATGAATTGTGAAAATCATATGCTGAAGTGTAAAGTGACGGCACTAATGGAAGATAATAAGGAAACTTGGTGAATTCTCCGTTAAAACAATCTCAAATGGAAAAGGAGAAAAATGAGTTAGAGGTTGAATTGAGCTTAATGAAGAACAATCTTCTTTGCAAAGAACAGGCTCTTATTGGTGAGCTAGAGCAAGTCAAAATAGACTATGAGAATGTAAAAGATCAGGCCGGACAAGACAAAGAGTCTTATAAAAGAAACAATTCTGGAACTAAGTAATGAGGTGGATCTTCTGCGAAGTACTGCTATATAAAGAAGAGTATGGAATCTCTGGGAGGAGATGAAGATGTTTAAGAATAGGAAGGATACTGAGATTCAATCACTGCAAACTGGAGTTAACACAGTTGACAGCAAACAAAGAAAAAAGATAAGAAAATTGATGAACTTAGGTCTACTCATTAATAGTGCTATGGAAGCACTCAGACTTGAACTTGTTCAAGAGAAAGCTAAGGTTTTAGAAACTACATCTCAAAAGGAAAAGTTGAGTAACGATCTTAGAGATAGAATAGTTAAAGAGAAGACTCTAACTTCACAGTTAGATGACTTAAGGTTAGAGTGCAACAGACTTCATGTTAAAGTCAACGAAAGTGTTCATGAAGTTGTTTCTAGAGAGAAAGCTGTTGCAGAGGTGGGAATTGCAAAACTTCGCAACAGAATTGATGGTTTATTAGATATTGTTTTGGAGAATAGAATGTTATCTACTACCAAGGTGAATAGATTTAGAACATAAAGCTAATGATCAATATTCTACAAATGCAATGAGCCAGCCACATGCATTTGGTGCTCATGGTAATACTAAGCAATATGGGAACAACAATTTTCGTGGCAAATATAGTTTTCCCACGGAATTACGATACTGCCTCTAATGGGAGTTGGCGTCAGGCCAACAAAGGTAAATCAAGTTTCGATCACGGTGAGGACTTTCATAAGTGTCATGTTAAGATTCCTCAGGGAAACCGTGCATCGAATTCCCAGATTCCTGATAAGTGCGTAAAAAGAAAACAAAACTGTGAGTACCCATCGTACTCAGCTCAGGCAGTATGATGTTAAGCACATTGCCATAGGCAAAAATAACAACAATTTGGCTAGGAAAGATAATCGTGATTATGAACAACACCAAAGGCGATTTTCATCACGTGGTAATTTCCCTTCACAAGTAATTGGAAGACAATTTAAAGGTCCTCAAAATTTTGGTTCTAATATTCATGGAACTTTAATAAAGGTTACCAACCTGATAAAAGTTTTTCTTGCAAACAACAAAATCCATGTTTGTCTTACTTCCCTCAAGAGAGAGTAGACTTCTCATTTCATGGAAAGGTCCATACACTATAGTCTCCAAAATTTCCGATGTCGACTATATTATCGTCGAATGTAGATGAAGGCCTAAAACCTTCCATATATATATGCTAACAGAGTTTATTGAACGTCCCGACTATTTACAGCCTATTTTCCAGGCGACGGACGACTCTCCAGTTCAACATGGTCACATCTCATCCCTGTCCGTTATACAGGATGAGGAAACTATTTTTTCTGACGTGAACTTACCTCTTCCTGCGATTCCACTTAATTCAACGGAATCGTGGAGGGGACGTTACAATCTCTTCGAACTTGTCTTTTGAGGAGCAACGTCAAGTATTCCTCTACGCTACAATCATATCAGGATGTCCTTACCGACATTCCTGGACACACAGATGTCATAGAACATGACATCATACTTACTGATCGTAATCCGATCAGAGTAAGACCATACCCAATACCTATTCATTTTCAAGCACAAGTCGAGAAAGAATTGGATGAAATGATTCAACTGCAAATAATTGAACCATCCACTTCAGCTTATTCTTCGTCGATAGTTATTGTTCGAAAGAAAGACAATAACATACGTCTTTGCGTTGACTATCGCAAATTAAATCAAGTTACGAAGTTCGATGCTGAACCTATGCCATTATTAGATGATCTACTTATTAGACTTTCTAAAGCTAAATTCTTTACTAAACTAGACTTGTCGAAAGGTTATTGGCAAGTCCCACTGACGGAACACGCCAAACCTCTCACTGCTTTTTCGACACCTAGGGGTCTGTTTCAATGGAATTTTATGCCTTTCGGGCTTATGAACGCCCCAGCGACTTTCGTGCGCATGATGCGACGAATTCTATCAGATCGTGCAGATGTCATCGCATATTTAGACGACATCTGTCTTTTCAGCGATACTTGGAAGAACACTATTTGGGTCTAAAGGAATTGCTATCTACTCTACGTGAGCATAGTTTGACTGCAAAACCCTCTAAAGCTTTTGTTGGGTTTAGTGAAATTTCCTTCCTAGGTCATCGAGTTGGTCATGGTCTGTTGAAGACAGAGGACCAAAACATTTCGAAGATATTAAATATCTCGGTTCCGAAGACAAAAAAGCAAGTGCGTAGTCCTCTTGGGATTGATACAATTCTATGGAAGATTCATTGAGAAATCTGTCCTCCATTATGGCACCACTTTCATCGTTATTTGAAAAAAAGGTTTCTCCTAATATGGTGCGTTGGTCCAGGAATGCCAATCTTCATTGGATCAGGTTAAGAATTTGTTCTCATCTCATCCTATCTTAAGACTACCAACGATTGATAAGACTTTTGTTACTTGTAGTGATGCCTTTCCACTGGCTAAAATAAAATTTTTCCCAAATATTACCAAAACTGACAACCTGTAATGTATATTTCTTGCTAAATGCTGGAAAAGGTTTACTCGGTTTTAGACCGTGAATTGCTGGCTATAGTTGGTCCATTCTTAAGCTACAAAGACTTTCCTTCAGGGCGCCCCATTTCTCCCCCCCCCCCCGGTTGCGTTTTAGGGTTTATTAAGCAATTAAAACGGTATTGAATTGGGACCTAAGATGCGTCAACAGTGATCCAATTCTCGCGTTTAAGTTACCAGGTTTTGGTTCAAAAGTATTTTTAGAGTCTAACCAGCTGTAAATGGGTACCTTTTCATAATGATCTTGAGTTAGAGAAGGCAACAGCAACGAGGACGGGAACAGGTGTCACGCATCAGTCTAACCAGCTGTAAATGGGTACCTGACTCTGATCTTGAGTTAGAGAAGGCAACAGCAACGAGGACGGGAACAGGTGTCACGCATCAGTCTAACCAGCTGTAAATGGGTACCTGACTCTGATCTTGAGTTAGAGAAGGCAACAGCAACGAGGACGGGAACAGGTGTCACGCATCAGTCTAACCAGCTGTAAATGGGTACCTGACTCTGATCTTGAGTTAGAGAAGGCAACAGCAATGAGGACGGGAACAGGTGTCACGCATCAGTCTAACCAGCTGTAAATGGGTACCTGACTCTGATAGGGACTTGAAAGCTGATGATGATGATGATTACGATGACTAGCAATTCCCTAGACTTAAGGGTCTTTTATATTTGGACATGCGCCCTAATATAACCGACTAGATTGAACGGGACGCGCCTCGCCAAAACGAGACAAAACTTAAAAAAAAAAAAACATTCGAGTAAGTTGTATTTTTTCAGGATTACAAAAAATAAGGACAAAAAAGGGGACGGGGTGGGTAAGAGATTTGTGACGTCGCGCCTACGGCCTAGACATTGCGATTGGATTTGCCGATTTTTCGCGGTACTTTTTCTTACATTTTTTTTTCTATTATGTGCTGGAGGTAGTCATAATAAGTCCCATTTGCCCTTTGTGAAATGGTCCGCTTGGGCAGATGCGACAAAAGCACTTTTACACAGCTTTTCTGCAATAAAACAAGTCTTGGATGATATTTCAGATAACAATGATCAGAAGGCAGAGTGTCGTCAACAGGCTCGTTGTCTACTTTCAACCATGATGAAGTTAGAAACAGGAATAATGATCATACTGTGGGATCAAGTATTACACCGTTTTCAAATGACCAGTGCTTCTTTGCAATCTTCTGACCAAGATTTGAATACGGCTTGTGCACTCTATGAATCCCTGCGGGGGTATATTCAAGCTATGCGGTCTACTTTTGCAGACATAGAGCAAAAGGCCAAGGATGTGACTGAGTGTGAACATTATCAAGAACAAACTCGAAGGAAACACAAACGAAATCGAGAGTATGATGATTTCAGTGGTTCCAGCACAATTGATGAATCTCAAACGCCTTCTCAGCAGTTTAAAAGCCGAACATTTCTTGTCCTTATTGATAGCTTGCTACCTTGTCAAAACGCCAGAAAGCTTATCAAAAGTTGAATGATGTATTTGGATTCCTTCGTCAGTCACAGTCGTTTACAAAATACATAGAGAAACATTATCCACGCAACACCTGGACCCATGCATACACAGATGGATCAGAAACAAATGCAACAGAAAATGGAGGTGGGGGCGTCTTTTCTGACCTTAAGCACTGGTGCAGAAAAAAAAAATGCTGTCAGTGCGACAGGACGATTCTCCAACAACTTCAGAGCAGAGGCCCTGAAAAACTAGCAGAGGTTTATATTGACAGAAGAAAGCGCAGAGAGAAGGGTTGCTTTCTTTTCTGATGCACAGTCAGTAATTGCGGCATTGAAAAGCCAAAATAATACAGACCTGGATGATCTCAGGGTAGTGCTATAACCAGCTCCCCTCCTGGCTGCCTTTACCTTTTCAGAGCAGAGTCAGTATCCATCCACTTGCAGCTGGGTAGATTGTAGCGTGACGCCACCATGTCTCCAGCCCACTACCTTTGTCGAGAGAAGCCTGCGCTGAAACCACGGACGCCCTCATAAATGGTTGCTTGTCTAAAATAGAAGGATTGTAGTGGTATGACAAGATCACTAATGTGCAACTGATGACACGAACCAGGCAAGTGCCAGAAGAACGAGACATGAGAAGAAGACGCTGAAGATGGATAGGATACACACTGAGCAAACTTGCTTATAGCTTTACCAGGCAGTCCTTGGTCTGGAACCCCCAGGGTAAGAGAGGCAGAGGAAGACCAAGGAATACATGGAGAAGAGAACTGATGACAGACAAGAAGAGGATGAAGAAATTATGGAACGACCTTGAGCTGATGGCACAGGACAGGAAGACTTGGTATAAAGCAAATGCTCCTTAGGGACTTGAAAGCTGATGATGATGATGATGACTAGGTTGAACGGGACGCGCCCCGCCAAGACGAGGCAAAAATTTTACATTAAAACTAACCCACAACCCCTACCTGTTAAATGGACTAATCCCGCGTAGGCGGAAAAAAAAGCCGCGCAGGCGGAAAAAAAAGAAAAAAATTGTAAGGAAAGAGTACGGTTGTCAGTTTTGGTAATAAAGTTGGAAAATTTTATTTTAGCGGTGAAATATCACACAAGTACCGACTTTTGTTCTTCGTAGTGATGCCTCTTCCACTGGGATTGGAGCGGCACTAATGCAGGAATATTCAGGAACTCTGCATCCTGTAATGTATATTTCTAGGAAGCTAAATGCGGCAGAAAGGAATTACTCGGTTTTAGACCGTGAATTGTTGGCTATGGTTTGGTCCATTCTTAAGCTACAAAGGTTCCTTCTGGGCGCGCATTTCTTTATGGAAACCGACCAAAAAGCTCTTACGGCTATGCAAAGTAAGGATTTGAAGAGCTCGAGATCTACTCGTTATGCTATTGCTCTTCAGCCTTTCCATTTCACGGTGCGAGCTATCCGTGGTTCGGATAATGTGATGGCGGACATATTGTCCAGATGCCCACATGATTCCAGTTAAATCTTGTGTCCTAGTTTTTCCTGATACACTTTCGGACTTAGGTCTGTCCTTAATATCCTAATATGTTGTAATACAAATGTATTTGGATGATGTTTAGATAATTTAACAAATTTCATTTTGTCCATCCATCAGTGATATGTTGCTAATATAGCATTGTAATTCATGACATTTGTATATTGCTATAATTATAGTATTTAGTAATGTTTGATATATGATTGGTATTGCCAGCAACTTAGGTTTCTTTAATGGTACCCTCTTAGTTTGTTTGGCTTAAAGGAAATATTTTCTCCTATGTTGGGAGATGATTTGTATCCTCTTCAGACGCTTTGTTTATGCGTCTATTGTACCTGATATTAGGTTCATTTTTTCATGAGCACATAAGTGATACTTGTGCAATCTTGCTCATGGACATATTAAAAAAAAAAATTTCATTTTTTTTTAACAGGGGGGTTGTAGTAATATGTTGCTGTCATTTTTGACGGAGTCATCTGTCAAGTTATTTGCTTATGTTTTTATCATAAGAATAATTGTGTCTTTACCTGCGATGTCAGGTTGATTAGGGGTTGTCTTCCCTTGTTTATTCATTCATTGTGTTTGACCTTTAGGGTCAAAGGTAGACAGTTCTGGCGTATGCCCATAGGCAGGGTTTTTTAAGCGGGAGTTGAGTTAGACTTCCGGCAAGCCGTGAGGTGTCCTGGTTTCTGAAGGGACGAGAGTCCATTGTGTTTTTCGGGGAGAATCTTCGAAGTGACTGCGATGGCAGTTTTCCCCAGTGAATCTCTGTGCGTTGGAATGACAGCAGAGTTCCTTATTATGTTCTGTGGATTCGGTTACAGGTAATACCGACTTTTTCCATTACTATGCTTTCGGTGGCAGAACATGTTAGAAGATTGCCTAGTCTGTGAACTGCAGCTCACCGATCCTCCATTTCAGAACTTATATTTTGTGCTCGAGGTAGCCATCCAAGACTATTAGTCTTTATATTGTCCAGAAATCCAGTGACGAAGATATATTGTGAGAACCGCAGATTGGTGGTATTTATGTCTACAATAAGCATTACTGCAGGGTTGATGGTAACCTGCTTATCAGAAGTACACAGCTGACGTCAGAACGAGGACTGTGTTTTCGGCTAATGTACTACAGCCTAATACAGTGCAATTGGCGGGGAATGCCAAGTTGCACCTATGTGTCAAAGTGATTAAGGTATCTGACGCGTTTAGTCAGTGATACCAGGGCGACGCCACGAACTGTCATTATTGAAGAACATTGTATTGACCATGCACGAATATTCAAATGTTTACCAGCTTGTTGAATGCCTAATGTATACCTATCGATTTCCGGTCAGCATGACCTTGTTACACTGACCGTTCTTGTTGATACCATGTGTGTTCTCGTCAATAAATGTTTTGAAACGTGCCTGCAGTGTCCAAGCATCCTTGACTACTGCATGTGAGTGTATGGGTTGCAGGGTCTACATATATACGAGCCTAAACACATTCGTGCCTTCATTCGCACCCACACTCAGTTCATCATACGCTCGCACTACACACCTAACAACATGTATACTGTCTTGGGCCAGTGATCACCTCAACAAGAGAAAAAGACAGTTACACATCGCTATACAGTTTTTCCGTCAAGAGGGTTGGTAAAGACTAAGCTGTCAATCTGCTTCTCTTGTGGATTCGACATTCTTCTACTGTTTGCTAGTTTTTCCCACATAGACACTTGTCTATCCGACTTTTAATTTGTTCAACACTTGATATTTGAATGTGCAGTGTCCGGTTCTCAGCCTGAGAATTATCTCCTAATCTAATCTTGGCAGTGAGTAATATTCTTTTATTATACCTAGGGGATCAGAAAAATCAAAAGTCAAGCCATATACCTGGTTCTGGGTGTTTTCTACCTCATATTCCTTGTAAGCTTTTATACTTACTTACTTACTTAGTCGTTCCCCTTCTACCGTGAGGTGTAGAGGTTTGGAAGAGAGAGCGCCAGACTATCCTATCGGCTGTCTTCCTCCTGGCCTGGTTCCATTATAGTCCTCGATCCTTCAAAGATTGTCTAATGTTGTCCTCCCAGCGGACTCTGGGTCGTCCTCGGGGTCTGGATCCCTGGCTCTTTGTTTCCCATGCTTGTCGTGGTAGCCGATCTTCTCCCATTCTGCAGACATGGCCAAACCATCTTAATTGGGACTGTTCTACTTGGGTCTGCAGGGGGGGTAGGATTTAAGGCCTTGACGTATCGTCTGGTTGCGTACCATGTCTCTTCTTGTTACTTCAACCACCTTCCTCAGATACCTCATTTCTGAGGTTTGGATCTGGCTTTTGTGGGTTGTAGTCAGTGCCCATGACTCGCATCCGTATGTCAAGACTGGGACATAGGTGGAGCGGTATACAGCCATCTTCGTTTTCTTACCAACCTCTCTCTTGCTGAGGAATCCACGATTTATGGCCTGAAAAAGTCTCCCAGCCGCTGCTTTTCGAGTGGCCAACTCTCTTTGATGCCTCCTTTCGGTCTATAATAGCTCCGAGGTATTTAAAGTGGTCGACCTGCTCCAGGACCTGTTCTCCCAGCTTAATCTGATGTTTTCTTTCTTCTCGTGATATCACCATGGTTTTTGTTTTAGAGCTGCTTATGACCATCCCTCTCTTCTCCAGCTCTTCCTTCCAGACTTGCAGGTTGGATTGGAGATGTGCCTCTGATTTAGCAATCAGGGCAACATCATCAGCAAATGCCAGCTCCGAAATATAGACCTGTCTCATCTTCCAGTACCCCACTGAATACTTTCTTGTTCTCTCATTACATGCCTTGATGACATCGTCCATAAGGAGTATGAAGAGGTAAGGTGATAGGATATCACCTTGTCTTACACCAGTGGTGGTCCTGAACTCTTCCGACTTATGGTTTGCAGTCCTCACATAATTTCTGCAAGACTTGTAGAAGCTCTGTATAGCATGAATCAGAGGTGCTGGAATATTCTTCCTTGCCAAACAGTCCCAAAGTTTGCTCCAGGGGACCCTGTCAAACGCCTTTTCCAGATCTATGAAACAAAGATGCATCTCACTCTTATACTCAAGGGCCTTTTCACTCAGCTGTCTGAGTGTGAGCAAGCTTTTATTATTATTATTATTATTCTTGCTTGTATCTCTTCAAATGAAGCACTGTCTTCACTTTGAATTTTATTTTCTCCTTGTTTGGAAAGTCTATCTGCTTTTAAATGTCCACGTATCTTGCTGTGAGCAGGAATCTACTGTTCTTTTGCTTTTGTGGAATTTATAAAGAGTTTCCATTCTTGCGTCTGACATGCTGTCCATTTCATTGATTTTATGGCTTACTGTGGCAGTGAACCTCAATAAAAGATGGAGATCTGCGGAGAGACTGGATCGCTTTTGCCGCGCGACAAGGCACTTGATGATGTTAATGATGGTCTTACGCGTGAGCTGTATCGGACAAGCGAATGACGTCGACTCAGTTTTGCGTTTCATATTTAATATTCCTCAACTGGGATTGGTCCTGGATATACAAAAAGCTTAGACAAAAAGCTGCTGCAGAATAATTCATGAGCCTCAGAAAGATTTATGCTGCAGACAGAAAGACTTCAGGCGGGATTTGTCGGATCTGAAATGTTCCACCAAGATTTCTAATGCGAATTCCAAGGACGTAAAAGACAATTTATGATGGGGTTTTGCAGAGATTTATTCAAGATTTGGTCTATAGATTTAAACGATCTAAACAACAATTTATAATCGAGATTCGTGGGCCATTAGCCAAAATTTATAATGGAGATTTGTAGGGCATTAGCCGAGTTTTGAGCAAGGGATTTGTAAGGCATCAAACAATGTTTATGATGAAGATTTGTAGGGCATCAATCGATATTTACAATTAAGATTTGTAGGGCATCAATCAAGACTTATGATGCAGATTGATAGGTATCAACCAAGGTTTATAATGAAGATACGTAGGGTGTAAATGAAGTTTTGTAAAGTGCCAACCAATATTTTTTTAGGGTATCAGCCAATGTTTTTGATGGAGATTAGTAGGAAATTAACCAAGATTTATACTGAAGAATTATAGGGCATCAACGAAGAAGGAGATTTGTAGGGTATCAACTAAGATTCGTAGTGAAGATTTGTAGGGAATTAACCAAGATTTATGATGGAGATTAATTGTGTCAACCAAAATTCGCAATGGAGATGTTTAGGGCATCAACCAAGATTTGTGATTCAGATTTTCATAGAATTAAGAAAGACGCGTGCTTAAGAGTTGTACTTCATGTTGAAGAGAATGCATAGGAATCACCAGCTTGTCGTTTGGTTGATGCCGGGAAGTTTACTTGAAATTAGACGCAGTCATCTTCAGATTTGGAGGGTAGATGTGCATGACACGTTTTATAATGATGGTTACTAGGTCGTAAGCGAAATTCAGCATAGCACCGATCACAGCACTAGACTCCTACAGTCATAACTGACAATGGGAATGGTGCAACCTTGGAGTGTGTGACGTATAATGGAAATATAGCCTACAGTATCTGACAGTCTTTCGTGACCTCGTGGCGTTCTATGATTCGCTAGCAAAGCCATGCATTGACAGCCTGCGTTTACTCATTTTTAATCCATGCCTCTTTTCCTTGAGACATAAACAAACGAAAAGTTTACCAACTTCCGTGACCTGCCAGTCATAACAGGGAGCGAATCAAGTTTGTTTACCTGAGTTTCTCACTCGAGCTGATCTGTCAATCATCGGATATCAGACAGATGCACGTGGAATAACATCGGACATTTTGAAGTGAGTCGCTCGGGCAAAAATATTTTCCCCGAGTACCCTTTGATGTTCGTACATACAGGGGGAGATAACTCTGTGATCTCCAGAAGCAGGCCAAATCTACGGGAACCCGTTACACGGTTTAAGTCTCTGTTGTCGAGAAGCAACGGCCGACAGAGCGACCGTGGAAACCTTTTATCGTGGGAATTTAGGTTCCTGATTTCTCTGCTATGCACAAGTGTGAAAATTAGCATCCTCTGGAGAGCAGATAACCGGGAGGGTATATAAACTGTGTCTTCCCAAAACAGTTATCAGTTGTCGCTCAGAATTTTTCGGATAGTCTAAACACGTAGTCTAGAACCATTGTGGAAGGTGTGTTAATTGCCTTCGCGGGGATTTCATTCTGATTTTCTGGTAATATAAATTTGTACTTAAGCGTGTTAAAGTGTTAAAGTTTACCATTATAATTCACTTAAAGTCTAGCTGTTAAAGACCAGTGGAAAATAACGCGTAGCTATTTGTTTACCAGTTGTTCAGTTTAATGATAATTTACCACCCACTCTATCACACAAGAAGAGTCGTTTAAGTTGACTAATTAATACACTAGGCGCGACTGATTAGTGACAGAATAGAATTCACGTTATATTTCATTTTGTGTAATTTTAGTAAGTGACTGTTATTTAATACCATACGACGACCCACAGACGCCGACAATCTAATAGCAATTAATGACCGGCGATATTTGTTAAGTGCGCGTATGGATAATTAAATAATAATAGACAGTGTACGCTGATCGTGACCGGGGCAGGAGGGGGAAGGCTGCATACCTCAATCAAACCTGCACCCGCTAAGCAACGCGCGATAGGATAGGCTAAAGACACCGTGGGCCTTTTAACTTTAATCAGGACTGACGGAAAGGATAAGAGATCGTCTTGTCCCCTTCCGTGTACATATATGTAGCTATCTATATTAGTAGTATTTTTTTCATAAATGTTTCTCTATTATTAAGCATGACGTGATCAAGGGCGACCATCGGTCTATTTTGGTCCTTTTCTTCATTTACTGATTGGTGAATGTTGTCTTTTTCTTGGCTTACGTGTCCCCAGGTTCATTTGTGAACAGGACTGGCCAAAGAGACTAGTAACATTTTAAATAGTAAAGTTAACTGGACTTACCAATACCCAGATATTCATTGAATTTTATCAGCCCACTGTGGTGTAACACAAATAACATTACTATCTAACTTTTGACAGTCGTATCAGCGGGCTTATCCAGCAAGTTACGATGTTTCAAAATCGGCACTAACCCCAGAGCCAGCCGATAGGATTTACCATCACCATCATAAATAACAGTGTTTTTAGCAACCAGATGTTTCCCTATACTGGAAGTATTTTCTACTGTTAACTGTGAACACAAGATCTAGGATTTTCTACATTAACTACTCGAGGTGACATTTGTCTATCCAGGAATCAACCACCAAATTAGGCGTCCCCCTTATACAATTTAATTATTTGAGGAGGGACTGGAGCCAATTTGGAAGATAAAAAAACACGAAATTATATATTCAGGAATTGTATGTCCAAGATATTTTTTTTTCACCAAGAGTAGGTAAGAAGAGCGAGTGAGTGGCCACATATGTCAGAGAGAGTGAATATTTTCTTTGTTACAGAAAAATTGTATTTCTGGATTCCGCTTAAATATTGTTTACTTTACGGGATAGCTTTAGTAGGAACTTTGTTCTTTTCTTTACTGTCTATGCTGTAACATAGTGCTAACCTTTGACCTTTGGGGTTATTAACTTGTTGGGTTCTGTCTTTCTCAATAAGGGGTGGTGTCGTAGATTTTTGATAGGGAAATTAAGACTTGGGTTGGTCCCTTCTGAATAGGTTAGAATGAGTGATAGCCACAGTGAGATGTGATAATAGAAATAGAGTTCCACGAGTGAGATGGTAGAAATTTATAGAGGCTGTCCCGGAAAATCGAGAATCTCTCTCTCTTTCCGCCTATCTTCTACAACAGATCCAAAGGAGTCAGACAGTCTATAAAAAAATAGGTATATTAATATATATCTATCCACTCACGTGCCCGCACATACAAGTGACGACAGTTAGACACACAGACGTGGGAACAACTATAACAATGATTATATAGATATTATGGGAACGAACTGACCACCACTCTGAAATAAATGTAGGTATAGTTTAATTATCATAGTAAACTTACATCACAACATATAAAATACATCAAAAGCATATACAAATAGTCATAAGAATCAAGGAATGCTACAATAGTGATAGACCCGTTTGTATGGTCCTCCCCTGGATATATATAGCTCACAGTCCCGTTAGAAGAAAGTGATAACCCCAAAGAGTTACAGATACATATGATTGAGTCTATGGTTTCCCCCTTTTAAGGTATGGACAGACTTGATACTCTGCTTTACTCTAAGGGTAAATATTGTTAGCAATAACTTGCATAAAGGAAGTTACAACGTGGGTGACTCAGACAAAAGAGACTAAAGTTAGTGTCACTTGACTCACGAGGTAAGAATTAGGTTCGAGCACCCAATGTCAGAACACGAGGTTTACCACGGTGGACAACTTCTTCAAAACACATAATCTTGGTTCACCACACACTTGGTCAAATAATGTCGGAAAGTTAATGTTTTTAGATTTCTGTAATTTTTCTCGCCACAAGGCAGCATGTACATTAGAGTTACTCAATGCACTGGCTCAAACTTAACATTTATTAGGTATTTTGTACAAAACGCCGGCAAATGCAAGCGTACAGCTTGGCTTATCATTTAAAACTTCCCGTGCAATAAGTTATATATTTAAAAATCATCAATCCTCATGAATTAGGAATACATACGTATTCCGTCAACACTCATGAGGCATCTAGCATTATAAGTTAGTTTAGAAAAATTTTTCCCGTCTGATTATTTAGCAGTTAAATTAAATTCGTTATAGCTACATTGTTGTTTAAACTAGAAATTATAATTTATTCTGCTTTCCACTGAAACACGTCACTAGAAAATAATACAGACTATATTTTCCGAACAAACTAGGGCTTCGCTATACAGCTTATTCTATTCACGAACAACCTGTCTACTGCGAATTTTGAGGACTCAATGAAAATAAAGTTTAACATTCTGGTTATATCAATTTCCAGACAAAGGGTTCCAACTTTATTTCGCCAAACGAAATAATCTCCCCTTTCCGTCTAAAACACCTTACATCAACTAGAAGACTACCATGAACTGACACTCGTGCGTTTTCACACCTCACGCTGACCAGGCCAACAGTGAGTGCCTTGACAGCTGGGATTTCCAGACAAATGTCTCAAGCTGCGCCGAGGAGATGTCAACTATCGCGCCTCACTGAGCGCTCAGCCGATGCAACTCGTTGTGGCAGGTGAAAATTCAGACAAATTTGTCGCCTATAGGTCTGGCGAAAGCGAATATTCACGGTGTATTTCGTCTGGTGCAGGGAATGCTGTAGACATATGTCTGCTCCTATGTCTGGCCAGACGAATATATTCAGTTTCGTCCACTGACACCTAATGCAATAGAATGCATTTTAACGCTCTCTCTCTCTGACACGTTATGTCATAAATGCGTTTACCAGTATGAGAAAGAAAACGGTAAAGTTGAGAATGGGGAAGAAAATATTTTTCGCAAACGAATGGATGCGAAAAATACAGGAAAAAGGTAAAGAGTGATAATAAAATAGAGGATACGGGTGAAAGAAAAAGAAGAGGATATAGGCAATTTATGACCAATAAACTCTCTGTGACAGAACGTCCCCCTTTTAAGATATGGAATCACTCCATGTCTACGTTATGGAAATAAATTTCCAATATCCGTAGCTTCAGGGTGTCTGTCCTCTTCCGTCTCATCTCCCCCCTCCATCTCTCTCCAATTCCTACTCAAGTCTACTCCCTAAAGTTTCCTTTCCCTGGAATGTCTCCCATGCGCGCTTGAAAGAGCGTCTCCGCTTCTGACATTTTTGAAAGATTTCGTGTGTGTGCAGTGGAATTTCCCTGCCACTATCGTCCTCTTCGTCAGCTTTGGCGATCGTCAGGAGATGGTCGGAGGTTGGCACTGGTTTGTCCAAGTATCTCTTTAACAGATTTAAATGGAAAACCTTTTCCTTTCCTTGAATAGAGATCTGGTAGTTAGCCTTAGAAATCTTTTTCAGGACGGTAAACGGCCCTTGCCATCCGATCTTCAGTTGGTTGTTTCCGGTAGGGAGTAACACCAAAACTTTCTCTCCTGCTTCCAGTTCTCTCTCTTTCGCGACTTTCCTGTATCGGTTAGCGTGCTTTGTGCGTGCTCGCTTAAAGTTAGTCGTTGCTAGGTCCCATCCTAGTTTCAACCTTCCCTTTAAATCTGACACATATTTACTTGCTGAGACAACTGTCTCATCAGCCTTCTGGTCTGTCAGCGACCAAAGTAAGGCTTCAAGCGGGCCCTTAATGGGTCTGCCGAATAAAAGCGTAGCTAGCGGAAATCCTGTGGACGTATGAGGAGATTCTCTGTAGCCAAATAAAGCTGCAGGAATACAAAGATCCCAATCGTCAGGTTTCACTTGTGCCAGTTTACTTAGCATCATGTTGAGGTTTCCGTTAACTCGTTCCACGAGCCCATTTCCGGCGGGAGTATATGGCTTTGTGTAGATGTGTTGGGTCCTCAGGATCTTTACGATCTCATCCATCAACAGGTTTCGGTATGGGGATCCGTTATCCGTCAACACTTGCTGAGGAAATCCCAACCGAGTGAAAATCTGCACTAGGGCTTCTGCGACATGCTTGGCATCAGTACATGTTAGCGGTATAGCTTCTGCCCATAACGTGCATGTATCGACTAAGGTCAGGATAAACCTGTTCCTTCTTTTAGTCCTTTCTAAGGGTCCTAAAATGTCGATCACAACCCGTTCGAATGGTGTTCCCACTATTGGCATTTCACCCAACGAGACTGGGGGTAACCGTTGCTTGGGTGGCACACGTTGGCACTGGGCACAGGATTTGACATACCTGATAATATCAGTGTTTACTCCTTGCCACCAATAATGAGTGGTTATCCGTTGGTTTGTGGCGTTCTGTCCCATATGTCCGCTGAAGGGAAGAGAGTGCCCCATTTCTAGGATTTGGCTTCTGTACTGTTTCGGTACTAGGAGCTGGTTGTAACCTTGGTCAGGCTTGCCCGTTCTGCGATAAAGTACGCCATCCTTAGAAAAAATGTCCTAGTGCTGTCTGGGTTCCTTAGCCATGGGCAGTTTCCTAAAGCAGGGTGCCAAAGTAGGGTCCTTTTGTTGCGCCTCTTTAAGTTCCATGGGTAACAAATTAGGCGCAGGCTCCCGTTCCTTCTTGGTTTGCCCTCTTGTAGTTACTGCTGCCACAATCGGCTCTTCCGGTTTCCCAATACACAAGTATCTACCACCAAGTATGACAGGGTAGATGGGGTCATCCATAACAGCCGCTTTGATCTCGCCTCTGACAAACTCAGAGTGGATCTCCACCAGTGCGATGGGAAGTGCTGTAGGTGCATCGCTCTTACGAACTCCACAAAGTTGGACGGTCTCTGCTGTCTCTTGACCAGGTTTGACCAGGTTTCTGCCAACAATGCAATCATAAGACAGCCCCGTGTCAAATAAACAAAACGTTTGAGAACCGTTCAATGTAACAGTACCTCGCGTTGAGGGTGTATCCCCAACAGGTTGGGAATCACTGTCAATAATTCCGCCTTGCGAGACTGTTAGTAAGCATCCGATGCGTTTAGGCTCGGTGTGCTCACTCTGATCATTAGTCCCGTGCTCAGGGGTTCTCCCTTTGCCACCTTGTCCTTTCTGGCTGCGCTTCCATGTAGGGCGGTCGGGTTGATCAGACTGTTTACTGTGGTTGGGGTACTTGTTTTTGTAGAACTTGGATATTTCAGGAGGGAAGTTTTGAGGTCCAGTTTCTCTGTGGCCACTGTTTGCTAGAGTGTGCGAGTATTTTCTTGTTTGCGGGGACACCCCCCACTATCTGATTTGTCTAAAAGTTTGTTTTATTTTACTGGGTCTCATAGAGTACCACTACTGTTTATTCTGTAACAGAGTGCTAACCTTCAACCTTTGGGTTCATAATTATAGGGTTCTTTTCTCCATTTGGGGGGTGTGCACGTTTTTTTTCCTGCTTTATTTCATATGCATGTAAATGACGCTTTGATCTTTTTCCTTTAGATATTTTGATGGTGTCGAGTTTTATTGATAATAAACTGCAAAGAAACTTACCTTTGTGTGTTGGTCAGACCCATACCCGTTTATCCTTAGTTTTCACATTTGTGTGTCTTGTGTCACATAGCTCTGTGTGAGTAGATTAACTTATCTATTCTTGATAGCGAGATAAAAGCTGTCTTGCACTAAAAGTACAGTCGTACGGATAGGTTGGGAGAAATTATCTAATCACTCCAGAGACAGATCTTTTTTTCCTCAATTCTACCACCTGTGAAACAAAATCTATTTCTATACATTCTCGCGTATCTGTCAACATCCACTCTATATACTCAGACGGGCAAAAAATAAAACAATTAACCTTCCGTACGACACTCAGCTGTGGTCGCCCGGATTTCAAGAAAATATCTTTGAGGATGCGACCATCTTCCATGTATCGGAAATGGCCAAGCCAGTGTAGTCTGTGCTGTTGAAGCAGTGTATGCATGCTTTGAAGGCCACCACATAACAACACCTCGAGCTTTGTCACGTTGTCCTACCCCGAAATACCAAGGATGAAGATACGGTAAATGGAAGATATTGAGCCTTTTTTTCTTGCTTAGATTAGGTTGTCCATGTCTCGATGTTATGTAGAAGCGTGCTGGGGATGCAGTATTATATACCACAGCTTTATTCTTCAGTGTGAGTTTGGAATTTCCCCAACACGCATTGTGAGGCGGGCACAGATGGTTGGAGCTTTGCCAATGCTGCTGTCAATTTCTGTATCCAGAGAGAGTTTGTTGTTTATGGTAGACCCAAGGTATATAAAGTGATGCACGACAGCCAGTTCATAGCTATCGATAGTGATAACTGGTGCAACAGCTACATACTGACACAACTCTTTTGTTTTATTTAGGCTTTTCACAAGACCAAAGTCCTTGCACGCTTGAATGAAGCGATTCATCGATCTCTGGAGCTCCAGCAAAACTGAAATGAATGAACCAAGTATTTTGGTAGGACGCACATCTTGCACGCTTTTAGCCAGTCTGCCGTGCTTGAGTACAAAGGAAAGCAATACATCAAGATAATGAGGTCGTGACCTTCCATCGACATTTAGAACCTTATATCTTTACCTTCGTTGAACAGTCATTATGCAGCTGTTGTTGTTGTTGGCAAAGGACCAGTCCAAACCTTATCTTGCCCGCCACTTGATTTCTAGTTACTGAGAAAAAAATGGAGGTCTATGCTAAAAAGACGGAACATTCAGGCTTCCACCAGTTCATCAATAACTGAAATTTCTGCAGTCTGCTCCACTGACCAGACACAGTCGTCATATTTATTACGTCCCAGCATGTCTGGTCCTCTATTCTAAATTAGTAATGACCTGTCAAATCAATCATTATGAGATAATATATGATTTCCGAGTACTCTAATGTACCCGGTATCATTCCTGTATTATTGATAACTTCTGGAAGTTGGCGGTGATAAAGTACGCCTGCTGTCATCTCTCACACAATTGATTCATTCATCATGGCCGGTAAGGGATTATGAACAGCATTTGATGACTGATGGCAGAACGAACGAACGAACGAACTTTATTTTCAAAGGGTCAAGAATTGGGCACGCAGGCCCGTATGACATTCTGCCCTTCCTCTCTCTTTCGTCATGTATACTATATCCTTTCATCCTCACATTTACTTTAAGCATAATTAAGGCATTTATCATTATAAAAGTAATATTACATTTGCAATAATCATCATAATTAAAGTACGTTTTTAAAATAAAATAAAAATAAAAAATAAATAAATAAAAAAAATAATAATAATGAATTTAAAAATAAAGTAAATAAAAATAAACATTATAAAAAAAAAAAAAAAAAAAAAAGCAAGACATAAAAATCGATTTCTTCGTACAGTAAATTAGTGATTTGAGACGTATTCAGAAGTATGTTATAAGAACTCGTGAAATTTTCAAACGGTGTGCAACTGAATGACTCAGGGACTTTTTTTAGGTTCATCAAGATGAGGTGGGGTAAACAGTTACTTTCCTCGTTGTCTTTGCATCTCGAACGAACGAACGAACGAACGAACTTTATTTTCAAAGCGTTAAGAATTAGGCACGCAGGCCCGTCTTACATTCTGCCCTTCTTCTCTCTGTCATCTTACATACCGTATCCTTTCAAAAGCACAGAGAACAGGCTTTCTGAACGTCTGAGCTTATCTGAGCCTTTATTTTGTCTTCTACGTACACATCTTTCTCTCATTCTACAACCATATACTTTATCTTATATTACTGCCATCTTGTACGTCGCTGCGAAGTTTAGTCTGGCTAGAGATACAGCTGTTGTTACCCCCCACCACTAATGGTCGTCCGGTACATGTGTCAAAGAATATACGAAATACTTCCGGCAATCCTTTGAGAACAGGTGTTGTCTCGATATATTTGTGTAATCCTTGAGGAGAGAGAGGTCTCACCTAGATACCTTTGTGTAATCCTTTGAAAACAGGTGTTGCCTAGATATATTTGTGTAATACATCGAGAAAAGGTCTCGTCTTGATACTTTTGTGTAATCCTTTGAGGAGAGGTCTCGTCTAGATACTTTTGTGTAATTCTTTGAGGAGAGGTCTCATTTAGATACTTTTGTGTAATCATTTGATGAGAGGTCTCGCCTAAATACTTTTGTGTAACCTTTGAGGAGAGGTCTCGTCTATATACTTTTGTGTATTACATTGAGGAGAGGTCTTGTCTAGATACTGCCGTGTAATCTGTTGAGAAAAAAAATTGATTCGCTCCCTCACTCTTTCACCCGTTGATCTCAGCCGTGTTTACGACCAGGACCAAAATTTCCTAGTTGCTGAAACTGACGACCCATGCACCAGAATTGACAAGTGAAAATTAATTATAAGAGTTCAGGCAAAGGCATGTCGCTTAAGACTTTTATTCTGGAATAGTGTGATGACTACGTTATATGTCTAGGGTATGTGTATGATGAAGTGTAAGTCAAAACAACAACAGACAGATAAACAATTTAATTTATTCCACTACACTTGACAACACTGTGACACTCACATACATAAAACACTCTACAAGGATATCTTAAAGGAGTCACTGATAACTTTTCAAATAACAATATGTATTCATTGCTGTCATGAATGTATATGTGTCCTGATTCAAATACAAAGGGAACCAGGAATCACAATCAATTTTAATTACAAGTTATATGTACAGAATTTATCAATATGAATAGTGTAGTGACATATATTATTAAAAGTATCCTATGTGTGTCAGTTGTGTAGTAGTAATATGAGGTAATACTGGTTTTGTTTTGTTCAAGCTCTGTTGGTATTTGTCATCATGACTTCAATAGTTTGTCTTTATTGGAACTAGTATTGGAGATGTTCTCAGTTCCTGATATAAAACAATTTAATTCCCCTCTTAATGTTATTTTTACAATGTCATTTTAAGATGGGGGTACATAATGTTGAGCTCAGCTGGCCACATCAGCTTATCTTGCGTGATGGCGGCAGGAAAAGACTCCTCTGCTCGATTTCTCCCCTGGGCTCTGGAGACACCTCACTGATAGCTAAATGGACCAAGGAGTATGCTGTCCGACTCTGGATTCAGCAAAGCTCTGACCAGGTGCTGCTCAATAACGTCAAGACCACGGTCCCTGAAAACAAGAAGGATGTACCTTCTACTTCATAACTAATTGATACTCTAGTTCTACACTGAGCACAATACATCACAAACATTGAGTTCAGAGCGTTAGGCCAACTGTCAGCTTCATCTGAAATACCTTATACCAGTATTAACCTCCTTAATGGTTACTACGCCTCTGCAATTCCAGCATTATTTCTTTCTAGTCAATCATCTAGGTGTCAGTGTACTGTTTGGCCATTCCATGCCGTTTTACTTTCCTCCGACACCTTCTGTTCAGGCTGGAGCATTATAGGCTTTACATCATGTTTGCTACTGAACTACACATATATACAGGCATAAATTAACAATTCACATTCAATTTTCATTAAAAGATACTGAATGTTTCAAGCTTACCACAATTCATGGAAATAAACACAGATACGTTGACTAGCAATGAATTCTGGCACAAATACTGGCACAAATTCCCATCTGCTTATGTTCCAGGCTTTTATTTAGCAAAAATATGAGCTGGCTTCAACGCACTGTTGCTTTATCAAGCTTATTTGAACTAGTGGTCTCGAACTAACGCTCCTAAGTGATTATATCAGCGAGTCTGGCCAATGGAGCCACGTTTCGACAAGTGTTTGAAAAAAATTTTACCTTCCTACGTCTCCCCTAACAACCAAGGATAGCATTTATAGTCCGACTAATCGTGTTTAGCCTTACATATTTTCTTCTACCTCCTGTTTCGAAGATGTGCTGTCTGGGTATGTAATGTTTTCAAACGTAAAAAAAATAAAAAAAAAAAAAAAAAAAAAAAAAAAAAAAAAACGTTCCATTTTTTTTTTCCCGGGAGGTGTGGTAAGACTGTTACGATGCAGTCCCTTTTGATATCTTACAATATTTATATCATTGGTATAGCTTGTTTATGTTGCGCAAAATATTATGGTAAACAAAGATAGGTGCTTAAGGGAAAAGTCATTATTGAGAGTTACTTCCCTTGGAAGGTTGATGTCTGGCTCTTTACTATCGAAAGCTCCGCGGATGAATCCAGTTATACAGCGATTATATTCGTTGTTTGGGGTAATAATAGGAATTGTGTTACCTTCCTTCAGAATATCCTATGGCCTGAATTATATGTGTATTGTTTTTTTTGAGTGTGGTGTGATTTGGCTTCGTCTGATGCGGACTTGTTACTTTTCTATGTCGGCTTTGTCGCCGGGGAAAAAGTGATCTCAGTATTATGTGGGAAAGTGATAGTCGTCTAGACCTATTCGTGTATGCTTACCCATGTATTATTCGTATTGCCAAGGAAATGGCAGAA
>JAMPIV010021624.1:0-325000 GCA_024509875.1 Oreohelix idahoensis
CAACCAGGTCACAGAAGAAGGAGGAAGAAGGTGAACCTATAAATGCTCATCCAGAGGAGATGAGGAAGGCGCAGGCTGAGGAGAGGACACTCAAGCCATGTTTTAAAAAATTGCCCAAATGCCACACACCTCCGAGCAAGGGGGAATATTTCATGAAGAACAAACTCTTATACAGGAAGACAGGAACTAGATCCACTGGACACGACAGTTAGTTCTCCCAAAGCATATAGAGGGCAACACTTAATAAGGAGCGTACATTTGGAAAAAGATGGTGACCATAGAAAGTCGGTAACCATCTGCCAAAAGATGCTCTAGATAAGACTGATTGGCCCGACGTAAATTTCGATGTTGAAAACTTTGTAGAAGCATGTGGCGTATTTCATGAGGAACACCCACAAAGGGAAAAATATGTGCAGGACCTAGAAACCTCCACGGGCAACTTTAGGCCTGAAAGGAAAACTAATTATACACGGGTAGACAAACAAGAGAGCGAAGATCTCTCATAAACAATCTTAAGTGGGGAGACAAACCCCAGAGAAAAATTGGTAGTGGTCGATTTGTGAGTGATGATTCTAGGAAGAAAAGTCCTCATTATAAAGCTTCTAATGGACGGGACCAGATGAGTTCCATGAAAAATAAGTATGATAAATTAAAGATCCAGATGTAACTTTATTAAGGACCTGGACAGATGAGAAGGCGGAAGAGACTGTTACCTCATCGTATCAATATGTGAACGAACTGACCACTCGTTTGAAAGCTGGATGGAAACTGGCAAATGATAATTTGAAACAAGCCAGGAAGAAACATGCAGCATATTTTAATAGGAAGGCAAAGGACAGGGAACTGGCAGTCGGAGAGAAGGTGCTGCTTCTACTACCCGGAAGCCAGAATAAATTACAAATTGGATGGCAAGGTCCATATACGGTTCTAGAGAAGGTGTCTAGAACAAACTATAAAATTGACAAAAAGGGGAAGGAGAAAGTTTATCATGTAAACCTTTTAAAGAAGTATCTGGACAGACCACTCCAGGAAAGCACCCCCTTATTGACCTTGGCTATTGCAACCCAGATGCAAAAAGAACCACTCACCTCACATGAATACCCATTACATCCTTGTGAAACAGCAGCACAGGTAAAAGTCAGTAAGCACCTGACTAAAAACCAGAGGGAGAGAGTTCAACAAGTTCTGGAGGAACATACAGATGTATTAACAGATAAACCAGGCCATACAAATTTGCTACAGTATGACATGAAACTGGTAGACTCAAACCCAATCTGTATGAGAGCCTATTCTATTCCGTTCGCGAAGGAGAAGGCATTAAAGGAAGAAATAGATTATTTATTGAAGGAGGGGATTATTTCGCACAGTGAATCATCTTTTAGTTCTAGTGTCGTTTTGTTGAGGAAACCGTCTGGGGAACACAGACTGTGCATAGATTACAGGAAACTGAATGCTGTCACAGAAGGACAAGTGGATCCATTACCAGACACAAAACAGCTATTTGCCAGACTGAACAAGGCAAAATACTTTTCAAAGGTGGATCTTAGTAAAGGCTATTACCAGATCCCAGTGAAGCCTGAAGTGAGACCTTATTTGGCTTTTAGCACTTCGGATGGACATTATGAATTCAATATGCTACCATTCGGACTGAAAAATGCTCCGAGTGTGTTTTCAAGGATGATGCGAAAATTGTTGGACCCCCTGAATAACCCATGTATCACGAATTTCATGGATGATATTCTCGTCGCCACAGAGACATTTGAAGAACACATTGAAGCTCTGGAGATGTTGTTTGATAGACTTCGGGAGGCGAACTTAACTGCTAGGCCAACAAAATGTTGTATTGGATGCAAAGAGTTGGAATTCTTGGGACACACTGTATATCAGGGTAATATGACCCCTGATCCTAAGAACTTGGAAAAACTGCAGAGAGCACCTAGGCCGCAAACAAAAAAGGACGTGCGATCATTCGTGTCGTTATGCGGATTTTATCAGAAATACATCAAAAATTTTAACGCCTATTTGTGCTCCTCTGACTGATCTGACTCGCAAGGGACTTCCAGATAAAATTATTTGGACTGCACAATGTGAACTAGCGTTCCAAGAGTTAAAGGAAAAACTCACTAGCAAGCCTATTCTCAAACTGCCTGATTTGACACAGGACTTTGTCTTAAGAACCGATGCAAGTAATGAAAGATCATCTTCACCTGATGGGGAACTTAAACCAGTCGCTTATGCAAGCCGCAAATTGAATAAGGCGGAACAAGGATACTCCACAAGCGAAAAAGAATGTTTAGCATTAATCTGGGCAATAAAGAAGTTTCAAATCTATCTGTATGGTAGGACATTTGTGGTGGAGACGGATCATCAGCCTCTCGTGTTCTTGTCTCAGGCTAAGCATGAAAACGCAAGATTGCTGAGGTGGTCTTTATTGCTTCAACCTTATCAGTTTAGTATCCAATATATCCCAGGCAAATTGAATGTCGGTGCAGATTTCCTCAGTCGGCACCCCTGTGATCAAAATTAGAGTAGTGGCAGACGTGAGGAGTAATTTTACCTATGTGTATCGCTGTTTTTGGAACTTGCCATAGGCATGTTTTCAGGTGGGGAGATGTGTAGTGAAATTGACAGAGATACAACGGTAAAATTCCTCCAAGGATAACATTTAAGGATAAAAACATAATGCGTAGGCTGCTGATGTACATGATCGCCTAGACCGCGGGTCAATATCCCCATAAAATTAACTTGCTAGACCGGAGGGGAACGGAGTATCAAAAGAAAAAAAAAATATGACTGGAAAGGCTAAAGAGACGCAATTGGGGGGGGGGGGGGGGGGGGGGGGGAAATGGATGAAAAGAAAAATCCACGTACCCCAAATTGACACGAGGTACGGAATTGGACGTTTTGCGATACCAAGCGCTTGATTTGAATTTGAGCGGAAGAACGCAGATGTCTGAAAAAATTACAAAAATTAAAAAGTAATTTTTCTTAATATTAATGTTAGGAATATAAAAATTAGCTGGCCGGTTGGCCTATTCTGAGCAATGAAATAATATGATCTTAATTTTACAAACGGATAGATAATATTGAAGATAATGACAAAAGACAGTGTAGTTCACATCATCGACAGACTGCATTGAATCTAACATATCGTTATTTGCACACAAAAACACGACCTTGGGGACGCAGGTGTTCAAATTTACTTAGCATAGAAGTGAAGGGACATTGGTGGTAGCTGTGTCTAAATATAACTTTTACAACAAAAATTTGAAGGGGAGAGAACGGTTGGGTCAAAAATCGAGCACAATTTTGTAGAAACACAAGTAGAGACGGACAGACTAACAGATAACCATCCATACGTGACTGAAGCTTGACTGAAATGACTTTAGTGAGGAAATTTGAAATAAAAATAAACCTCGGCAGTGATTGGCCACAGACAATCATATTATTAGCGCTCAGAGCGCATTTGGGGTCATTCTTCAATAATTGTTCAGTGTTAGACACAGATTTTAAAGTGTGGTGTTTTCCCATATGAAAGACAGTGAGTTAAATTTAGGGACGCCATCCTATAGCCAGCAGCTCAGCTGAGTTTTGCTAGCACTTCTGTGTTAATTATTCATAATCTGGTAAGATTGAAATTATTTCTTTATATATTTTGAATATTGTTTCATGTTCGAGTGAGTTGATACTGCCATATCGAAATCTAGCCTTACAAACAAGTAGGGATTTTGCTCTAGACCCCCCGCCCAAGTCAGGGTCTAGGGACTAACAATGTACCTAAACACCAGCAAGGATTATGCAAGACAGATCAAGAGTTGAGAATAAGGAAACATATTACCTATCCTCTTTTAGGGTAGAAAACTAATAATTATTTTTCAGAATCTATAGTCTGGGAGGATCTATCGGATGTAAACCCACCATGGTAACTGTGCTGTTTGGTCAGAGAGATCTGACCTGTCTGTATAATGTGGTTGTTGTGTCAGTGTGGTGTCCAGACGTGGGTAGAGAATAGATTTTGACACATGGCCCATACTTTGATTGCAGAGCTGCGAGTTTCTGTCGTCAAAGAAGCAGTATCTATTCGGGTGGTGATTTACACAAGTGTATCTGTGCAGTCCTTGTGACAGAGACCACCATTATTGCCCGCCAGCACGGAGAGGTGGGACCGCCTGATTTCAGCACCAGAGCTACAAATACCAGATGAGTGAGCCTCTGGTCTGCTGGATATTCACCAACCCCATTTAGTTGCAGATACCCCATAAAAATTCCCACCATTTTCTGGACACTGTGTAGTCAATATAGACAGGTGTGATGAGACCACCCCAACAGCACAGACAATAAATATCCTCCCTAGTAGCTGACTACCAGAACATTTTAATAAAACTAACTATTCTAGTACTTAAATATGTACACTTTGCATTTATTATGTAACATTCCATGCATAATTTTCATAAATTTTAAATCCTTCTTTTAAAACAAGTTCTGGTCAAAATAAAACTTGATCCAGAACAAATAAATGTAATATAATTATATCAAAAACTTTACACCCGTGAGTTAGTTCAGTGTATTTTAACACTTGTTAATCTTATTAGTCTTGTTAAATATCTATGGGTATATTTATAACTATCACACCACAGTACACATCATTACCCTAGACACTTCACGTAGCTACATTCAATAAAAAAAAAAATTAAGTGTGAGGTCGTAGTGGTAGCAAGAAAGGCCTTCTGACAATTCTCAATTACATTTTATCTCAGGAGCCTTCACAGCTGGCCTCATACAATTTACACGTAGTACCATCATCATCATACAATACCATCAATACCACTACACACACAATACATATAATGAAAGAACAATGGGGAAATGCGCAGCGGAACTGCAAATGAAAATGGGGATAAACTAATAAGTTTCTGTAGCATTAACAACCTGGTCATTGGAGGAACACTCTTCCCACATAAAGAAATTCACAAATTAACATGGGAATCACCAAATGGTCGGGACAGAAACCAGATAGACCACATCATGGTTAACGGTAGATGGAGACATGCATTACAAGATGTAAAGGTAAGAAGAGGTGCAGATGTGGGAAGTGATCACCATTTAGTAGTAGCAAAACTGAAAGTGAAACTAAGAGGGGCTGCACACACTGTAACTACACAGAAAAGGTTTGACATCAGCAAATTGAAGGACTCCCTTACCAGAAAAGCTTTTGCGGTACAGTCAGCTGGACAAGGAAGTTAAACGCCAAACCCGAGCCAACAAAAGGAATTTCCTAGACGATCTTGCAAGACAGGCAGAGGAGGCAGCACTGAGAAATGAACAAAGCACAGTATACAAAATAACTAAATTCATCAGCGGAAAACGAGGTGCAAACAATATTACATTAGTAAGAGATAAGCAAGGTAATCTCATCACGACAGCAGAGGGACAGGAAACAAGATGGGCAGAGCACTTCAAAGAAACTCTGAACAAGGAACCACCAGAGACACAACTGAATGTTCCTGAAGCTGAAAACGATCTAGATGTGAATACAGACATTCCACGAAAAGAAGAAATCATCACATCAATCAAAGGGTTAAAGAACGGCAAAGCTCCGGGCCATGATAACTTAAATGCAGAGCTATTTAAGACAGACCCTGAGCTAGCAGCAGAACTATTAGAACCACTATTTGCACAAGTCTGGAAAACGGGGACAACACCATCAGAGTGGAACAAAGGAATAATTGTCAAGTTGCCCAAGAAGGGAGATCTTGCAGACTGCAATAATTGGAGAGGAATCACTCTTCTCTCAGTTCCCAGCAAAATACTAGGCAGGATAATTACACAGAGAATTTCAAAGGCAGTAGACCACAAACTGAGGAAGGAACAAGCAGGATTTAGAAAGAATAGAAGATGTGTAGATCATATATTCACTCTCAGGAACATTATAGAGCAGTGCTCAGAATGGCAAAGACAACTTTACATTAATTTCATTGATTTTGAAAAGGCTTTTGACGGCATACATAGGGACAGTTTATGGAAAATACTGAGGGCTTATGGAATTCCAAGCTGCATAGTGTCAATTATAAAAAGGCTCTATGCCAACTTTACGTGTAGCGTTGGGCAGAGCAACCTAACCTTTGAGGTGAAGACAGGAGTACGACAGGGATGCCCCTTGTCAACCACTCTATTTTTAACAGTCATAGACTGGGTGATGCGCCAGACAACAGAGGGCAGTCCAAGAGGAATAAGATGGACAACATTTTCTACATTGGAAGATCTGGAATATGCAGATGACATTGCACTACTAGCACATTCACATCAACACATCCAGGAAAAAACGGATAGACTTAACAAGTTTAGCCAGCAGGTGGGCTTGAACATCAATTTAAAGAAGTCTGAGGTCATGACGCTCAATGTGAGCAACCCTGAGCCCATATCAGTAAGGAATCAGCAATTGGTACAGACAGATACCTTCACATACCCAGGAAGCATAGTAACACCAGACGGCGGGGCAGGCAAAGACATCAACATCAGAATGAATAAGGCAAGAACAGCCTTCTTTAGCCTAAACAACATCTGGAAGTCCTCCCAATACAGCACAAGCACAAAATTAAGATTATATCAGAGCTGTGTGCTTTCTGTGCTTCTCTATGGTGCGGAATGCTGGAGAGTTACAGAGAAAGAAATGTCGAAATTGTCCTCCTTTCACACAACATGCCTAAGAAAAATTCACCGAATCTTTTGGCCGAATACCATCACTAACCAAGATCTGCTTACTCGTAGCAAGCAAGAGGACATGCACACCATCATAGCTGGCAGACGCTGGAGCTGGGTTGGTCATGTCCTCAGACGAGACCCCGATGCCATCACAAGAGCAGCATGCTTTGGACCCCTGAAGGAAAACGAAAGAGAGTGTCGTAGATTTCCGATAGGAGAATTAAGACTAGGTTTTGTCCCTTCTGAATAGGTTTGAATAGGTGATAGACTCAGTGAGAGTTAGTGAAAGGTAATAGAATTTCCACACACGTGAGATGATAGATTTGATATAGTGGCTGTCTCTGAAAGCGAAAAAAATTCTTCTCTCTCTCACCTATCTTCTACAACAGTTGTTACAGCGTCAGACAGACTACACCAATATACATATTACGTATATTTCTATCACTCACAGGCACGCACATACACGTGACGACAGGTAAACACACAGACGTGGGAAAACTATAACAATGATATATTGAGTCTAAGAGTTTTTCTTTGTTTTATCTCGTAATTATATGCACAGAGTTTGAAAAAACATCTGATTTAACCTAAGACAAAAACACAAGAACTCTAGCCTTAGCAACAAATTATGCAGATTGAAAAAAAAAAATTAGGACAGCAACAGGGTGTCAAAGATAAAATAGTGAAAAATATCACTCAAACCAGCGTACACTCATTCATTCCGCCATGGCTTCTCATACTTGTACTCACGACTTTGCTTGCTGCCTCTTGGAACACATTGATTTTAGATTTTCACACAGACTCAAAAAATGCAGTCTTCTGCCAAGAAGTCCCCAGTTCCAAAAGACGTATTTAACTCGGAGTCTCCGGGAACGACTACTTGGGTGTGCAAATTTGTTCAAATGTCTGATTAAGTCACCTAACAATTATTCCAGGCGCGGGAGTTAGCAGAGCACAGTGTCAATGGCGTAGGTTTCTAGAAATGATGAAAGTCAGGTCGGTGCCTTCCCTCAGTATAGGATTCACTTTAGTCACACCACAGATTTGTCCACAAGATATAATCTAGTCGGGAAATGATTGTTAATATTCACGCCACCAGGCAGCAAATTATATAGAGTTTCTAGAAGAAATTAAGTGCTGGCTCCAAGGTCCAGTATTTATCATTACAGTCTTTGAAAACCCGTTATAGGGATATTAGTATTTCTGTCTAACTTGCACCGGCAGATCAGTGTTACTTGAGAAAACCCACGTGGTTCAAAATAAGGACTGTCTATTTCTTCACAAGTATGGAAACTACTACTAGGTGCTGGTAAAGTTAGGGTCACCCCAAAACTTTCACTGTGTGGAGGAAAAATAACACATATAATATAATAAACAGAATCTGTACTGGTTAAAACTTACATTTAAACTTGCAAGCAGAGAGCTTTGCTTATCATTTAAACTTCCCGTGACGTAAGTTATATTTAAAAATCAGCAATCCTCATAAATTAAGAACACGTCGTATTCCGTCACCATTCATGAGGCTGGATTCTAGAGTTTATACGTTAGTTTAGAAAAATACACTCGACTGAGTATTAGCAGTTAAATTAAATTTATAAATAGCTACAATTGCCGTTATAAGCTAGAAATTTTAATTTTATTCTGATTTCCACTGAATGCTTCCCTAGAAAATATAATAGCCTACCACTTTATTTCTCTTCTGCGCTAAAGAAATAGATTAAAATGAATTAAGCGATTTAACACTTTAACACTCACAAAATCTATATATCTATCATATTAATTACCTCAACCACAGAATTACAGGTAGTCGCACAACTTAAGAATAAAAATGCTGAAATATTTCTGGAAGTCTAGAAGTTCGACAAATTGCCGAAACAAACTGAGATCTTCGCTAACAGCTATTCTGTTCACGAGCGACCTATCTACTGTGAGTCTATGAGCGAGAATGAAATTAAAGTTTCAAACTTGGCCAATATCTTAAAATCAGACAAAGGGCCCAAACTTATTTCGCCAAGCGAAATTATCTCCCCTACTCCCAACATTTACGTCCGCTTAACGCGTGTCGTAACTGTCACCTACTGACCACGATGTACGCGTGTCAGTTTCAAATCCCAGACAGCCTGACTCCATTGCAGGGCAGTTTTCACACTACAGCTGACCATGGCCCAAGTGAGCGCCGTGTCAGTTTGGGATTTTCCAGACAAATGTCTGGATACTGACCGGTGCAGATGTAAAGTATCACACCTCACCGGGACTAATGCCGAGAAGAAACTCGCGCGCTCGGTGAGAATGTAGACGATTTGCTACGTCCTATGTTCCGCGAACCGACTTATCACGCCTTCTGACGCCCTGCAGCCCTGACATCTACGTAATATCGTCCTAGCGCGATTCTCAGTTTTGAGAAAGAAACAGGTAAAGTTTGCGAATTATATGAAAATAATATTCGCAAAACGAATGGATGAAAAAATATACAGGAAAAAAAAAAGAAATACAGAGATAATAAAAAGAGAATTTGGTGAAAGAATAGGAAGAAAATGTAGGAAATTAAATGGATATAAACCCTACGTGACAGAGAGGCCGACCAAAAACAACCTGGCGGAGGACTGTGGAGGCTGAAATGCAGGGAATGAACCAGAGTTGGGGCACTGTACGAAGGATGGCCACCGACCGAGCAAAGTGGAATCAATTTGTTGTTGCCCTACAAGACGCCACTAGGCGTGATGGCCACTGACTGCTTTGACGGTCGGCGGCTGGGGATCAAAGAAGAAAAGAAGAAATCCACACTGCAGTGGTGCAACACAGTGGAGTATTATGCACGATAAGTGTTCTTTGACATGTACTGTGTTAAAACTTGATAAATTATGTTTTTAAATGCCTTTTACAGTGCACTTCTGTCATGGGTACATCGAAAGTTATTAACGTTGCACTAGGACTTTTGGGGCACCCTGTAATAAATGTTGAAGAAAATAAAAAAGACTATTGCAGCGAAAATTCCCAAGATGGAACAGCTATGCAACAACAACAGAGAACATATTTACACATTATAAATCCTTTATGGGCGTTGAATATCAATTGACAGGAGTGGCAAACGTGACCTTTCAATAGAAGTTATTGCTTGTATGATAATATTCTGTACCAATATCGCCCTAGAAAAATTATCTGTGGTATTCTTATTCGCTCTTTACCTCCCCATGGAGCATAGGATGTCAGCCAGATCTCTTCAAATTTTCATCATCATCATTATTTTGCTTTTCTGTTTCGTATAGAGTTTGGAGCCAATACTGCAACTCTGGGGCCGTTCACAAATTACGTCACGCAATTTTTGACATTGTCAGCGCCCCCCTTCTGCCCTCCCCACTCCGTAACAAGTGCGTAACAAAAACCCCACAACATTTCATAACCCCCTGCACCATAAGTGTAACAACTCGGCAACTCCTATCTTTATGTTACGTAATTTGTGAACGGCCCGTCTCCCAGACAGTCACGTGCTCAAGCAGTAGGGGAGTTTCTGCAACGATTTAATTTTACAATATGAGGTTGCCAGCCTCAATACAACCTCATATTCGTCACCAATTACCGATATGCTTGGATGGAGCACTCCGTCTTGTTTTCGCTTTGTCTCTACAGAAAACCCTCGGGAACACGGCGCGTGCAGTTCAAACTTTCTTGTTCTGTACAACCTACTTCTACAGGCAGCGAGGAAATGTACTAGTCACCCCCATCTCTCGATACTGAACCTAGTATAGTCAAGTCTCTAACACTTCACTCCCCTACGACAGTATCTGCTATGGGACTATGTTTACCTTGACAACCTATTTCAGCTCTTTTTTTTTTTATCAAGATCTTTTAGAATCTTTTTTTTTCTGCTTACTTCTTCCCCAAATTCTATTCTCTGAATTTGTTTGTTTGTTTTTTGGTGGAAAAAGACGGATGAGGTGATTCCGCTTCCATCCACTACTTCATATTCCTCAGAATGTTTACCCTCCCTGAGCGTTAATTTTAACCCCAGTGAATGGATGAAAGTGCTTTTTGATAGCGGAAGGCGACAATTGAAATATACATATAAAAAAGTGTTAGTATAATAAATATATACTTCATGATATCATCATCTACTTCCTGTTCTCCATTGTGCCTGGGGCACCTCTGCCGTTGGTTTCCTTGTGAGGAAACCCTCAAGAAGCAGTCACCAGCTCTTGCTGTGGTGGTTCATGTGTCAAGCTATTTGCAGTAATGAGGTTGCCTGCCTTATATGCAACTGTACATCCACAAAGGGGAGAGGAGAGTCTTGTTTTCTTTTTTCGTTTTGTACCTGTTATATTTTGTGATAGCTTTCTGTTCGCGTTGTTTCATTAACTGTCAAGCATCTGTTCCCATTTCTTGTTCCACCTGTGACAAAACGGTTTGAGCATGTACTTTGGCGCCCTTCTTTCTCTCATTCATCGTCCTATTATTTGGGTGCACTTTTCATAACTGTCGTTCTCTCTGGCAGTATCACTTCATTTCTTCATTCGTCGTCCTTAATTCGGCATATTTTATGCCCTACATTTTTGCCTCGCCGCAGCCATACTTGTTTACGTTTCGCCAGGTGAATCGTAATAATACCAAGCTAATTAGACATGTCAGCGGATAATACGTTTATCACCCAAGTCGTCTAGCCATCTTTGTTAGAGGCGATCTGTGTTTGTACAAGATGGTCGCGCACGATCGATGAAAAGAAAGCCATATTGTCTGCCTGAGAGATCCGTTTGGGGGATCTACGCTAACACGGGTGAGAATGCGTAATCGCTTCCGCTGACCGATCTCGGTATCAATATTACCGATAACCTATTAGGATATAATCCCATAAATGACCGCATTGTCACAATCAGACTGAAATGAAAAAAAAGAACATCACAATTATACAAACATATGCGCCAACAGCAGCTGCTGAAGAACAGGAAATTGAAGATTTTTACAATGAACTGCAATACGCATTAGAGAAAGCAAATAAGCAAGATATTAGGATAATAATGGGAGATTTTAATGCCAAAGTTGGAAACGAAAGATTAGAACATGAAAAAAGAGTGAAAGGAAGTTATGGATTGGGTCAGAGAAATGAGAGAGGAGAACGCTTGACAACATTCTGCCTAGAAAACAACCTAGTCATCACAAATACTCTTTTTATGCAACACCCTAGAAGACTATATACATGGACGTCACCGGACGGAAAAAGCAAGAAACAAATAGATTACATCTTAATACAACAAAGGTGGCGATCTTGTATCTCATCCATCAAGACGCTCCCAGGAGCAGACTGTGACTCCGACCATGAACTTCTTGCTGCAAACTTCAAGATCAAATTGAAAAAAGTCGTTACAAGCGACAAAGTAATACGTTATGACACAAGCGCCATACCAGAAGAGTACAGTGTCGATATTCAGAACAAATTTGACATTCTTATGGCAGTACAGGAGGAAATGACACCAGATGAACTTGCCAATAACATCAGAGATATTTATATTACAAATGCACAGAGGTTAATTCCTAAAAGAAGTATAAAGAGACGAGAATACATCTCAGACGAAACACTGAAGTTGGCGGTAGAGAGAAGAAAAATGAAGTCCAAAAAAGATACAGAGAATCAGGAGTTGTACAAGGAATACACAAAGCAGATTAAAAAACGAGTTAGACAAGACAAACAACAATACATAAACGACACTTGCAGGAAAATAGAGGAAATGCGCGAACAGGGATTGAGTAAGAATATGTTTTCTGAAGTAAGAACATTGAAGAACAGCAACTTTAAATCATCACCTCGAGCAATAAACGACAAGAAAAGCGACACTCTAACAGAACGTAAAGATATTCTGAACAGATGGAAGGAGTACTGTCAAGAAATGTATACGGAAATAAACAAAGCGGCAGATAACAACGTCATGAATGAAGCGGAACGTGAACCAGAACCTACCATAGAGGAAGTCCGGAACGCAACCAAACACTTAAAAAGTGGAAAATCTCCTGGTTGTGATGAAATAACAGCTGAAATGATACAGGCAGGAGGAGAAGGCAGCGCTCGTATATATCATGCATTATGCTGCAAGATCTGGCAAAGCGGAATTTGGCCCAAGGAAAGGAAAAGATCAATTTACATACCCTTGCCAAAAAAGGGCAACCTTAAACTGTGCACAAACTACAGAACTATAGCTCTTATAAGCCATGCCAGCAAAATACTATTACAAATCATAATGAAAAGGATGCAACAAAAGCTAGAAACAGAAATAAACGAAGTACAGGCGGGTTTTCGACCAGGTAGAAGCACTAGAGATCATATATTCAACATGAGGATCATCATAGAAAAGTGTAGAGAATTCAACGTTGACCTACATACTTGTTTCATTGATTACACCAAAGCTTTCGATTGTGTACAACATCAGCAGTTATGGGCTATTATGAAAAATATGGGATTTCCAAACCACCTTATACAACTCATCGCACTGCTGTACCAAGAACAACAGGCAGCCGTAAGAGTAGAGGGGGAAACATCAGAATGGTTTGAAGTACAGAAAGAAGTAAGACAAGGCGGTACCCTTTCCCCTTACCTGTTTAACATTTATGCCGAGAATATCATGAGAAACGTAAGAGATGACCAAGAACACACAGAGTTTGACTCATTTAACATCGGCGGGTACCAGATCCCGGAAATCAGATATGCTGACGACACAGTCCTCCTATCGACCAACCCAGAAGGACTTGAACAATTAATTCTGTCGACCAAAAAACACAGCGAGGCCCAGAATCTATACCTAAACACCAAGAAGAACAAAGTATTGACAACAGACAAAGTTAAGACCAAACCAGAAATTGAAATTGATAACGAAGAACTGGAAAGTGTTAATGAATTCGAATACTTAGGATCAATCATCAACAGCTCTGGCGACTGTGCAGTAGAAATTAAAAGAAGACTTGCAATTGCTTCACATAAACTAATACAGATGAAAAACCTATGGCAAGGCACAAGCAAAGAAACAAAGTTACAACTGATCAGAGCATGTATATTCCCAGTGACAACATACGGCTGCGAGACTTGGACACTCAATAAAACAGTTGCAAAAAAAGATTACATCATTCGAAATGAAATGCTACAGAAGGATGTTGAGAATACCCTGGACAGAAAAAAAGACCAACAGAGAAGTACTGCACTCACTAAACGTACAGGAACATTGGCTCCTAAATACCATCGCAATAAGGAAGCTGAAATTTTTCGGTCATATAAAAAGACATAGTAGTCTGGAAAAAACAGTGATGGAAGGCATGGTCCCTGAAAAAAGGGGAAGGGGTCGACCTAGACGACGGTGGACCCAGGACATCACAGAGAGTCTGAACTTGTCTTTGGCTGATGCAGTTCGACTTGCCCAGAATCGTGATGCGTTCAGAGCAGCTGTAATGGAGACAACGTTCTGGAAAGAATACGTCACATGATGATAGTGATAGAGCTCATTCATATGAGTAAAATAAGCCTAAGATGGAGGAAATCGGTGCAGAAATAAGGATTCCAAAATTATTTTGGATTTACTATCTTAGCACATCTTGCCTTGCCTACACGATTTTGGATGCATGCAAACGTACCTTGGTCCAGTTGCCACCTCGTACATTCGCAAGGCCATTATAAAAGGGGAGAGAACGCGTGACACAGAGACACTCGCCGCCTATTTCAAACTATAGACATATAGCAAAAGCAATTATATCAACTCCGTTGCCATCTGCAGAAGTGTGCGCAGACTGTGTAACTATTAAAAGCCTATCTGTGATTGAGGGTCATATCCTGCCCTGAGTGTCATACACAATCTGTAGTGACCAAGTCAGCAATTAGATGCTCAAGTTTGTCAGAGCCTTTGCCAGTTTTAACTGTGTCATCTTGACGAGTGGAGGACCCGCAGTGGTGGGGTTCTATCCAATCATACTGCTGTACAAGGCCTAGGAAGGACTTTGTTTCATATAAGTAGCTCAGTGTTGTGCTACTCTTCAATTTTCAAACAACACCAAATTAACCCACCTTCGAATAGACTATGTAATGATGAAAACCTTGTGGTGTATATAGAAGACATTTGACAGTCATATGAATCAAAAAGTAACATTTATATTCATCTATTCAAGAAAGCACAAAAGTAGAGACAGATTCCATCAGGAAGCAAGAAAACAGTGAAATTGAACTATACTACTCGTCAAAAGTCAAGGGCCACTTAGAAAAACCTTGGATGAAACCATAAAACAAATCTGATATAAACGTAATAGGTATCAGTCAAAACGGCATTTATTGAATACCAAATTGACATGTCACGTAAAGAAATGGAAACACACATTCAAACGCAATGAAGCTGTGAAGTGTGTCACCCACCTTTTCAAAAGTCACACAATAGATATTGGACAAATAGACATTTCAAAATCGGGTATGACCACCGTTTGCAGCAAGGCATTCAAGACAGCGTAGACGCATCGAGTCCACAAGGGTCCGAAGAGTACCTTGAGGAACAGCTTGCCATTCCTGAAGCAGAAATGCAGTCAGCTGTGCAACATCCATTGGCAGGGGGTGATTTGTTGACAATCTTCGACCAAGGACATCCCAGAGGTGCTCAATCGGAGAAAGGTCAGGTGAATGAGCTGGCCACGCCATCCTGATGATCCCATGTTGCTGAATAAACTCATTCACCACACGAGCTCGATGGGGTCGAGCGTTATCATCTTGGAGGATGGCATTACCACCTATGGCCTCCAGAGCAGGCTGAACAATTGGTCTCAAGATTTCGTTCTGGTATCTTGGGCCGGTCAAGTTGCCTTGGATGATGTAGAGTGGGATCCTGCCGTGTCTGTAGAAGCCTCCCCAGACAATAACAGAACCCCTACCATAACGATCCACCTCTCGAATTTTGTCATCAGTAAATCGCTCTCCTGGTCGTCTCCAAACTCGAATCCTGCCATCATTGAATGACACAGTGAAGCGAGATTCGTCAGTGAAGAGAACTTGACTCCATTGTTGCCTTGTCCATCGGATGTGCTCGCGACACCAAGCAACACGGGCTCTGCGATGAGCAGGAGTAAGAGGGATTCTGACTGCAGGACGTCGAGCAGCCAGTCCAAATTCATGTAAACGTCTGCGAATGGTGCATTGACTGACATTAACGTTTACAGTTTGTCTCAGCTGACATCTTAGAGTGGAACAAGTCACTGTTCGATGGCGCAGGGCTGACAACAAGAGGTACCGGTCATCATGTCTGTTGGTGCATCTAGGGCGATTTGGCCGGTGGCGATCCTCCACACTTCCTGTGGCCTGAAATCTCTCCAAAATTCTTTGGATAGTAGAGTATGACACTGCAAGCCGTCTAGCAACCTCACGGACAGATAAACCACTTTCAACCCACGCTATAGCCCTCATTCTTTGTAAGGTGTCAAGACTTCTTCTCGGTGGCATGGTTTTTGCAAGTGATGAAACTACCCTAAGTCTGCTGATTGTAAAACAAATTAAGAGTGAACCCTGTTCACGAAAAGTCGCCATTGCACGTGGAATGTCAATCAGCACGATTACTTCACCTGTTTGGTTGTACGGAAGTTTGAAAAAACATGTTAAAAATGTGAATGTATGGTCAGCAAACCAAATTGCACGTGATCCCCATGGTTGTCGGTGAGTTGTTTTTATGCTTAACGTGCATAGAGGACTGTCAGAGGAAGATATTGCACCCATTTTTACTAAAAACTTCCTTCATTTAATCATTCTATGCGCTTATATAAAAGTGTATTGAAAATAATAGGGTCGCCCTTGACTTTTGACGAGTAGTATATATTAGTTTAAGAAATTAACTGTAAATGTGTTATATATATATATATATATATATATATATATATATATATATATATATATATATATATATATATATATATATATATATATATATATATATATATATATATATATATATATATATATATATATATATATAAAATAAATGCCACACCTCGGAGATGAAAAACCTGTACAAAAAATTCAAAAACCCTGTACAAAGACCCCCACAACCTGTACAAAAGAAAAAAGACAGAAAAAACGTATCAAAAGAGTTAATTCGTGTAAAAAAATTTTCAATTACAGCTGCATCATAGAGGCACTCTATGTTCACTCTCGGGAACATTATAGGGCAGTGCTCAGGGTGGCAAAGACGGCTTTACATAAATTTTGTTGATTTTGAGGGGGCTTTTGACGGCATGCGTGGGGACAGTTTGTGGAAAGTACTGAGGGCTTGTGGAGTTCCGGGCTGCGTGGTGTCAGTCATGGAAGGCCTCTATGCCAACTTTGCGTGTGGTGTTGGGCGGGGCAGCCTGGCCTTCGAGGTGGGGACAGGAGTACGACAGGGATGCCCCTTGTCAACCACTCTGTTTTTGACAGTCGTAGACTGGGTGGTGCGCCGGGCGACAGAGGGCGGTCCAAGAGGAGTAGGATGGACTGCATTTTCAACATTGGAAGATCTGGAGTGTGCAGATGACATTGCGCTGCTGGCACATTCGCATCAACACATCCAGGAAAAGACGGATGGACTTAGTAAATTTAGCCAGCGGGTGGGCTTGGACATCAATTTAGGGAAGTCTGGGGTCATTACGCTCGGTGTGAGCAACCCTGAGCCCATGTCGGTAGGGAACCAGCGGCTGGTGCAGGCAGATACCTTCACATGCCTAGGAAGCATGGTAACACCAGACGGTGGGGCGGGCGGGGACATCGGCGTCGGAATGGGTGGGGCAAGAACGGCCTTCTTTGGCCTAGATAACATCTGGGGGTCCTCCCAGTGCAGCACGGGCACAAAATTAAGATTATACCAGAGTTGCGTGCTTTCTGTGCTTCTCTGTGGTGCGGGGTGCGGGGGGGTCGCAGAGAGGGAGATGTCAGGGTTGTCCTCTTTTCACACAGCATGCCTAAGAAAAATTCACCGAGTCTTTTGGCCGAATGCCATCGCCAACCGAGATCTGCTTGCTCGTAGCAAGCAAGGGGACATGCATACCATCATAGCTGGCAGACGCTGGAGCTGGGTTGGTCATGTCCTCAGAAGAGACCCCGATGCCATCACAGGAACAGCTATGCTTTGGACCCCTGAAGGAAAGCGAAGGAGAGGCCGACCAAAAACAACTTGGCGGAGGACTGTGGAGGCTGAGATGCAAAGAGTGAACCAGAGTTGGGGCACTGTACGAAGGATGGCCACCGACCGTGCAAAGTGGAATCAATTTGTTGTTGCCCTACAAGACGCCATTAGGCGTGATGGCCACTGACTGCTTTGACGGTCGGTGGTTAAGGATCGAAGAAGAAGAAGATAGAGGCATGGGGACTTTGCCTTTTAAAACAGGTCTTCATTTATTTTAAAACTCAAACAATGTTTGTCTGAGTTTATTTTGCACTGTAAAAATGATGTGATCGTGTCATCATTTAGTCTATTTCTGCGCTTAATTATCACTAACAGACCAGGAAATCCTGTGTTTGATAGGACCTTATCCTTTAGCACGCTGCATTGTTTTCCCGAAAATGTGCCCTGCAGTTGCATTCTTTTTCACAACACCCCCTTTTTTATAGTGGATGACTTGTAAATTCTATAGTTTTTTGGTCAATTGCTCTAAGTTTTGGACTGTATAGAAATAAATGAATAATGAATCTGATGATATAAAATTTGTTTGTGTACATGTTAGATGTGATAGGAAGAGAGGTATGGAAAGATGAAAAAAAACGATAAAAAAAAAAAAAATTTTTTTTAATTAAAAATAATTTTTTTTAATTAAAAAAAAAAACCAACAACGGAGAGTCCTTTTCCTTTGCATTTCAATGAAAGTCATTTGACCAATACAAATCAAATGATGATCTTTTCGTTACACCCATCATCAGTAGCAAAGCAACAAACGCCCTCGTGAGCAGTGACATTCGGCCGTAATCCTAAACCTTTCCGATAAACCTAATCCTAACCCCTAAAATTATACATACTAGCAATGACATTCTAATTTCGTTTCAATCTCTGCCATCACCCATATTATGAGAACTGATATTAGCGCTAATAAAGACAAAGATCTCCTTGTCATCGCATCGGAGTCAGAATCCATTAAAATTAGAGCGATAAAATGGCCGCGTGTTCGATGCCGACTGATTGCGATTTAAAGAATTCACAGAAAATAAACGCGGATACTCCCATTACTAAATAAAGATCGGAAACGGAAGCTAACTCTCTTGCAAATAACATTAAAAATGACGCAAATTACGGCTACGGTACAACAAGACGATCGATTTATATGTATGTTTAATAATTAGGCGAAAAAACCCGTACAGACGTTTGTACGGGCCGTACACATCTGAAAACGCAAACACCCCGTACAGATTATGGGTAAACCATAGCGTGTGGCATGTATGATATATATATATATATATATATATATATATATATATATATATATATATATATATCTCATACATATATACATATATATATACATACATACATATATTTATTTATTTATTTGACAGTGACCCATAATTTTATTTTGTATTCAATTGAATTTTCTTTGAAAAATTAACAAAGAACAAAGAAAAAAGATCTTGTACATAAATAAATTCTAAATTGTACCCAGAGTCTACAGTGAATTATTTAAATTTGGTTTAAAGTTCTTGTTGTGTATTCAATTACCGCTAGCAGAGTCATTGTCTAAGGTTAGTCTGGAGAGGAGCCCATAGGAATCCAAGATAGCACAGTACCATCTCATCTAGGAACCTATACAGCTTGACTATACCTTTGATGTCGATACACCATTCCTCTTTTCAGAGAATGGGGTATTTCTTGTAAGACCAGTCTCTTATCTGGCACTATCCTGGTATCCTCTGATACATCTATTTGTCAAGGATAATATCACCTTCATTATATCTTTCCTCTCGTTACAACGGCTACGGACATAAATCCAGCAACCTGGGAGGATGAAGCTGCTGATGGCACCATGTGGTGATGCTCCTTACGGCACCACCTCAGACTGGGCGAAAAGAAGCTCTCACAACAAGCACAAGAGAAAAGAACGCCCCGAAAGGCATACCATGATAAAAAAGCAGCTAAGGGCTATCACCTCATAAAAATATATATACTGTATATATATATATATATATATATATATATATATATATATATATATATACATATATATATATATATATATATATATATATATATATATATATATATATATACACACACACACACACACACCACACACACACACATACGCACAAGTTAAACAATGTTCATTCGAAAATTCATTCAGAGGTTGATCCGTTTCAAAATCGAATTCTTCTTTGATTAAAAAAAAAAATAGAAACATTAGTTATTCCTGCACACGTAAAACACCCAGACCTCCTTTCTCATTTACTTCGTCGTAAAAATAAAAACTAAAAAAAAACGCACAAAAACAAAAAACGAAACATGCACAATTACAATTTTTGGCGAACTACAAACTTGTCACATGCTTAATAAAGCTCTAAAAAGTGTCACTGATACAAAAAAACCGAAATAAAACAACATCTGCCTGGTCTTTAACCCCTATTTCCTTGGCCATCTTAACCTCCAAACTAGCCCAATGGGTAAATAAAAGACAGGCTATTGATTTCTTGGCTGATCTCCGCTCAGAGCAGCAATATGGAATCGGGGTTTGGTTTGCAGAAAGAGATCGCTTATCAGAAAGGGACGGCACAACGCTGGGTCTGTTTGTCCTTGTTCAATTACCGCCCTTGGCACATGACAATCAAGACTTTTTATTTAACAGTTGGACTCCACACGTTTGATTTATCTAGCCATTTTCCTTTTATGTTAGATGTTAGATGCAGGGAGAGTTGATGTAATTTAGACTCTAATGTTAACACTCTACATTCTTGCAATTCAAAATAAGTAATAATACACATACATGGGTATCAAGCAGGCATTCGTAAGAAGTAAAGAAATAGAAACAAGACAACAGAAAAACAAAACAAGTGATAGGCTTACCAGGGACTCGAACCCAGGACCGTCCCACCGGCAATGCCTCTTCGCTGCGGGAGTGAATCGTGACTAACCTCATTACTGTTAGGCAGCACAAAAATAGTACTTCGTGGACAGCGGACATTACTACGTCCAGCGTTGCCACTTTTAGGTGGATTCACCTAGATATTGGTTTTTGTGTCACGTTTAGGTGTCATTTTAGCTTCATTAGTTGAAGAACGCCACCTAGATTTCGCCCAAAATCGACAAAAATTGCTCAAATATCGCCCAAAGTAGCCCAAAAACCACCCAAAATAGCCCAAGTCGCCGATATCTAGGTTTTGGTTTCAAAATTGAGAGTGGCAACGCTGAGCACAACTGCCCAACATAACTACGGAATTTCGTACCAAGGAGAGAACTAGACTAAATTAAAGGCGCAGTCACTTCTATAGGTTTCCTATTTACCAGTACATACCAGATAACAAACAAAAAGACCGTAATACTGAGTCTAGTAAATATTAGAAGAAAAAGAGCAATACAGAATTACTTACTAGGTTTGCATGGTACGAACACTGACATAAATAAAGAGAGAAGCTTTATTCATTTGTTTATTGCTATTCCAAATTGGTTTCCACAGAACGAACGAACTTTATTTTCAAAGGGTTAAGAATTGGGCACGCGGGCCCGTCTGACATTCTGCCCTTCCTCTCTCTCTCATCATGTATACTATATCCTTTCATCCTCACATTTACTTTAAGCATTATTAAGGCATTTATCATTATAAAAGTAATATAACATAATAATAATAATAATAATAAATTCTTTAAGCACCAAACACGGCGCATAAGGCAGAAACCAGTGATCTCCAGGTTGTTCGTTGTGACGCCACTCCTCTTAGCTCTTGCACATTATTTAGGCCCAACGTTCTTCCTTCTCTTATTATTGTTCTTCTGAGTGTTTCTTTTGGTCTTCCTTTTTTCCTCTTACCCTCAGGAACCCAAGTGAGCGCCTGTAGTGGTATTCTGTTGTTTTGCAATCGTAGAACATGACCGATATATGACCATCGTCTTTTCCTTATATAACATCATTCTTCTTCTTCTTCCGTCCTTAGCCAAAGACCGACCAAGCAGTCAGAGGCCATCACGCCTTGTGGCGTCTTAAGGGCAACAGCAGATTGATTTTCTCTGTTGTAGTTTCCCATCACGCCTAGCGGCGTCTTTAGGGCAACAACAAATAGATCCATCTGCCGTTGTTTCCGTAATCGGTGTGACAAGCCAACGGGTGATCAGCCCATTGGGCATATAACATCATACATTTGCAATAAACATCATATTTAAAAAATAGATAGACAGACAGACAGACAGACGGACGGACGGACAGACAAACAGACAGACAGACGGACGGACAGACAGACAGACAGACAGACAGACAGATAGATAGATAGATAGATAGATAGATAGATAGATAGATAGATAGATAGATAGATAGATAGATAGATAGATAGATAGATAGATAGATAGATAGATAGATAGATAGATAGATAGATAGATAGATAGATAGATAGATAGATAGATAGATAGATAGATAGATAGAACGAACGAACGAACGAACTTTATTTTCGAAGGGTAAAGAATTGGGCGCGCAGGCCAGTCTAAGATTCTGCCCTTCTCACTATAGACATATAGATAGATAGTTAGATAGATAGATAGATAGATAGATAGATAGATAGATAGATAGATAGATAGATAGACAAACAGACAGACAGACAGACAGACAGATAGACAGACAGACAGACAGACAGAATAAAAGATAGATAGATAGATAGATAGATAGATAGATAGATAGATAGATAGATAGATAGATAGATAGATAGATAGACATATAGATAGACATATAGACAGACAGACAGACAGATAGACAGACAGACAGATAGACAGACAGACAGACAGACAGACAGACAGATAGATAGATAGATAGATAGATAGATAGATAGATAGATAGATAGATAGATAGATAGATAGATAGATAGATAGATAGATAGATAGATAGATAGATAGATAGATAGATAGACAGACAGACAGACAGATAGATAGATAGATAGATAGATAGATAGATAGATAGATAGATAGATAGATAGATAGATAGATAGATAGATAGATAGATAGATAGATAGATAGATAGATAGATAGATAGATAGAACGAACTTTATTTTCGAAGGGTAAAGAATTGGGCGCGCAGGCCCGTCTAAGATTCTGCCCTTCTGCACTATAGACATATAGATTGATAGATAGATAGATAGATAGATAGATAGATAGATAGATAGATAGATAGATAGATAGATAGATAGATAGATAGATAGATAGATAGATAGATAGATAGATAGATAGATAGATAGATAGACAAACAGACAGACAGACAGACAGATAGACAGACAGACAGAATAAAAGATAGATAGATAGATAGATAGATAGATAGATAGATAGATAGATAGATAGATAGATAGATAGATAGATAGATAGATAGATAGATAGATAGATAGATAGATAGATAGATAGATAGATAGATATGGCATGCACAACTTTACTTTAGACACCTTTTATGGCATGCAAAAAGATAGGATGCATTTTCGTCGCATTGAAAAATATATGGAAATCAAAAGAAACCGAGTCCAACCCAAGAATCATAATCTTCAACTCAAATGTCAAGTCAGTCCTATTTTGTGGCTGTAAAACATGGAGAACAACACAAACAACAATCAAGAAGTTGCAGACTTTCATAAATGGTTGCTTGCATTGATTAAAAGGATTGAAAGAGTATGACAAGGTCATCATTGTCGAAGTGATGACAAGAACTAGACAAGTGCTAGTGGAACAAGAGATGACAAGAACCAGACAAGTGCTAGTGGAACAAGAGATGACAAGAACTAGACAAGTGCTAGTGGAACAAGAGATGACAAGAACCAGACAAGTGCTAGTGGAACAAGAGATGACAAGAAGACGCTGGCGATGGATAGGACACACACTGAGGAAACCTGTTGATAGCATTACAAGGCAGTTTTTTTCTTGGAAACCCAGGGTATGAGAGGTAGAGGGAGATCGAAAACACACGGAGAAGAGAACTACAGACAGAAATGTACGGGATCATTAAGTCGACCAAGTCTTCTCAGAGGCGGTAAGTCGACAAGGGCAAGATTTTAAAAGATGCATGAACAATTACGAGACATGCTGTCATAAACGAAATGTTAGTTATTTTGTCAATTTACGGTCCATTAGACCATTATCACTGCTCTACGTGTCATTTAGGTTGGGTTACTCATGTCTTCATATTTAATACATCTATATAATTTTTACTACAAATATCTAACGACGGTCGTCTGCAATGAAATGACCACAGTAGTGATAGTATCGTCTGTAAATACATGTAGCAGAAACAACACACTATAATTAACAACCTGCCAATTTTTTCGGGTTGTTGCCAGTCTGATCATAACAACTGGCGTATTAATTTGGTTTGGTTTTAAGGACTATCTTCATTACACACTGACAATGTGTGTATATAGGAATCACACATTCTATAAATATTTTTGTTGTGGGTAGGTTTCTAATTTTTAAATTTGGTCAGGCCTACTGTACACGATTTCCAACAGCCGAGAGATTTTTAACCTGCGCAACTTGTACACGGGACCTCCTATTTTTTGCCCTTATCCGAGAAGGCCAGGCATCCGATCTCACTACCCAGGAGACCAGCTTGGGGGTAGGGGGGGGGGGGGAGAGAGAAGTATGACATCGCTAGAACCACTGGTTCTGAAAAAAAGAATTTCATAAATTAAAATCCCTCAACTGGGAATCGAACTCGGTACCTGTAGAGTTCGCTAGAACTCGAGGCGGACGCCATTCCTCTTAGCCACTCTGATCCCCGATTATTATGTACAAACAATGTACAAACAATGTACAAACAATGTACACACAATGTACGAACAATGTACACACAAAGTACACACAATGTACAAACAATGTACACACAATGTACGAACAATGTACAAACAATGTACAAACAATGTACACACAATGTACAAACAATGTACAAACAATGTACAAACAATGTACAAACAATGTACAAACAATGTACAAACAATGTACACACAATGTACAAACAATGTACAAACAATGTACGAACTTCCTGAGTATAAAAAAAGGTAAATGTAGTCCCTTAGCAGATACTGCCGCAGGGATGTGAAATGTTAGAGATTTTAATGTACTAGGCCAGGCTTCATAAGGTTGGATGAGCAGGTCCCTTCCTCGCTACCTTTGTATAATAGGGGAACAACAGAAGTGATTGCGTCACTAATAAGGCTGGACTGCCCATGGTAAATTTCCGGTGTTATGTGTTGCGTGTCGCACTAATGACCCGTCATCGAAGCATCATATTTTGGTGATGCCTAGATGGCAGGGAGGATAGTGTGATTCGCTTGCATAGCTAGGCGGGGATTGTCGCACGGAAGGTCCTGGTTTCGAGTCCTGGGTAAGCCACTCACGTCTGTTGTTTTTCTGTTGTCTAGTTTTCTACTTCTTTATTTCTTACGAGTGCCTGAAAACATACCTTTATGTTTGTCTAATATTTATTTCCTCGCTACCTTTGCTTTCCATAACTCAAGAACAGAATCATGAATCCATTTACAAGCCGGGTAACTGGACGGTCTAGTTTATCCGCATGGTCAGTTATTTGCAACGATCTCAAGAATCCCCTTTGTGTTTCCAAGAAAACAAACTTGTATTAACATAATTAAAATAAATTTGACGAATGAAATAAAAATACGAAGCGTGTTCAAATGAAACCCGACCGTGCTGCGCCAAGTGGACATTCGTAGGAGGAGCATGATGACGTCACATCTGACGTAATAAGCACATACGAATGTACAAGTGTGTAAGTGTTCATTCTCCTAGTATTCATTGGTTGTGCTGCTGACCGTTAAAATAATGGCCGGTGTGATAAGGAATCCCGTCCATGGTCGATCACCATAAGGAAGAACGCATGGGGTGGAGTTTGAACCACCTGCTGCGTTACGAAGAGGAGGGTGATGCATTTCTGTTGCGCATAGTGGCAGGCGATGAGTCGTGGTGCCACCACTTTGAGCCGTGCAGCAAATCAGCGAGCATGCAATGGAAACATCCCGGATCACCAAAACCCACAACATTCAAGTCACAGATTTCCGCCGGTAAGGTTATGCTGACCGCATTTTTTGACCATGAAGGGCTTCTATTGGTAGACTTTAAAGAGCCTGGCGTGAACATCAATGCCATCCGCTACAGAGACACACTGGACAACCTGCATACAGCCATCAAGAATAAACGACTCGGCATGCTTTCGCGTGGTGTGATTCTGTTGCACGACAATGCTCGTCCACATGTTGCGAACATTGTGCAGGAAGCGTTAGCAAGGAAAAGGTGGGAAGTTCTGCCACACCCTGCCTACAGCCCCGATCTGTCACCATGTGACTTTCATTTGTTCGGACCCTTAAAAAAATCTCTAAAGGGACAACGATTCGACTCCGATGCAGACGTCAGGGCCTCGGTGACCAAATGGTTCAATAAGCAACCAATGTCATTTTTCTCGGACGGCATCCGCCGTCTACCCAAGCAGCGGGATGCGTGTCTGATTGCCTATGGTGACTATTTCTAAAGAACCCCAGTGAGTACTTGCTTCATACCAATTGCTGTATTTAATTCTACTACTCCTGCTGATGTACCTTACATATATTTGTTATAAAGCCACTGGGACGGGTTTCATTTGAACACACCTCGTAATTATGTCGTTTTGGCGATGCGCGCCTCGTTCAACCTACACAAGTGTCCATCAGTTATATTAGAGTGCATGACCAAATATAAAAGACGTTGCGGTCTGATGTAATCCTCGATGAAATGGCATCAACTGAATCTTTAAAACTTAATCCAATATAACGAAAAAAAAAAAAACCACATTTAAGTCACATTATTTAAGGGCAAAAAATTCCATGGAATCAATGTAAGGCAGCAGTCAACAACAACTCGACATTTTGATTACCGGTAGTTTTCAGTTGTTCATTTGGTAGATCTTTAGGTGACGAACGGGTCTCAGGGAGAGACAGAATGAAAGGATTCAGCCAATGAAAATTCGGAGTAGCCTTCCCTGCTCACATTTAAAAGCGCTGTACTTCAGCCATAATTTTAGTAAAGAAATTGATGCTGAGAGATTTTTTAAACCTGCTCATTCTAAAATATAAACAATAAAAATGATGAATTAGATAGCCTGGCAGCAGCACTAATGAAAGGTAAAAGGTAAGGGATCCCGTTACACGCCTATTGAGGCATATTGGGAATATGGTGTTAGGCCCATATTTTCTTGACCATCGGCACACTAGGGGTGATGTGGTCAGCATCACGCCGGCCTCCTTAACCTTCCCAGAGGTGCTCTGGTACCGAATTCATGAGGCTGGGTCGACCCCGGAGCCGTTGGCGGTCTAAAAAATCCCACCTCAACTGGGGATCGAACCATGGACCGCCGAGCTAGGAAGCCAGTGCACTAACCACTGTGCTACCGCGGCTCCCAGCACTAATGAAAGCCAGCTACAAATTTAAAAAAAAAAGTAAATGTTTAGTGGATCCCTGTCCATTGTAAGAATTATAGAAATGAGAAGGCAGACAAACTTGCCAAAGGAGGAAGAAAAATCCAAACAGAAGACAGAGCTACATATGATGAAAAAGGATCCCGTTACACGCCCATTGAGTCATACTGGGAATATGGTGTTAGGCCCATATTTTCTTGACCATCGGCACACTAGGGGTGATGTGGTTAGCATCACGCCAGCCGCCTTAACCTTCCCAAAAGTTGCTCTGGTACCCAATTAGGGTTGGGTCGACCCAGGAGCCGTTTGTGGCCTAAAAAATATCCCACCTCATCTGGGGATCGAACCATAGACCACTGAGCAAGGAAGCCAGTGCACAAACCACTATGCTACCGCGACTCCTATGATGAGATAAAAGCAATAATTAGAAATAATTATAGAGAAAAATGACATAAGGAACCCCCAGACTCCGATACGGCACAATCAAACTATACGTCACCAAGAAGAGATCAAGTGATCATTCTCAGACTAAGAACTGGCCATTGCAGACTTAAATGCCATCTGTACGATCAACTGACAACCAGACAAATATGTGCCCATGTGGGGAGGACAGACAAATATGTGCCCATGTGGGCAGGACAGACAAATATGTGCCCATGTGGGCAGGACAGACAAATATGTGCCCATGTGGGGAGGACAGACAAATATGTGCCCATGTGGGGAGGACAGACAAATATGTGCCCATGTGGGGAGGACAGACAAATATGTGCCCATGTGGGGAGGACAGACAAATATGTGCCCATGTGGGGAGGACAGACAAATATGTGCCCATGTGGGAGGACAGACAAATATGTGCCCATGTGGGGAGGACAGACAAATATGTGCCCATGTGGGGAGGACAGACAAATATGTGCCCATGTGGGGAGGACAGACAAATATGTGCCCATGTCTGGAGGACAGACAAATATGTGCCCATGTGGGGAGGACAGACAAATATGCGCCCATGTGGGGAGGACAGACAAATATGTGCCCATGTGGGGAGGACAGACAAATATGTGCCCATGTGGGGAGGACAGACATATATTTGCCCATGTGGGGAGCACAGACAAATATGTGCCCATGTGGGGAGGACAAACAAATATGTGCCGATGTGGGGAGCACAGAGAAATATGTGCCCATGTGGCAGGACAGACAAATATGTGCCCATGTGGGCAGGACAGACAAATATGTGCCCATGTGGGCAGGACAGACAAATATGTGCCAATGTGGGCAGGACAGACAAATATGTGCCCATGTGGGGAGGACAGACAAATATATGCCCATGTGGGGAGGACAGAAAATATGTGCCCATATGGGGAGGCCAAATATGTGCCCATGTGGAGAGGACAGACAAATACGTGCCCATGTGGGGAGGACAGACAAATATGTGCCCATGTGGAGAGGACAGACATATATGTGCCCATGTGGGAAGGACAGACAATTATGTGCCCATGTGGGAGGACAAAAAATATGTGCCCATGTGGGGAGGACAGAGAAATATGTGCCCATGTGGAGAGGACAGACAAATATGTGCCCATGTGGGGAGGACAGACAAATATGTGCCCATGTGGGGAGGACAGACATATATGTGCCCATGTGGGGAGGACAGACAAATATGTGCCCATGTGGGGAAGACAGACAAATATGTGCCCATGTGGGGAGGACAGACAAATATGTGCCCATGTGGGGAGGACAAACAAATAAATGCCCATGTGGGGAGGACAAACATACAGTAGAACATATGCTCCAAGACTGTCAGCTCCATGAGAGGAGGAGGTGGCAGCGTGACCTTCTCCAACCCAGTAGAGGGAGAAACTGTAGAGTGACGAGAGAAGCCTGAGACGAACTGCCAGCTTTATAAGAGAGATAGATGTGGTTATTTAAAAGCGGGGCGTCCGATTGGCAGAGTGATTAGAGCGCTGGTCTCTCGCGGCAAAAGCACCGGGTTCTATTCACGGTATCATCACGGCAGTATCCGCTACAGGAGTACCTTTACTTTCTTTTATTTAAGAGCGGACGCAGAAGAAGAAGAAGAAGAAGAAGAAGAAGAAGAAGAAGAAGAAGAAGAAGAAGAAGAAGAAGAAGAAGAAGAAGAAGAAGAAGAAGAAGAAGAAGAAGAAGAAGAAGAAGAAGAAGAAGAAGAAATGTAAACTGATATTCTACCTATTATAAAGGTAGATCTTTTGGGAGTTCAGTGTTTCTAAAGTACATTCCCACGACTCCTGGGTTGCCTACCACTGCTATAATGTCACCTTCGGACCCGAGAATGGAAAGATAATCCAGCTCAGCAGCTTTCTGCATCAAGAAAACACTGAAATGTCCATCACAGTTTGTACTGTAGCCAGGTGGAATCACTCTGCAAGATCTTCGTGTCAACGAGAAACTAACTTTTGCTCAACAACTCTCAACATCAGCATGAAAGATGACAATGAAGTGTCTATATATCAATGATTATATTCATCAGACCACTAGGTCTTTTATATTTGGACATGCACCCTAATATAACCGACGGACCTTGTGTCTACGTTCAACAGGATGCGCCTCGCCAGAACGAGGCAATATGCTTATTTGAAAAATAAAAAGTGTCTATTCAATTCCTCTGAATTCTCAATTCTTGACAAAGGGAAGTAGCTGTGAAAATTTCATTTATCATAATTTTTTCATTTTTCGCTTCATATGGAGCTTGGAGTCACCACAGCAGCTGATGCCCTTACAGGAAGCCAGCACTAAGTACTTACAAGCTCTTGCAGCGGCGTCGTCTGCAGCAATTTGTTTTCAACTTCATGTATGAAAGATGAAAACGAAGCGTCTATACACCTTCTATAAGCTCACAGTCATGGACGAAGGGAAGTAACTGAGACATTTATTTTTTTTATTTTTTATTTTTACAAGAGCTGATTGTGTCTAAAGTAAATTCCCGCAGCTCGTCGGTTGCCTACCCCTGCTGTATAGTAATTTTTAGTGCCTTGTATTTCTATATAAAGTGACGTCAACTGAGTCAGAATCGAAAACGGATCTGAACGACGTGGTCGCCATTATTTGTCGACAATACCTGAGTTAGTAGCGGGAATAAGCGTCGAGTAAGATTTTTTTTTTTTTAAATTAATGAAGAAAAATATCCCGTTCAACCTCTGATGGGTTATTATTAGGATATATATTGTTTTCAATTCCAAATAATATGAACAACTGCCGATGAGAAAGTGGCATCACATTTGTCAAATCATTGTAAATAGGGACAATCACAATTATGCTAATACGTTAAATAAATAAACAAAAAAACAAAAAAACAAACAAAATCAAGAAGAAACTCTGAACAAGAATTATATTAAAATGGAGGGGTGTAAAGGCCTGGTGGTTCCTATATATATATATAACATATAATTGTAAATTTTTATATTATATATATTATATATAATTTATATAATTTTAAATTATATAATATAAATTGTATAATTTTATAACACTGACAAACAACATTTTTCTTTCTTATATAAGAATAAGTGTTCTTAGGTCAGTTTCTTGCGCTGATTTCAAATTTGAAATCCGTTTATCTCTATCACGTCGGGTTCTTAAGATATTTGTGAATAAATATATTTTTGGGAAACCGTTATTTGCTCCGTTTCATTTTACTATATAACTTTATAAAAATTAATAAAATGCAAAATAATTCTACATTTTATACTGCTAAAAGATGCATGACATATGTTACGTTATATTTCAAATAGTTACTGTATTTTGAAATAATTCTGAGTGAAATATGGCTTCTAGAAGTTGTAGAAATTCGGCTGATCTGTTCTGTTACGTGTGTGGATATTTTACCGATCGTGTTCACCAGAAAAACTTTACACCATTGCTAAAGAAAGCATATGAACTTTATTTCGATTCGAAAGTTGATATGCAAATAAATCTTGGAAGCCAAATGCAGTTTGTTCGACTTGTGCAAATACATTGGCAGGTTGGTTACGAAAATCGCAGAAGCATAAGTCGATGCCTTTTGGAGTGCCAGTAATATGGCGTGAACCGACAAATCACGCTACTGATTGTTACTTCTGCTTGACAAATATCTATGGTTTCACTTTTAAAACTAGAAAGTCTGTGGTTTATCCAAATGTTGAATCGGTTTCGAAACCAGTGCCTCATGATCCAATCACGTGTCCGATCCCAGTTCCACCAGAACAATATCCGTTGGACACGAATGAACCATCAGAAAGTGATAGTTTACCTGCGTTAGAAACTAATTCTGACTCGGATTATATACCGGTGAATGATGGTGTTCACTTAATTAACCATTCAGAACTTTCAGATCTAATACGTGATCTCGCTCTCTCACCAAAGGACAAGCGGAATTACTCGGTTCGCGACTCAAAGAATGGAATCTTTTAGCGCCCAATACTCCGATATCTAAATTTCATCATAGACACAGAGAACTTGTTCAATACTTTGAGATGGATGATGACATTTGCTATTGCAAAGATGTAAAAGGTCTAATGGTGCACCTCGGTCATGAGCACATAGTCAACGAATGGCGACTTTTCATCGACTCTTCCAAGACTAGTCTAAAAGCCGTGTTATTGCATAATGGAAATTTATTTTCATCAATTCCAGTCGCCTACTCTGTTCATATGAAAGAAACTTATGACAATATGGCTATACTTTTGGCAAAAAAAAAAGTACAATGACTACCAATGGCGGATTTGTGGAGACCTAAAGGTCATTGCAATTCTCACGGGCATGCAGACTGGGTATACTAAATTTTGTTGCTTCCTATGTGAATGGGACAGCCGCAACAGACAGGAACATTATGCAAGAAAGGTGTGGCCTTTCAGGGATCGTATGCAGCTCGGGCATAAAAATATAATATACGAGCCATTAGTTAACAAAGACATCATCATTTTACCACCGTGACATATAAAGTTGGGGCTCATGAAGAATTTCGTAAAAGCGTTAGATAAAACGAGCAAAGCTTTCACTTATCTTCGAGAAAAGTTTCCGCAAATTAGCGATGAAAAGATAAATGTATCTTTGTAGGACCTCAGATTAGGAAAGTTATTGCAGACAAACAATTCGAGAACTTGTTACATGGTAGTGAACTTCGTGCATGGATGGCATTCAAATCGATCGTCGATAACTTTCTGGGAAATCACAAATCTGCCGACTATGTGCATATTGTTAAGCAGTGCATAGATGCATACAGAATTATGGGCTGTAACATGTCCCTCAAAATCCATTTGCTCGATTTGCATCTTGACTTTTCCCCTGACAACCTTGGCGAAGTCAGCGATGAACATGGAGAACGATTCCATCATGATTTCGCCGTAATGGAGTCACGTTATCAAGGACGGTGGAGTGTGACCAGGCTTGCCGATTATTGTTAGATGCTTCATCGCGATGTACCACATGCCATTCACCGACGAAAGTCGACTGCAAAGAAATTCAAGCCTACATAACTGTTATACTTCTTGTACGAATGATGTTGTAATACTGTATGCGTTGTTAAAAAACTTCAATTGCGTATTTCTAGAGATCCCGACCTGATAGAGAAAAACGGTTTGCAGATTTAAAAACAGCGCATTAAAATTGACCAGAAAAACATAGAAATGTTAGAGAAAGAAAAAATTTTTTTTTTGTTAGCCAGTGTTATAATATATAAAATATCAAAATTATATAACAAAAATTATATAATGTAATAAAATTTTATATTTGTTATATTTTGTTAATATTTATTAATTATAATAACATGATAACAAAATTATATAATAAATTATATAATATTATTATTATATAATAATAAAAATTATATATATATATATATATAATATAAAATTCAACGGAGTATGTGTTAAAAATCCACGCTACTGATTCTTTTCAATAAACCGGTAAGTAAACTAGTTTTCTTCTTTTTGTTTTGTTACTTGAAATACAAATAATAGTACAAATATGTGCTACTGTATTTCCATCTAATTTTATTTCAAATTATTAGCTAACCTAAACGAAAATGCAAATTGGGTCCGAAACTCATGATCGGGTCCATTTTCCTGCAATACGGGTACGACCGAAAATGGCGGCCAAATTTTAGTTGTCGTCACTCTATATATCAAGGGCACTAGTAATTTTCCCAAGTGCTGTACCAAACCTACATACATCCGGTTGTCTTAGGTATGTCCTCCTATTAGGTTTTGAATTAACTCTACCAAGAGTAATCTTAAGCTAACGTTGCTACCATTGTAAATACTCATGTATTTTACTCGAACGTTGGTCATTATTGGACAACTACTGCAGAGCAGGGGAGACAGACAGCGATGAGAGCAGGGTTGCCAATGTTTTTTTTTTTTTTTACGCCAAATTCTACAAATGTGGCTTTTTACTAAGGTGACCATATTTTCAAAACCCTAATCCGGGACAAAATAGTAAATTTGACCTATTTCAATGCAAAAAATCGGGACAAAAGGGTAAAGAAAAGGTCAATAGTCGGGACATGTCCCGGAAAAATCAAGTTGATGTCAATTTAAAATAATTTACATTTTATATATACATTTGAATAACATTGAATAACATACATTTTACTGTATAAGTTTAACTACTTAAACTAATAAGAGAGAAAAACATCAATAATCCTTACTAAAGGTGAAGCTGAGTTACTGTACTTTTCAGATGAGTGGATTTTTATCAATAGGTCCTTCTTTGCAAGCAGCATCTTAAAAAACTCGACACATGTTTCCTCACAGTTCACTTTGGTTGTCAACATAGCTTTCAAAGTTTCAACACCTTGCTATGTTTTATCACTAGCCCATAAGCTGTTCATCAAAGAAAACACTCTTTCTGTGGCAGCATTTGTTCCAGGTAGACAGAAAAAAAAAAACTCTGCCAACTTCAAAATATTTGAAAATGTCACATTATTGTTTTTGAAGTGGGAAACCATTTCAGTCCAACGTTGTGGTGGCAATGTTTTTTTTGGCACTCCATTCACTAATTTTCTGAGAAGTAACAAACTGCTTCATGTAGACATATTCGTCATAAATTTCAGTTTCTGTAAAATGGGCTGAAGGTAATGTTTGAATCACTAGTGATGATGATATCTCAATATCTGCCCAAATTGGTATTCTGTTTAGCGTTACCCAGCTGTAGGATTCTAGGTCTCGAAAAATTTTTGCAGCCCATTTATTCAAATAATTGAAAGCTGTTTCATAGAACGAAGAAACGCTAGCATGAAACTTTTTCACATCCTCCTTTGGAAGTCCTTCCATTTCCAGCTTTTCAAGGATTAGCTTAACTCTTGATAGCAGGAAACAGTCTTCCAGTTTGGACTTCAAAATAGTTTTCAACCTGTTGATGCTGTCAATGACTTCAAACACAGTGACCGTCTGTCCCTCTATTTTTTGCACTGCTTCGTGGAATGGAGAGGCCTGACTGTGAACAAAAACAAGCCATGCCTCAGATAGAGGATTTTCAAAGAATGTCTGTATAAAAACTGGGCATCTGTCTTGAGATTGAAAATATGATTTTAGAGGCAGGAACATCTGAAGAACCCTTTCAACGGCAGGCAGCAGAGCAAGCCACCTAGTCTGAGCATAACCTAAGATCATCTGGAAGTCTGTTTCCACAAACTGGCAAAACTCCTTGAGTCTTTCTACTCGTACTATGTATGATTTGAAGAGTAGATAAATTTTAGCAATAATCAGCTCGACATCAACAGGCAGTACATCTGCAGCTGTTCGAACAGTGTTGTGGAAAATATGACCTGCACACCCAACTCCTATAAGACCATGTCCAAGGTTTTCTTGCAGTTTTTTGAAAACATTGTTCTGTCGTTTACTTTCAGCACCTCCAAAATTGGAATTTGTGTTGTCTGCGCATAATCCAACTACTTTCCTGTCTAAACCATCTTCAGTTATGCAGTCATTAAGAAAACTACTTACAATATCAGATGTTTCACCTGGCAATGACTTTAACTCTAATATTTTAATTTTCACTCCATTACTGTGATCAAAGTCTGACAAGCAAAGGAAAAATCTTGAATTCTTTGTGGTTGGATGCATCTGTCAGTACAGAAATAAATGTAGACTTTTCTAGGTCACACCTTAACTCATTTAGAATATGGCGTGCCAAGACATTTCGAATAATGGCTTCTGTTTTCGTACGTGCACATGCAAATTTTGGCTCTAAACTAACCTGAAGTAATTTTGATGTGCAATCCATAGACCTGAAAGTATGATTGTGTAGCACTGTATGGTATGCAAAGGCGCCTTCTATAGCAGCTAATTGCTCTTCTTGGTCACCAATTTTATCAGCTCTGAAGAAAGTGGTTAACGACGAGCTTGATGCAGCTGTAACGACGGCTCTCTTATGTTTCTCATTGCTTATGTGGTTCTTAATATCACCACGTCCACTATGGCTTATCGAAAACCCGGAGACACATATATTGCATCGTACATTGAAGTTTGATGAACTCTTTTTAATAAACGGATATTCCTTTTGTAAATCTTGATTGAAACTGCATTTACGCTTTGGTACCATTTTCTTTAAACAATAACAAAATATGCACAAATAGTTCACCGTTTAAATTAAATAAACGTATACCCTACGCAAAAACTTGGTAATTTACCACTACCTAAAATTTCAAATAACTGCGAATATCACAATGGAACCACAAAACTAATTCGCGGTCCTGACAACCTCTTGTGCTGTTTCGGCGCCAGTTCACTAATAATTAAAAATTACCTCAAGTCAGCCACAGAATAATGATTTTTGTTTTTTAAATCTGTGAGATTTATGCCAAATTGGCAAATTCGTCCAAAACCGGGACAAATTGGCGTCCCGGATTGCATCGAAAAAAAGTCGGGACAAATTATCAAAAATAGTCGAAATACGGGACTGTCCCGGAAAAACCGGGACGTCTGGTCACCTTACTTTTTACACAATTGCTTGGCATCAATACATTCTTTTGGTTTTTAATTCAAAACTATCTACGAAACATAAAGTATGAGAAACTGAACAATTTGGTGCACACAGAATCTTCTACTCTTAGAAAACTTGATTTTTTGCCAGTTATTGAAGAAACTGTCGGAAGAAAAACGAGAACTTGTTTCAATAAAATGTGTTTATTGTGTTAACCTTAGCCAAAATCAAAATAACACTAATAAACATTAATAAAAAATAATTACTTATAAAAGAGGTAAGCAATGCTAACATAACATACCAGTTTATTAATAATACTAGTATATATTATCACCATGTTATGGGGTTTGAAAACAATATTAACATTTTTGCCTATCTGGTGAAAGGGAGCCCAAACACAAAAAAACCTAGAGGCCCTTCTTGGCTTACTCCGGTCCTGCTTCTGACAAAGTACATGGCGAAAGTTCCAGCTGGGATGTCATTGATGACCTTGATCTGGAGTAATTTGTTAATGATGTGAGAATGAATAATCTATATAAACAGTTTGCCTTATTTATTTTTGGGCTATTTTTTTAGTGTTTGGTTGTTTTCAGAGTTTTCATCTAGCAGCCCTGGGCGGGAGCTGAACGGTAATGATGATGTGAAACAGCATGCGCCATTGTAACGTGTGTTCTACCTGGTATATAACGCCTGCGTCACCAGCACCCTTCTGTATGGCAGCGAGACATGGACAACCTATGCTAAGCAAGAAAGAAGGCTCAATACCTTCCATCGACGGTGTCTACGTCACATCCTCGGCATTTCATGGAAAGATAAAGTGACAAATGTCGAGGTGTTGTCACGTGCTGGCCTTCAAAGCATTTATACACTGCTTAGTCAGCGTAGACTACGCTGGTTTGGCCATGTCTGCCGCATGGAAGATGTTCGCATCCCGAAAGATATCTTCTACGGACAACTGGCAGATGGCAAAAGAACAGTTTGGCGAACGCAGCTGAGATTCAAAGATGTAAGCAAGAGAGACATGACGGCACTGGGCATAAATCTAGCAACCTGGGAGGATGAAGCTGTCGATCGCACCAAGTGGCGATGCTATCTACTGCGCCACTTCAGACTGGGCGAAAAGAAGCTCAAACAACAAGCAGAAGAGAGGACTACACGTCGAAAAGAACACCAAGAAGATAAGCAGCTGAGGGTTGTCACCTCAGAGGCGCATTCCCATTGTCAGTTATGAATGAAGGGGCTATTATTATGCAAACTTTTAGAATCACATAATTTTTCAACCACCCATATATTGATTTTCTTTGGACCATTTCCGGAAGAACTGCAATACTGGGTCGACCCGTGACGAGAGTGGAGCAAGCCCCGGGCATCTCATCTAGTTCAAAAAATCAGTTTACTATCGTAGTGACCCAATGGGTCACGTTATCAGATATTAAGCTGAGACAAACAGATACTACATTTTGATTTTAGCCAAAAGGCCGAGAAGCAATAATTATCTTTTACAAGTTACAGACAAGTCATAATGTTAATGTTAATCTGAATCGAGGTGCTCAGTCTCCCTCAGCAAATGTCGAAGGGTATACAGAAGCAGCTTGATTTGTTAATGTTAAACAACGCTAAAACACAATTATAAATCCACACAGGCATATCGTGCACCGCTTGAAAAGTTTATTTTTATTTAAAATTAAAAAATTAACGGTAAACTGAAAAAGATAAGGATACTTTAGAAATAACTATTGTAAAAATAACTTGTTTTGCTTATTTTTCTTTTGTAAACAACTTGAAGTAATTTACCTTACACAAATTTTTGCGCACCAAAATATTTAATTTTCCTTTTTTAACTATTTCTTTTTGCATGTGACAAATTGTCTCCCCTTTTATAATATGTCCCATTCATGTCCTAGTGGAACATGGAACCATCAAAGCAGAAGGTATCTGTACAGGAAGCCTTCACCAAGCTTTTGCCGCGATGGTTTCCATAGCAATTTGTGTTACATGATGAAGTTGTCAGCCCCTCCCCCCCCCCAACCCACCCTTTCCCACGCGTGCACAGCCTCATATTAGTCGTCTTGTACGACATGTCTAATGGAGCAGTACAACTATTCTGTCTTTGTCTCACCAGAGACACTCCCCCTAACCCCGGAACTACACAGGGCTGTCATCATCATCATGTGACGTATTCTCTCCAGAACGTAGTTTCCATTACAGCTGCTCTGAACGCATCACGATTCTGGGCAAGTCGACCTGCATCCCCCAAAGACAAGTTCAGACTCTCTGTGATTTCCTGGAATCACCGTCGTTTAGGTCGTCCCCTTTCCCTTTTTCCAGGGACCTTGCCTTCCATTACTAATTTTTCCAGACTATTATGCCTTGTTATATGACCGAAACATTTCAGCTTCCTTATTGCGATGGTATTTAGGAGCCAATTTTCCTCTACATTTAGTGAGTGCAGTACTTCTCTGTTGGTCTGTTTTTCTGTCCAGGGTATTCTCAACATCCTTCTGTAGCATTTCATTTCGAATGATGTAATCATTTTTGCAACTGTTTTATTGAGTGTCCATGTCTCGCAGTCGTATGTTGCTAATGGGAATATACATGCTCTGATCAGTTAGGTACATTAAATTGACCATATTTTCTTAATGTGTATACGGGACATCTTTATAACGTGCCGTAGCGATCACGTCACAGCGATCATGTATCTCCACGTCACAAGGTCTCCGTTGTCCGTAATCTTCTTCTTGTGCTTTCAGTTTGTAGTCATGCTAAATCTGCAGGCCTGCCACCAGGACGAAGTCCATCGTCCACAGTCTTTTCCAGGTCAGCGCGGCAGTGCCATAGCTTCTGCTTAAGTTCAGCACCGCCTGGCAAGGTCAAACGTCGTGGGTCATCAGTTTTGGAGTAAATGTTCGGGAGATCTGGATTCCAGTTCGCCCATAATCAATTGCGCATTTGGATTTTTCCCGCGCGGTTTTTTCGGTTGATCAAGGTATTTTTATCGCTGTTTTTCTCCTGTTTTTGTTTTTTTACATTAATTTTCCATATGTTACCAGCATAGTCGGATTATCCATTAGGCCAAGTTGGCTGAAGCCTAAGGGCCGAAGGACTTGGGAGCCCGTACACAAGTTAAAAACAATTTTTAAAATGCATAGACTTTTTTAACAAATTGTGTTTATCGCGTTTACCTCAAAAATAATAAAAATAACCCTAATAAACATTAATAAAAAGTAATTACTAATAAACAATATAAGCAGTGCTAACAAACTAACATACTGTCACGAGCGGGTTATATAAGAGTCTGTCTGTGACCAGAGCCAAGGTCTGGGTGATGTCAGAGACAAGACAAAAGAGTCTGAGAGAGATCTGAGGTGATAGATAAGAGATTCTGTTGATGGTGGATGATGTGACTTATAGTTATCGAGGGTGAGAACATAACATGACTCTCCCCTCGCCAATCGGTGACCTTTTGTACAACTACTGTCACACCGCCTCCTACTCAATTAAGCGGTAAGGGTTTATTACACACTAAGGTGTATCCACACACAACCATACTGTACAAGTGAATAGTACAGATCCAGTGAGGAAAGTAAAAGAAATCTGATCCGGTTAAAAAAAAATATATACCTTTTATTGAAACAACACCTAAATAGCTGCTGGAAAAAAATGAATAACATAAATATCAATCACGGCATAAAATACAGATGGAATAAAATTACAATGCAGGTCTCTAAGAACGAGACACCAAAATTATAAACACTCCAGAGACAGGTAGTATACAAAAAATTATGGACTACCACAGGAAAACCCAAACAAAGGTTACCCGCTCCCACAAGTATGGGGTTGTACTTTAAATCTAATAATCCGTGATTGGGAAAGTACCTTGAATACACACCAGTCTCAGTTATGCTTACACACTAAGCCTGCTGACTTATCCTTGTCAGCGCCTTTACTCACAAACTACACTAAGCAGTCTAGTACACCGTTCAGAAATATCTACCCTAATTAAAAGTGCACTCTTTTTCCCAACTCCCTCTTCGTTGGCACGCGTGCTTTACTCCACAGGGGTCACTGCTGGCCACTGAAGATATGATACCCTCTTCTCCAGTGTAATGGCTAACAAATCCTTGGAAGAAATGCTGAGCTGTAAATCCGGGCAGTTGCGGGATGAACATTCAAATAACGTATATGCTGAAAATTAATCCACATCTGGATTGGGCCTACTGCTTAGGTGCAGCCCTCGAACAAGAATGAACGAGGTAGCTTTATGAACACTGAAGCCACAGGAGCAGGGCGCTCCTCTTGCTAATTGATTTTCCGAAGAATGCTATTTCCCTCTCACGGGAAAAAAACACCGATGACCCGTAATAGGGTGATGAAATGGGCACGCCTCTATCTACGTGCGACCCAGCTATAAGGGGGTCGTTGACTGGAGCGACCTTCCACTGAAGGTAGTCTCCACAGAAGGCGTTAACCACAGAAGACGAAAACCGGCCTACGGCTCAGTAATTGCCGGAGAAAGCCGACGTATTCTGTAATGAAAACATAAACAAAACCTCATAACATTTTACTAAATAAAATCGTCAAACATCACAACACAGCACAACAATAAACAAAGACAATTAAATACAGGTAATCATACTGCCCTTCCCCTCCCCGCTGTTGGTCAAGGCATACCTTGGCTGCAGTTTATCTTACTCTCCCCTCACTACTGTCAGCCCACACCACTCTCAGTGCTGGCCGGCTCACAATAGCATTTGCGTAATAACTTGCAATCCCGCGTCTTAATTAACGCTTGGGATAGCTCCAAGTGTGTTTACAAACTGCTCGCCTATCTGCAAGACGTGTGACCTTAAAATCAGTCAGGTTAGCTAACTACATAATTGGCAAGGCCATCTACCTTGTCCCATAGGCTTTCGACAATTTAATAATTACATACCACATATACCAATCACAGAAATATTATACATGAATTTTAGCCAATCAGTTAATGTACCGATGCTTTCAAAAATATCAAATTACAAGGTGTGGAAAAGAATTATATTACACAGGTCCACCACTGCGGTCAAAAAAATTACATTTATTCAGGTTAACCTGATTGTAAGTTAAAATTTCCCAACTGAGTTATCCCTAGATCAGGGGACTCTGTTTATGCTTTTCATCAGGCATAATGTAACATAACCATGAGGCTCTTATCATATAAATAGTAGCACCCTCCCCAAACCAACTGGCTATAGCTTAGGTGGAGCGTTAAATTATTGCATTAATTACCACACTAGTAAAATCCTTTACTAATAAATACTCTGTCCATTATAAAGCCCTAGGAAAAATTACTTATATTAGCGTTTACAAATTTGCTTACCTAACAAAGGTGAGAATACACCACTACTCGCAAGCGGGCAGACTGTCTAATGTTGCTATTTCCCCTGCAAGAATTCAAAGACTGAAGCAATTAGCAGACAGTCAAGGACCTCTTCTATACTACCATCTTCGGTCGCAGGTGTTCCCGCAGTCATGAACACGTGCACAGAGCAACAGACAAAGACACGTAATACTAAACCAGAACTTTCTCTAAAAGACGCAACTACCAAAAGATTTTGCGTAACGGGTTGACGGCTGTCTCCGCTGATATCGAAAAACAAGGACACCTGCGCACCCTGTGCCTCTAGAACCATCGTAAGACTAACGTAATAGGAACTCTAGGAAACATGGAAACGATGACCGTCTCCGTTTGTCAAAGACCCAGACACGAATGACCGCCCAATTTTCTACGTAACGTGATGACGCTCCAAACGGACGAGACAGAAACCAGATAGACCACATAATGATCAATGGCAGATGGAGACATGCACTACAAGACGTGAAAGTAAGAAGAGGCGCAGATGTGGGAAGTGATCATCACCTAGTAGTAGCAAGATTGAAGGAGAAACTCAGAGCTGCTCGACCAGTTGCAGTCAAACAGAAAAGATAAAACATCACGAAACTTAAAGACCCTCTCACCAGAAAAGCTTTTGTAGTCGACGTAAAGAGACGATATCAGATTACCAAAGAACAGAGACCGATGATGTCGACCCGAAATTCAACACCATCTCAACAATATACAAGAAAAGCAGCAAATCATGCTTGGGATTCTAGGAAAGAAAGTGCCAAGACTGGATAACACCAGAAACGCTAAACACCATAGCGAAGAGAAAGGAAATGAAAAGAAAGAAAACAGAAGCTAATTCTCCCAGGTTAAAGGCAATATATAGTGAACAGTACAGTCAGCTGGACAAGGAAGTAAAACGTCAAACCCGTGCTAACAAAAGGACATTTCTGGATGACCTTGCAAGACAGGCAAAAGAGGCAGCACTGAGAAATGAACAAAGCACAGATTATAAAATAACTGAAATTTTCAGTGGAAAACGAGGTGCAAACAACATAACGTTAGTAAGAGACAAGCAAGGAAATCTCATCACCACAGCACAGGGGCAGGAAACAAGATGGGCAGAGCACTTCAGAGAAACATTGAATAAGGAACCACCAGAGACTCAACTGAATGTACCTGAGGCTGAAAGTGACTTAGACGTAAATACAGACATCCCACGAAAAGAAGAAATCATCAGAGCTATCAAAGGGCTAAAAAAATGGAAAAGCGCCTGGTCACGACAATCTAAATGCTGAGTTATTCAAGGCAGACCCTGAACTAGCAGCAGAACTATTAGAACCATTTTTTGCACAAGTCTGGGAAACTGAGACAACACCAACAGAGTGGAGTAAAGGAATAATTGTCAAATTTCCCAAGAAGGGCGTCCTTGCATTGTTTCCATCATAAAAAGCCTATGTTCTAACTTTACGTGCAGTTTCGGATTGAGTAATGTAACTTTCGAAGTGAAAACAGGATTACGACAGGGATGCCCTTTAACAACAACATTATTTTTGATAGCCATAGATTGGGTGATGTGCCAGACAACAGAGGGCAGTCCAAGAGGAATTACATGGACAACATTTTCTACACTGGAAGACCTGGAATATGCAGATGACATTGCACTACTCGCGCATTCACATCAACACATTCAAGACAAAACCGATAGACTGAATAAGTATGGCCAGCAGGTTGCCTGAACATCAATCTGAAGAAGACAGAAGTCATGACACTAAATGTGGGCAATCCTGAGCCAATAACAGTAAGGAACAGACAGACACATTTACTTACCTAGGATGCATAGTAACACCTGACGGCGGAACAAGCAAGGACATTAACAACAGAATGAATAAAGCGAGAACAGCCTTTGCTATTCTCAAGAACATTTGGAAATCTTCCCAGTACAGCACAAACACCAAATTAAGACTGTATGAGAGCTGTGTACTTTCTGTGCTTCTCTATGGTGCGGAATGTTGGAGAGTAGCAGAGAAGGAAATGTCGAAACTGTCCTCCTTCCACACAATCTGCCTAAGGAAAATTCTCCGAATCTTTTGACCAAACACCATCAGCAACCAAGAACTACTTATTCGGAGTAACCAGGAGGACATGCACACCATCATAGCTGGCAGACGCTGGAGTTGGGTTGGCCACGTCCTCAGAAGGGACCCTCATACCATCACATGAACAACTATGCTATGGACCCCTGAGGGAAAGCGAAAGAGACGCCGACCAAAAACAACTTGGCGGAGAACTGTGGAAGCCGAGATGCAAAGAATGAACCAGAGTTGGGGCACTGTACGAAGGATAGCCGCCGACCGAGCAAGGTGGAATCAATTTGTTGCTGCCCTACAGGACGCCACCAGGCATGATGGCCGCCGACTGCTTTGACGGTTGGCGGTTATGGATCAAAGAAGAAGAAGAAGTGATGACATTCAATAGAACTACTAAGACAGGTCTCCTGGGAGAAACTGCACTCAAAAGACCAAGCTGCCTCTACAGAAATGCAAGAGGGGTACTCACGTGGATAGTGAATCGGTGCTTAAAAAGAAAGCAGAAAAGGATTACCCCTCTGTTAAGGTCAAAGGGGAATGATACGTACTATACTGATTATACAGTGTGAATTCAGGGTTGTAGCACTTGTCGGCTTGTTTAATTGTGAGTTGTTTAAAACATTTATATGTTAAAAAAAACAGAGTGTACAGAAAGCGTGTGAGCGCTGGTCATTTAGTGATCCTGTACTGGTTTCGGCCGGCTGTGAATAGCTCACGGCTAGTCCGTGAACAGCCGGGTCCGGTGACTGTTTTTGTGCGGGAGATGTGTCATCCCGTGGCAGTCTAAGTTTGGGCGGGTGACTGGAGAGTCAGCCCTGTATCTTGTGTGTGTTCCCAGGGTAGTGTTCGGGAACGATATTTGGCCATTTTTCGAGGTGTACTAGTACTTGCCTATTTAGGTGTGTTTATCTGCAGATAAGATGTGATAAATCTGCAGATAAGATGTGATAAGGGAAGATAAGAGAAGATAAGGTGTACTTTATGTTAAGGACATGTTCTGAGGCCTTGGTGTCTACAGGCCGATGTTTTGGATCATATTTACCTCCCTGATAGATTTCTATTGTGCAGGAACGGCGCTAGGAGATAGTAAGGCCATTGTTCCTTATGGAGGGAGAGTTTTCTGGAGATTATAAGGCCAGGAGTTGTGTAGGCCAGATTACTTATAGACTACAGAGAGGACAGTCTTTTGAGTATATATAGATTTAAGGATCCATGAACAGATATCAGAGTTATTGAAGAGATTATAAGGCCAGGAGTTGTGTAGGCCAGATTACTTATAGACTACAGAGAGGACAGTCTTTTGAGTATATATAGATTTAAGGATCCATGAACAGATATCAGAGTTATTGAAGAGATTATAAGGCCAGGAGTTGTGTAGGCCAGATTACTTATAGACTACAGAGCGGACAGTCTTTTGAGTATATATATAGATTTAAGGATCCATGAACAGATATCAGAGTTATTGAAGAGATTATAAGGCCAGGAGTTGTGTAGGCCAGATTACTTATAGACTACAGAGAGGACAGTCTTTTGAGTATATATAGATTTAAGCCTGGGTGGCGTTTTGTAACTGCAGTGTCAGCAGTCGTTCTGGTGGAACATTAGAACTGCTAGTATATATAGATTTAAGCCTGGGTGGCGTTTTGTAACTGCAGTGTCAGCAGTCGTTCTGGTGGAACATTAGAACTGCTAGTATATATAGATTCAAGCCGGTATGGCGTTTTGTTAACTGCAGGGTATGCAGTCGTTGAGGGGGTCCTATAGATGTAAGCCTGTGTGGCGGTTTTGTAACTGCAGTGTCAGCAGTCGTTCTGGTGAATTTACTGATGTAACATTAGAACTGCGATGTAAACAGGGTTTACATCATACTGAACAGCTGTGACATTCTGCGTAATTGATTATTATTGATTTTGTGTATCCTGTTGTACTTGTGTAGTGTATCGTATCGGATTGATGTTGCTGTGTAAATAAATGATGTGCTGTCAATTGGAAATGAACACTAGTCTGATTCGTTGATCTATGCTTGACAGTACAGGGTGAGTCACTGTACCCTTCATACCACTCACTACAGACTTTAAACACGGACAATACAGAGCTAACCTATTTATCATCTGCTCTGTGTGGGCGCATGTACTACAACAGTCTAATCACTTCAACAGAGAGATACTTTACCAAATAGACATCAACAGAACTTTATCAATTAGACCCTGAGATATAATAATATCACCACCTTTGTATACCCCACCATTTCGACTTTAACATTTGGTGGGCCAACCTTACGGGCGTTAGACCCATGGCATCGCGTTGTAAGACTGTTTCTACGGAACTTTGACCTGTTTAAGAGTGTGCCCTGTGTGTGGCGTAATGTACTAGGAAGTTCTCGCATTGGCAACGGTTGTTAGCCCTGTGTAGGCTTAGATTTAGAACGCCTTTTCTTACTTCTACATTGTTAAGAAACAAAGGCGAATCTTCTACAGTTTTGTGTCGATCGTGACCTGTAATCGGCAACGCCTCTACTATACACAGACAGTTGTGTGTCACTCATGACCTTTAATCGGTGACACGGTGATACGTCTTGTGTTTACATGCCTCTATATGACATTTCCGCAACGTTTCCAGTTCTACGTTTCGGAGTGAAATTTTCAAGTAAACTTTGACATGGTTATGGCGACCTGTCCTGATTCGTCATCATCAGCGATATCTGCATTATGAGAATTACAGTATGTTCCAGTTTTATATGCAAGTTCGAAATATCAAGTAGCTCTTTGCAACAAGAGTGACAGACAGTGTACCTTCGCGACGACAGAGGGAACAAGTGGGTAACTTGCGCTGTTTCCAGTTTCCAGTTTCCTGTGCTGTGTACGATCACATGGCATACTGTTTCCAGTTTCCTGTGCTGTGCACGACAACATAGCATGCTGTGTCAAGGTGGAGTGAGAGTTGACATGGGACTCTGCTTATGTTGTGTCATCTTTGATGTTGATGCCCATCGATTGTAACAGGAAAAGAAGGAACTTTGCTATTTGCAAGATAAGTGGTTTTGTTGTTGTGGAAACTGTGTTTATGTATGTATGATATCAAGTCTTCTCATATTGCACATTATATATTCTATTAACTGTTTAGTATAGGTTTTAGTGCATAATAATTGAGAATTGATACATTATTTAATACATTAATCTCTTGAAGAAATATTTATTGTGTGAGGTGGAAATTAATTATCTAAATTTCCAGGGACATAAACTTATTATAATTAAAATTTGTTGATACATAGAGTGAACTGAGTGAATAAGTCACTATGGATTTTGATATGGATCCTGAGTGGTGTGATATAGATCCTACAGATATAAGACCTATGTTGGAGTATGCATTGGTGGTAGGAAGAGATAAAAAGGGATTGAGAGGCCCACGACTTGGAGCATGGGTGATGGATGATTTTTTGATTAATGTGTCAGCATCCCTAGAGTCATTTGCTGAACATAACTTTAAGTTAGTTTGTAATTTTGTAATGGCTAAGGATTTGGTTGATTTGCTACGGCACCTTCGTGTGTTTTTGCAACAATATATTGAGATTGAACACGGACATATTGTGCAAAGTATATTCAAGATAATCCACAACAGTGTTTCTGACCTGCAGAAAAGGGAATTGAATATTGAGAAACAAACAAAAGTAAAAAAACAGAGTGCTTTACAGGAAAGTGATAAGTTTTTACAGGATGGTGCTGAAAAGAAAAAAATTACAAGAAACAGTGTCTAAGCTCACAAATGAGTTACAGAAATCAAACTTGGAGCTTGCTAGTGTGAAAACAGCATTAGACTCTGAAGGCAGTAGAGTAAAGGACTTGGAAGTTCAGATAGAACATATGAATAGCGTAATAGGTAATCTCACTCGGAAAGAGCAGGAAAAGAAACAAATACACGAGAAATTGAAAGTTCAAGCCAAGAAATGTGAAAACTTATGTAATGAAACACTTACTGGCTTATTGTGTGACAATGTGATTGTTAGTCACCGACTTAGAGAAAAGTATTTTGTACCTCCCGAGAATGTTAATGAGCTTGGGAATGGCCAGAATAGTGACACTAGGGAACTTCAGATGGATTTAACACAGTTGAGTGCTAATGAAGAAAAGGATGATAGGGAGAGATTAGAAGAGTTAACGATGTACAAAAGGAAAATGACTGATATTGAGAAATTACTCATGCAGGAGAAGAGTAAGCTTTTAACATCTAATGACTTAATTAAGAAACAAACTGAAGACATCTCACTTAGAAATGCTGAGATTAGTGATCTGAGAAATAGAGTTAATGGTTTGGTGGATGTTATTTTAGGCATCAAGGGGTTGTCTACTGTCAATGTTGACAATAGTAGACAGAAGGTTGCTTATCAACAAGTAAAACAAGCAAAGATCCAGCCCTATACATTCTTTGCTGAGACGAAAATCGAACATGATGGACGGAGATCCCTACGTGGCAAATACAATTTCCCACGTACTACTTCTGGTAACATTACTGACTCGTGGCGTCAGGCCAGCAAAGATAATTCTGCTATAACAGTCAGTTCTATAGATTGCAAAAAAAATGGAGATAAATTTCAAGGCAGAGCTAAAAAGACCAACCATTATTTTAATGATGGAAATACTGATAAACAGATAATAAGGGACAAAGCTATTAGTAAGACTTGTACCCAAAATAAAACTCAACATGTTGATAACCATAAGAATTTAGTTATCACTGGTACTGATCAATTTAGTAAGCATATTGTCACAAAGGAGAATAGAAACAGTTGTGGTGAAAGAAATAACTACAATAAAGGTTATCAGCCTTATAATGATGGTTCTAGAACACAACAAAATCCATCGGTTAGATATTTTTATAGAAGTAGAAATACTAATCATAATAATGTTGCACAACAAAAGAACAATCTTGGTTGTAAACAAGGTAACAGTAAGGGTATTGTTTCAAATACTACTGCTTGTTATGCATTTTGAGTTCTAGAGAATATCTCGTTGTGTTTGAGTAGGATTTTATTTCAGCCTACTGTTGTGATGACCTTCATTTCTGTCAGGATGTCTTATCCTTCTGTGTTATCTGCTGTGTGACGAGGAAATGATGGCATCATATAGAAACCAGACGTTTTCACTGCCACACGTTTGGGTAAATGTAAGACTAACTTTCCGTTTTACTTCAATAAATCTCACAAGTTGATTGAAATAGACATTTTCATTTATATTTTCCCACAGTATTCGGCTTGTTAAGAATCTTCGCACCGAAGTTATTTTTTACTGTGAGAGGAATGTGGGTCAACATATGACCAGGTGTCTAGTCAAGCGCAACCCAGCCAGCCTGTTGACCCGTGTTGTATGATGTTACCCCGTGCGGTTTACAGAATACTATCGAGGACCGCGGATTTGTGACCTATTTATTTTTTTTGTTTGTTTAGGAGTTAGTTTAAGATTGCTATAGTGTTTTTTACACTTAATTTATTTTTTGGTTAATGAATTACTGTATTGTATAGTAACTTACATTACATAATGTCTTAGGTATTGTGTATGTTCATAGGTATGCACTGTTGTGACTCTGTCATTATTTACATGATTGTTTTGTTAATAAACATTGCATGTGTTATGATTGCAATGAAATTATGACATATCACTTTGTAGTGACTTATCTTTAGTTTTTGTAATGGGATTGTGGATTTATGATATTTTCATACGCTAGTCGGAAGACTATTCCACTTAGACCATATTATGTATGACCATAGGTGCTACGTTGTGAAGTTGAAGCAATGATAGTTGATTCATCAAACATTGATATGTTTTGCAGCGTTGGTTCTTAAGAAAATTTTGGATTTGATGAGTTTGCCAGCCCTAAGCACAAACTCATTAGCGAGGAATATGCGTTAGTTGTTTCAGAGAGTCTTGTTATTCATTAAATTTATTTTTTCTTTTCTTATATTCTGGTGCTATGTCTAATTAATATTACCATATACAGAGGTTATATGCAGTAACTATTGTGTTGTGAAATGTAATTTTGAAACAAAACTTGAATGTGTTATTTATGATTTTGTATTTGTATTTGAAAACATATTTTGAAACATTGATTTCTGGTATTTTTTTTGCCATGTGTTTTTTTTTCTGCTGAGTTCTGTTTAAATTAGTATGCGTTTATTATGAGTCTACTTAAGAATTGGAATTCTTTTTGTTAGATGTCATTAACTTGGTTAAAGATCATTTCATTTTAGTATATTAGTTATAGATTTAATCTAGAAAAAAATTAAAATACTATTTTTATTTAACTTAGCTTTAAAGAAACTTTTGTGTATTGTAATTTTTAGGGAAATGTATTTTTCGTTGACATTGTTATATTTTTTTCTGCGCCAAGGCGCTTAATAAGGTGTAATAATATATGTTGATATTTCTGAATTTAATTTAAAATAGTAATATTTTTTTTGAGATTGTGATATTTTTATATATCGCACTTTTTTGTGTGATGTCTGTGATAAATCATTTTAGTTATGAATAAGTTTTGTAATTTAGCTAAAATTATTTATTATGCGTTAGTTTCTTGGATTGTTGTTGGGATGTATTGTTGTCGTTTTTCTATGCATTCATTATTTTGTATTTCCTTCTTCCTTTCCGGATGATTCTTCGTTTCACTACATTTCTTTGGAAGCGGTCTATACTTTGGTTATGCTTCCATGTTTCATCTGGATGTTACTTGATACTATTTGTATACGTTTACTTCTTACACTTCTTATACTTCCATACTTTGTATTCTTACGTATTGTAATATGGATTAGTATATGTAATTATTAGTGACAGTTCTATGTATTTCATGCAAGGAATTGATTAGCTTAATTATTACTATTAGGTATTATGGATCTTTCTTCCTATTTTGATTTCTTTGTTGATTTTCTGTGCTGATCATGCTTCTTTTGTTTGATCTTGACTTTACTTTCTATTTATTGTGTCATGTTTGGTCTACAGTAATAATACTTAACTTTGTTTGTAAATGATTATTTCTGTGTATTTGGCAGATTATTATGGGTAATTTGTTTATTGTACACTTGCTTTATTATTTGGCGATGTATTATTTTGACCTTATCATAAAACTATTGTTGTAAGCATATATTAGAGCTTAGCTGACCCCTCATTTGTCGGTGATGTAGTTTTTTCAAAAAAATGATAAATCATTTTTTTCTCCGGACCGGGTGGTAACTGTTAAGGTCAAAGGGGAATGATACGTACTATACTGATTATACAGTGTGAATTCAGGGTTGTAGCACTTGTCGGCTTGTTTAATTGTGAGTTGTTTAAAACATTTATATGTTAAAAAAAAACAGAGTGTACAGAAAGCGTGTGAGCGCTGGTCATTTAGTGATCCTGTACTGGTTTCGGCCGGCTGTGAATAGCTCACGGCTAGTCCGTGAACAGCCGGGTCCGGTGACTGTTTTTGTGCGGGAGATGTGTCATCCCGTGGCAGTCTAAGTTTGGGCGGGTGACTGGAGAGTCAGCCCTGTATCTTGTGTGTGTTCCCAGGGTAGTGTAAGGGAACGATATTTGGCCATTTTTCGAGGTGTACTAGTACTTGCCTATTTAGGTGTGTTTATCTGCAGATAAGATGTGATAAATCTGCAGATAAGATGTGATAAGGGAAGATAAGAGAAGATAAGGTGTACTTTATGTTAAGGACATGTTCTGAGGCCTTGGTGTCTACAGGCCGATGTTTTGGATCACATTTACCTCCCTGATAGATTTCTATTGTGCAGGAACGGCGCTAGGAGATAGTAAGGCCATTGTTCCTTATGGAGGGAGAGTTTTCTGGAGATTATAAGGCCAGGAGTTGTGTAGGCCAGATTACTTATAGACTACAGAGAGGACAGTCTTTTGAGTATATATAGATTTAAGGATCCATGAACAGATATCAGAGTTATTGAAGAGATTATAAGGCCAGGAGTTGTGTAGGCCAGATTACTTATAGACTACAGAGAGGACAGTCTTTTGAGTATATATAGATTTAAGGATCCATGAACAGATATTAGAGTTATTGAAGAGATTATAAGGCCAGGAGTTGTGTAGGCCAGATTACTTATAGACTACAGAGCGGACAGTCTTTTGAGTATATATAGATTTAAGGATCCATGAACAGATATCAGAGTTATTGAAGAGATTATAAGGCCAGGAGTTGTGTAGGCCAGATTACTTATAGACTACAGAGAGGACAGTCTTTTGAGTATATATAGATTTAAGCCTGGGTGGCGTTTTGTAACTGCAGTGTCAGCAGTCGTTCTGGTGGAACATTAGAACTGCTAGTATATATAGATTTAAGCCTGGTGGAACATTAGAACTGCTAGTATATATAGATTCAAGCCGGTATGGCGTTTTGTTAACTGCAGGGTATGCAGTCGTTGAGGGGGTCCTATAGATGTAAGCCTGTGTGGCGGTTTTGTAACTGCAGTGTCAGCAGTCGTTCTGGTGAATTTACTGATGTAACATTAGAACTGCGATGTAAACAGGGTTTACATCATACTGAACAGCTGTGACATTCTGCGTAATTGATTATTATTGATTTTGTGTATCCTGTTGTACTTGTGTAGTGTATCGTATCGGATTGATGTTGCTGTGTAAATAAATGATGTGCTGTCAATTGGAAATGAACACTAGTCTGATTCGTTGATCTATGCTTGACAGTACAGGGTGAGTCACTGTACCCTTCATACCACTCACTACATACTTTATACAAAATACAGAAAGCAAGTGACTCTAGAAAAAAACTAAGAAAAAAAAGATAAGGGGACGGATTGGAAAATAGGGAGTAGCAGCCATTCCGCCACACATACCAGTCTAATAATACTAGTATATACCATCCCCATCAGACAGCTGAGTGAAAAGGCTCTTGAGTATAAGAGTCAGATCCATCTTTGTTTCATAGATTTGGAAAAGGCATTTGACAGGGTCCCCTGGAGCAAACTTTTGGACTGTTTGGCAAGGAAGAACATTCCAGCACCTCTGATTCATGCTATACAGAGCTTCTACAAGTCTTGCAGAAATTATATGAGGACAGCAAACCATAAGTCAGAAGAGTTCAGGACAACCACTGGTGTAAGACAAGGTGATATCCTGTCACCTTATCTTTTCATACCCTTCGTGGATGATGTCATCAAGGCATGTAAGGAGATAACAAGAAAGTATTCAGTGGGGTACTGGAAGATGAGACAGGTCTATATTTCAGAGCTGGCATTTGCTGATGATGTTGCCCTGATTGCTAAATCAGAGGCAGCTCTAAAACAAAATCCATGGTGATGTCACGAGAAGAAAGAAGACATCAGATTAAGCTGGGAGAATAGGTCCTGGAGCAGGTCGACCACTTTAAATACCTCGGAGCTTTTATAGATCGAAAGGGAGGCATCAAAGAAGAGTTAGCCACTCGAAGAGCAGCAGCTGGGAAACTTTTTCAGGCCATAAATCAAGGATTCCTCAGCAAAAGAGAGGTTGGTAAGAAAACGAAGATGGCTGTATACCTTTCCACCTATGTCCCAGTCTTGACCTATGGATGCGAGTCATGGGCAATGACTACAACCCACAAAAGCCAGATCCAACCCTCAGAAATGAGGTATCTGAGGAAGGTGGTTGAAGTAACAAGAAGAGACATGGTCCGCAACTAGACGATACGTCAAGGCCTAAAATCCCACTCCCTGCAAACCCAAGTAGAACAGTCCCAACTAAGATGGTTTGGCCATGTCTGCAGAATGGGAGAAGATCGCTACCACGACAAGCATGGGAAACAAAGAGCCAGAGATCCAGACCCCCAGGACGACCCAGAGTCCGCTGGGAGGACAACATTAGACAATCTTTGAAAGACCGAGGACTAGAATGGAACCAGGCCAGGAGGAAGACAGCCGATAGGATAGTCTGGCGCTCTGTCTCCCAAACCTCTATACCTCACGATAGAAGGGGAACGACTAAGTAAGTATATACCACCCCAATGCTAAGGTAAAGGTAAAGGATCCCGTTACACGCCCATTGAGGCATATTGGGAATATGGTGTTAGGCCCATATTTTCTCGACCAACTGCACACTTGGGGTGATGTGGTCAGCATCACGTCGGCCGTCTTAATCTTCCCAGAGTTGCTCTGGTACCCGATTCACGAGGCTAGGTCTACCCCAGAGCCGTTTGCGGTCTAAAACAATTCCACCTCAACTGGGGATCGAACCATGGACCACCGAGCTAGGAAGCCAATGCGCTAACCACTTCGCTACCGCGGCTCCGCAATGCTAATAGGTTTGAAAAAAAAAATTAAAGTGATTGCCTATTAGATGACAGGATGGGGGGAGGGGGTCAGCGAGTCTTTTGTTTAAACACATCTATAGCAGTTAAAAACTTTATTCTGAGGTTTATTTACTAAATTTACTTTTTCCTTCTACTAATTCTGTGTAGCGTTGTGAGATGCTGAAGTTTGCGTTCTTCTTGGAGATTTGGTCAGTCAGAATTTTCGGATTTTCCGTATTCTCGAGCAGTACTTTTAAAATTCAAATTTAAGGAAGAATAAAGATGAGATGAACAGGCACATTTTGTTGGTTAATTCATTAACAAATACAGAATGCTTCATTTATCAAAATAAGTACATTTATTCATTTATTTCCGCGACTTCTGTTGCGTCTGCTGCGCTGCTTGTGGATGGAACACTTACAGCTTCTACTGCGTCTGCTTCGCTGCTTGTCGACGGAACACTAGTTTGATGGGCAGATGGTTCTATTGTTTCCTTTAAATACTTTCTGTCACAGAAATATTGGGTCGATCTCTTTTCCTCTACGGTAGTATTTATTTACATTTTTTGTGTACTAAATTACTTGCATTTCCGCGGTCGGCCCTTTTCTTTTCATTCTGTCAAGCAGATATTTTGTTCTTTTAAATCATCTTACAATGCTCTCAGTGATAAGTCGTTAAGTCTGTTTGTTTACCCGTTGATCCATGTTGGAATATTTCGTGTGTGCCCGACATCAGGCTACGGATTAGCACTAAAATCGCTCAGCAAATTTGTTTAGTCGCTGATAAGGCTGATGTACCTTCCTCGACCATGTGGGTAAACGAAAAATTGTGCTTGGCAAGCGACGGGTAGTTAGATTATTCGCCTGCGCGACACATTTCTGGACAGACAAGAATGACATAATCGTTTCCGGTACACCTTGTTACAAAGACATAACTTTATATGAAAGTAATTTGAAGTTATTTGTAAACATTGCCGAGAGAGGATCGAATGTTTTCATTCCATATTTGAGAGACATGACCCCTGCAGTAACGCGCAGAAATTTCTATGAGAAAATATTTGAATTACCCCACAAAACACGCATGTTTGGCAGATACTCGGAATGAAGGTACAACACCCCTTCCGATTGGATCCCTGCTTAACATTGTAACACACAAATGCAGGGGAAGACAGGCAATATAACCTGACACTTCAGCCAGAGTTTAGCACTGTGAAAATCTATCTCGCGCCATGAAGACAACCAGATCTTGCCAGAGTTAAGACTAAAATCAGCTTTCATTTATCAGATCGGACCTTGTTTGAGCATTCTCATGACTTAAAAGCCCTGGAAAAACATTTTAACTTGGAAAACCGGAATCTGTGGGAACCGAAGCACAAGTCAAAGTGGGAACGTATTGTTAAAGTAACAACACCCCAGATCAAGTGTAAGAGGCCTCTACAAGTGTCTTTATTTCTCTGAGCCAGCAGTCTGTGAGCCTAAAGATTGGCGTAAGCAGTACATTTTGAATTCTAATTTTTTTCATTATTAACATGTGAAATAATACGTATATATTTACATGTGAAGATTAATATGTGAAAATTGCTAGAGGATGTCCAAGTCATTTGAGGCTGGCAACCTCCGCATTTAGAATGATGGCTTCATGAACCACCACTGCCAGGGCTGGTGACTGCTTTATTGCGAGTTTCGTATAAAGAACCAAAAACAGAGGTAGTCCCAAGTTCCATTTGGAGCAGGGAGGGAATGATGAAAGAAATGATGTACATACTTGTTTAATTATTAACCTTTCAAGCAGTTTAAATGTAAAACATATTCACTCTAAATGTAATGAAAGTTTCAACATTTTCAACCAGTGTAAATGTAAAATATATTCACTCTAACTGCAATGAAAGTTTACAACCTTTTCAACCGATGTAAATGTAAACATATTAAAACTATTTTGTTAACATTTTCAACTAAAGTTAAATATAAAACTATTAATTTTAAATGTTAAGATAGTTTTTCGCCCACTGTGATTAAGATTAATTCTCAGAGTGGGTAAAAATTCTGAGGATAGATGGGATGGTGGAATAGGAAGATGAGGACACATAAGTATTTGTCGGGAAACTCAATACTCAGAGGGTATTCGTTTCTCTTCTTTTGCCAAACTAGTTGGCGGTACCAGTTGAGGGTACATTTTCTGGAACAAGTGAGGGTATAAGTGGCCTGAAGTCAACTCTAGACACCATCATCAGACGGGTCTAGGTAAAATGACGTCTGTCTTACATCACGAATTCTAAATAATTCTGACCATACCGCGCACCATACATTGTAGAAAGATATGATACACTAACCAGTGAAAACGCTTTCTTGGTCCTGTGTTTACTACCGCTGGGAAAATAAAGATGGCAATGCCCAATCTGTGTAACCTGATTAACTTTGGAATTTTACTACAGCATTTTGGAAGAAGTACCACTTGAAAGAGGGTACCAACACAATATTAGGGATGTTACTCTATCCGTAAGTAATAATACTTTTACTAACATAGGGCGGGAGAAATCTTGTGCTGAATGCATTCGAAGCTTCAGGTTGTCCTCAATGTAGCAGTTTAAACTATGCATAACATAAAATGCAATTTGGAAATTAAAGGATTATTACAAAGATATATAAAGCCTAATTCCAAGTATAATTTAAGCTTGGAATGAATAAAATCGCATCAGGAATAACGAAGATAAATAAAAACGTAGTTTTCCTACATTGAACGATAGGCAAATAGGTACCCATATTTTCTGATCGTGATTACATTCCTCGGGGTTCCCATCTCGTACGTCCGAGGTCACACTATAAATAGACTTGCCTAACAAACTCGGGTCAGTCACTATTATTTGAATAAACAGAGAGCGGCAAAAAAGGAGCATATGTTAATGCAAGTGTTTGCCTTCTGTACCTGTTAGCAGACCTTAATCAACCATTAAGGGCTCGTCTGTGTATGTCTGAGGGTAAGAACGAATATCTCTCTCTCTCTCTCTCTCTCTCTCTCTCTCTCTCTCTATATATATATATATATATATATATATATATATATATATATATATATATATATATATATGTAATTCTATTGATTAATCCATCTGTGCGATAAGACGTGTATAGATGTGTTAGAAATGGACAGTGTGTACTGGTGAAACTTACAGGCTCATGTGTAATTCTAGAGGCAAAGCCTGCCTTCGGAAATATTTAAAATATTGATAATGATGGCCAAGTGTGTCTATGAGTTTAGAAATGTATTTAAAGAAGTATTTCTTGAATGGAATGAGACACCTACCAGGAACATAGGGAAGGATGAAAGGGATTGAAGTACTCTATAATTTGACCTATTACTTGGTAGTTTTATTTGCGACCAAATTATTGTATGGAGGCGAATCATGGGAAACAAATGATAATTAAGAGGGTAGAAGAAAATTATGATCACATTGAACTAAAATGATTGTTGGTACTATACTATACCTTGTGCATCTGCTAGCACGCTAGTCTGAAACTGTCTATCGTCCATCTGAGTCATAGAGGGATATTGATAGGCAAATACAGGGATTGCGTTTGACTTCGTTTCAGGTTTAATCCTTTAACCTAAAGCCTACAACAAATAAGAAGAGGCTTCTCTTAATGAAGTTGCAACGAATGCAGTGTCAGTCTATGGTAGAGGGCCAGCCATATCGTGTGTAACAGTTGGAAGATTATCATCTGAAGATTCTCTCCAGCATCAGAGGGAGCCATCTGCAGTGACTCAGTTAAGTTACTCTCAAGACAACTGTGTAGCTTATGCCTGCTCACCAAAATAAAAGCATCCAGTTCGTGATGAACAGAACAGTATAGGGCTTCAATTAAATTGTACTAATAACACTAATAATTCTTCAGTGAAAGATCAAGCAAGCTAAACTGTCTACAAAATGATAGACATCTTAACGCAAGTGAAAGACATTTGTTGAACTGTTCTTATCTATTTACTTTTGTAAAATATTTGATTTTTTAAAAAAAAAGCTTTTCAAACAGAAAAGAATACATGTATAAATAAATTGTAAATATTTACCAGCAGACTTACTTAAATTTTTTAAGTTAAGTTTTTATTCAATGTTGGTAAATTTCAATTAAATAATTTCCTCTAGCAGAGTCAGAAACAATATTACCTACCATAATCACAGAGGTGGATCAGGAGAGGTAGCAGATAGGGACTCAGAGTACTACATCACCATCCTCTCTGGGAACTTACATAGCTTGACCCTACCTTTGTTGCCTATACACCATTACTTTTTCTAATAACTGTTAACATCTAAGTGACCTATCTGCGAAGAATTAAAACACCAGCGGCATTTTGAAATCCTATTCTCGCAATTTCTTAAATACACTCAACCAGAGCTACTAAATAATAAGAGGAAATTCGCTGAATTAACTCAGCTGGGAGCTTCAACAAGCTAACGAATTAAGATAACCATATCCTTCACAAGTCGGCGTCTGTGGCCTAATGGATATGAACGCAGTTTCATAATCCAGATATACCAGGTTCGAAACCTGCTGCAGGCGGTTTGGTAGCAAATCGCTTTGTGTGGATTTTTAACAATGGTATAAGCGCCGTACCGTTCAGAAAGCAATGGCAAACTACTGAATGTAAAAAATTGCCTAGAAAAATCACAAACAGCCAATAAAAGCTGGGGTTGATTGCCACGTCCTGTAAAGGATAAGCAACTAACTTTTTTATATCCTTCACAAAAGTTGAAGGCAGATACTAGAGTTAACGTGCTCAGCCAATGCAGCATTGTTCTCGCTTTCTGAATATCTTGTGAACACACCCTTGAGGTAGAAGCATCATTATCCTTCTATCTACAACTTTGCCAAGAGTAATCTTGTGCAAAGGTGGACACCTTTGAAGACCCACATTGGTTACTTTTCAGTTTTGACCACTATTGGACTTCTACTGCAGAGGTAAGGGGAGGCAAACCATGACTCTTTCGTATATCACCTTGTTTGCGTCTTTGTAATTTCTTTGTGATAAATTATTCTGCACCATGTGCACACGCATGACGTCTTGAAGACCTAAGCTATGGTTCTGTTCCACGAATTTAATATCTGTTTCCTTGCCCTTTTCTGCAGTAGCCCAAGATATCTTTCTTTTTTCAACATTGTCGTCTTCTTCACCAGATTCTTCTGAATAATTCTCTTCTATCTTATTAGGAGCTGTAATGCTTTCAATCATTTCTTGATCAGTGAAAATGGCAGCAACCTCAACATCATCTTCAGTGTGTATCCACTCTTCTATGCCATCTTCAGTGTGTATCCACTCTTCTATGCCATCTTCAGTGTGTATCCACTCTTCTGTGCCATCTTCAGTGTGTATCCACTCTTCTATGCCATCTTCAGTGTGTATCCACTCTTCTGTGCCATCTTCAGTGTGTATCCACTCTTCTATGCCATCTTCAGTGTTTATCCACTCTTCTGTGCCATCTTCAGTGTGTATCCACTCTTCTATGCCATCTTCAGTGTGTATCCACTCTTCTGTGCCATCTTCAGTGTGTATCCACTCTTCTATGCCATCTTCAGTGTGTATCCACTCTTCTATGCCATCTTCAGTGTGTATCCACTCTTCTATGCCATCTTCAGTGTGTATCCACTCTTCTATGCCATCTTCAGTGTGTATCCACTCTTCTATGCCATCTTCAGTGTGTATCCACTCTTCTATGCCATCTTCATTAAGTTTGCATAGAGGGTTGTCTTCCGGAGCTAATTTAACAGATTCCATCAGTTCTTGCACTTCAGATGCCCTCTTCTTTACGAGGAACCCTTCAAAATCTTCGTCTTGATCACATTCTAGATCTGTAAACTATCACGTTCAGTCAAAACTGTGGCCACGCCCTTAAAAGATTTACAGGCTTAACTGCGTTCCAAGCAGTCACGAATGAAAATATTATATCCTTGTTTGTAAAAGTGCGTTGAAATTCTGTACGGTCGACATCCTTATTCAACATTTTCATCATAAAATCAGTTTTATAATGACATTTAAAGTTCCTAATGACTCCTTGACACATGGATTAAATCAGTGATGTTACGTTTGGTGGCAAGTAACATGCAAGAATATTCCCATAATCAGACACTAATTTTGACTTTGAAAAGTTTGAGTTTTCATAAAGTCCAGATTCTCGGGTTTTCCGGATTTCTTGTATCCGGATTTTTAGACGTTTACTGTATATACTTGATGCAGGATGTAGTTCGTCCAATTTTTCTGATGTCTTCATTTCTCATTCGGTAACTCCAGGTAACATTAATGGCTTTTCTTAAACATCTCATCTGACAGGGTGTGATATTTCCATTCCTGTACTTTAAATTTAGAAGTGCATATTTTATTCAAAGAAGAATTTCTCTCGACTTAGGTTGCAACAGTTCTGACAACTTAATATTCAGTTATGACTTAAAATCGTTTAAATTTAAAGCAAAAACATGTTTCAGGAATCCAGTGTTATTATTGTTACCATGTACGTAGATGCACATGGTAACAGTATTACAAGTGGATGCCTAAAACGTGTTTTTTCCCCTTTATTTTTTCTGTATTTCGTTACTTCTAGAGCAGTGCTTCTTAGCAAGATGTACCGCCCCCCCCTCCCCCCCGGTCCCGTGGAGGTACACCGACTTCTGGGAGTGCGAGATATGCCATCTATTTTTAAAGCAAATCATTATAAACAAAATATAGAACACAGATCTCAAATCTATTTGTACAAAATAGAACACTGACAACGTGAATTCAATAACAAACCTAAATAAAATGATACTTTTCTTTTCACTTCATATGAAATTTATACATTTATATCTATTTCACTGTCACGAGCTAGAAGATAATGAGGGTGCTAGGCTTATTAACATGAGGTATGTGGAGTCTGAATCAGAGTCAGGAATCGGCCGTTTTTAGTGGAGTCGGTAACAAAAATGTCCAGACTCCGACTCTGAATTTGATGCCATATGACTAGTAAGAAACTGTAGTCGGAATCGGATTTCTATAATGTCAAGAATCGAAGTCTGAAAATGTTCTAGGCTGATTCCACATCCTTGGTTAATGTGCTGTAGAAGGGAAAGGGGGAGGGAGGAGTGTCGGATCTCTGAAAGATTAAAAAAGCGCTGTTCTAGATACATAAACTCCCTTACATAATTCTAAGCTAGTTAGTGATACATTTATGAGGTGATAACATTCACATTAGTGGTAACTGATGAAGCCTTGCAGCTTTAAGGGTCATAGCATGTCCTGAAACATGAGTCGTATGTACCTAGTAGAACTGATACTGGGGACCAGAGGCGGATCTACTATGAAGCTAATGAATATTGAGCTTTAATTCAGGGCCTCCAAGTACAGTTTTTTTCTATAATACGTTTCTTTCCCATCCCCAACACTTTTTTGTGTGTGTGGATAAAAGGGGCCCCTCCAAGAGCTCAAGCTTCAGTTTGGTTTTAAGGACTACCTTCACTCCATCCGTGCTCCGATCTCCTCTCTTAGATCACACAAGGAGGATCTCAGCACAGACAACAGAAAAACAACAGACGTGAGTGGCTTACCCAGGACTCGAACCCAAGACCTTCCGTGCGACAACCCCGCCTAGCTATGCAAGCGAATGACACCATCCTCCCTGCCATCTAGGCATCACCAAATGACCTGTCATCGAAGCATCATTTTTGGTCTGTTGTTTTTCTGTTGTCTAGTTTTCTTCTTCTTTATTTCTTACGAGTGCCTAAAAACATACCTTTATGTTTGTCTAAGATCATTTTCAGTCGGCCAACCTTTGTTCTCGATAAACAACGTAAAATTCCAATTGAAATGCTAAACGGTAGCTCCTTCATAACATCCACGACGCTAGATATTGAAAAGGGGACATAAAAAATAAATGAAAGTAATCTCTCTTTAAATTTAATAACGTGTATTTTATTCTGACCATGTCTGCAGAATGGGAGAAGATCGGATACCACGACAAGCATGGGAAACAAAGAGCCAAGGATCCAGACCCCGAGGACGACCCAGGAGGAAGACAGCCGATAGGATAGTCTGGCGCTCTCTCTTCCAAACCTCTACACCTCACGGTAGAAGGGGAACGACTAAGTAAGTAAGTAAGTATTTTATTCAGAGATGAATTCTGAGAGACATTGTGCTTCGACATTGTTAGTTCTTTCATTCGTCCACCCCACCCGTCTTTACGGATTGTTATTTATGTCTTTATTATAAAATAAAATAAAAACATATAAGGAATACTTTCATACAGGAGCTCTTCTGTTCCATAGCCGTAATCGGTTGCAGGCATGGTCTGGAGTGCTGAATTAGGGGTCAGGGCAAAAGGGTTTGAAAGTGAACAAAGAAAAGACAAAGAATTTGAGATTGAACACGGTTAGCTGTGTCCGGATTGCCCTGTGAGATAACTCTTACAGGATGTGGAGTCGTGTATGTGTTTCGGCAGCAATATAGACAACAACCGGAGAAACATATATCATGATAGGAATACAAAAGACTTTCATTGTATTAGGGAGGTATGCTGAGGTTGAGGGAAATTAGATCCATCTCAGGAATGAGCTTATTCGGCTCCGATGTCCGGCCAGTCCTAATATGTGGTTCTGAGACACGGAGGAATATCAATGACCAGAAAGATACAGTGTAGACCAGGTGTCGGCAATTAGTCGATCTCTATCTACTGGTAAACCCAGTGGATGATTTGGTAGATCATTATTGTGACTGCGGTTGAGAAAAAAAAAAAAAAAAGAAAGGCATTAAACTATCGAATTTCCGACTAGACCTCTCCCGCCGACATTTATAATCACTGTGTCCCAGGCATCGAATGCACTTTTTCTGTATTGCCAATGAAAACCCTTCAATGAAAAATTTGATGCTACTAAAATACTCTATATTCGTGAAAAGCAAGAGATTGGAACCCGATCTTTCCTTTGTTTGGTTCTTTAAAAAAAATTACACACACAGACACACACACATACATATTTATATACACACACACACATATAGTAGATCTTTAGAGCTCAGTGTTAAGATCCCAAAATTCCTCGGTTGCCGACCCTTGGTGTAGACTTTCGTACATGGATGCTTTCAAAGTGTGGAGGGATTAAAGTGGTGTGGTAGGATCGATGGCGTGCGACCGATAAAGAGAACCAGACAGGTGCCAGGGGAACAGGGTGTGAGGAAAAGAAGCTGGAGTTAAAGGGGACACACATTGAGAACTATCGAAGGTATCAATACCTTGTCGAGGTATGGCGGCTTGCGTACCCTGATTTCCCCAGAGCTATGCCAGCGGGAGTTTTACTCCTGGAAGGTTCTACCAAGCTGGACAGGTTTGCGCGGGCAGGGGTCAGACGAAAGCAGACATCATGGTCCTCCAGGTTGGGGTTTTTAGCATAGGGCTGACACCCCTGTCTATGTACAAAAAAATTGAAGTTACGGAAACGATAACAAATAAACAAACTTTGCTGCGGGACGGACATCCGGAGTCTGAGGCTCGTATGACTGTCAGTGGTGAAAGCCGATACTCGGAGCAAGCAAGAGGACATGCACACCATCATAGCTGGCAGACGCTGGAGCTGGGTTGGCCATGTCCTCAGAAGAGACCCCGATGCTATCACAAGAACAGCTGTGCTTTGGACCCCTGAAGGAAAACGAAAGAGAGGCCGACCAAAAACAACCTGGCGGAGGACTGTGGAGGCTGAGATGCAAAGAATGAACCAGAGTTGGGGCACTGTATGAAGGATGGCCGCCGACCGAGCAAAGTGGAATCAATTTATTGTTGCCCTACAAGACGCCACTAGGCGTGATGGCCCCTGACTGCTTTGACGGTCGGCGGCTAAGGATCAAAGAAGAAGACATTGAGAAAACCAGGTGATAGCATTACTGAGCAGTCCACGTTCTCAATTTTGTTTTTAAGAACAAATCATCTCCTTCAACCCTTGATGTGTTATAATTATGATGTGTCGTGTAGTTAATTCAAGTTAATAATTTTGATTTCCATTAACAAAATATAGTATAATTTCACCACTCCATTCAGTCAATAATAGAGTCAACCAAAAAGGAAAAATTGTGTGAATGTATGTGTGTTTGTCCTCCCCTTTCCAAAAAAAGTCTCTCTAAAACTGCCATGTTGTTAACAAGGGGAAGAAGGGTGAGCAAGCCAGGGATGACAACCAATCCACTAATTATCTGATTCGTGGAAATGAGAACTGGAAACAGACATGAACGGGATAAAGACGACAGGGAAATGTCTGGAGTGGATGGCACAAGGCAGGAAAGCTTAGAGTGTATTTGGTAAAGGCCCGTGTTCCACAGGTAGTTAAAAGGTAATGATGATGAATCAACTCTGTCAAATACAAGATTAACTAAAAATACCAATTGATGTAAAATTTGTACGGCTCAAGCTTGGAACTGGATATTTCATGCTAGAAGAACCAAAATGTGAAGATTGTCAAGAACCAAAGACCCTTTCTCTGTGGACTACAAGAAATATGAACAGCACAGGCAACACTTTACGATAAACTGCAATAACTACAATGTAAAGATGAAAGTAGAAAATCTTACAGCAGGCATTAAAAACCTCACCAGAAATACAAAATTTAATAAAACAATCATCATGTGAAGTAATCTTTCCAGAACGTTGTCTCCATTACAGCTGCTCTGAACGCATCACGATTCTGGGCAAGTCGACCTGCATCAGCCAAAGACAAATTCAGACTCTCTGTGATGTCCTGGGTCCACCGTCGTCTAGGTCGACCCCTTCCCCTTTTTTCAGGACCATGCCTTCCATCACTGTTTTTTCCAGACTATTATGTCTTTTTATATGACCGAAAAATTTCAGCTTCCTTGTTGCGATGGTAATTAGGAGCCGATGTTCTGTACGTTTAGTGAGTGCAGTACTTCTCTGTTGGTCTTTTTTTCTGTCTAGGGTATTCTCAACATCCTTCTGCAGCATTTCATTTCGAATGATGTAACCTATTTTGCAACTGTTTTATTGAGTGTCCAAGTCTCGCAGCCGTATGTTGCTACTGAGAATATACATGCTCTGATCAGTTGTAACTTTGTTTCTTTGCTTGTGCCTTGCCATAGGTTTTTCATCTGTATTAGTTTATGTGAAGCAATTGCAAGTCTTCTTTTAATTTCTACTGCACAGTCGCCAGAGCTGTTGATGATTGATCCTAAGTATTCGAATTCATTAACACTTTCCAGTTCTTCGTTATCAATTTCAATTTCTGGTTTGGTCTTTACTTTGTCTGTTGTCAATACTTTGGTCTTCTTGTCGTTTAGGTATAGATTCTGGGCCTCGCTGTGTTTTTTGGTGGACAGAATTAATTGTTCAAGTCCTTCTGGGTTGGTCGATAGGAGGACTGTGTCGTCAGCATATCTGATTTCCGGGATCTGGTACCCGCTGATGTTAAATGAGTCAAACTCTGTGTGTTCTTGGTCATCTCTCACGTTTCTCATGATATTATCGGCGTAAATGTTAAACAGGTAAGGGGAAAGGGTACAGCCTTGTCTTACTCCTTTCTGTACTTCAAACCATTCTGATGTTTCCCCCTCTATTCTTACGGCTGCCTGTTGTTCTTAGTACAGCAGTGCGATGAGTTGTATAAGGTGGTTTGGAAATCCCATATTTTCCATAATAGTCCATAACTGCTGATGTTGTACACAGTCGAAAGCTTTGGTGTAATCAATGAAACAAGTATGTAGGTCAACGTTGAATTCTCTACGCTTTTCTATGATGATCCTCATATTGAATATATGATCTCTAGTGCTTCTACCTGGTCGAAAACCCGCCTGTACTTCGTTTATTTATGTTTCTAGCTTTTGTTGCATCCTTTTCATTATGATTTGTAATAGTATTTTGATAGCATGGCTTACCTTGTATAAGAGCTATAGTTCTGAAGTTTGTGCACAGTTTCAGGTTGCCCTTTTTTGGCAAGGGTATATAAATTGATCTTTTCCATTCATTGGGCCAAATTCCGCTTTGCCAGATCTTGCAGCATAATGCATGGTATATACGAGCGCTGCCTTCTCCTCCTGCCTGTATCATTTCAGCTGTTATTTCATCACAACCAGGAGATTTTCCACTTTTCAAGTGTTTGATTGCGTTCCGGACTTCCTCTATGGTAGATTTTGGTTCACGTTCCGCTTCATTCATGATGTTGTTATCTGCCGCTTTGTTTATTTCCGTGCACATTTCTTTACAGTACTCCTTCCATCTGTTCAGAATATCTTTACGTTCTGTTAGAGTGTCGCCTTTCTTGTCGTTTATTGCTCGAAGTGATGGTTTAAAGTTGCTGTTCTTTAATGTTCTTACTTCAGAAAACATATTCTTACTGTGACGTACGTATAGTATGATAAGTGAAGTCCCTGAATTGTTAGATGATAGGACAGTAGCCTCGAATAGCTTCGCAGCCCCTGGATTTGTGTGCAACACAAGAGTGAACGTGGATTCCACGCTGGCTCATTAGCATGCACAATAGCAACGGGGAATTCTATCACCTGGGCTCATTGGTATGCATCATTTCCACGTGGATTCTACAACGTGGGCTAATTACTATGTAGACAGTTTATCATGCGTGCATCCAGGATATCGCTTTGTCTTAAAGGGGATGTTAAACCACGCCTACCGCAAATCTCTAGAGCGATTATAAGCAGTTATTTCCCTACCTTGCCTGTTCCCCATGCTTTGTAGGGCGTTGCCAGAGTCCAACGAGGAAAGCGGTTAACGATCAAAGGCAGTGTTCGTCCCCAAAACGGGCAAAGCAGTTTCACGCCTTCGTCTAGCATCTCAGTGCGAAACAGAGAAGAGCGCTGAAACCGCTCGCAGAACGAGACGAACGGGAAAGACGAGAGGTCAGATAGTTAGGTAATAGAGCGGGGACTGGCGGCCCAGGAATCAGAAAGTTCCCTGATTTCAAATAAGGCGTTAAACTTAACATCTAGATATTACCTCTCATTTCATTTAATATATATTGAGACCACTGAAGAATGCAGTTAATCATTCGTTTGCCAGAGATTTAAAGAAGCACTAGCTTATAGTAGAATCCTGCTAGATTTCCTCTGGATTTTCGGCTATATTGGAGTGAATTCATTCTGTGCAACGGTAAAATATATTAGTTTCAAGTGATCAGGGGTCTAGTTCTTTCATTTTTATTTCACTGGATTTTTTGTTAATTTAAACCTATTAAATAAACCCATCTCAAAAGTTTCCAGTTGTAAATTAAATGATATCTATACGTTATTTCCCAATATAATAGATGCTTAAATTTAATTTTGAAACCGTTAAGGGATTTATAACCAATTAATACAGTTTAGTTCTGTGTGTGTGTATATATATATATATATATATATATATATATATATATATATATATATATATATATATATATATATATATATATTCTTCTTCTTCTTCTTCCGTCCTTAGCCAAAGACCGACCAAGCAGTCAGAGGCCATCACGCCTTGTGGCGTCTTAAGGGCAACAGCAGATTAATTTTCTCTGTTGTAGTTTCCCATCACGCCTAGCGGCGTCTTTAGGGCAACAACAAATAGATCCATCTGCCGTTGTTTCCGTAATCGGTGTGACAAGCCAACGGGTGATCAGCCCATTGGGCATATATATATATATATATATATATATATATATATATATATATATATATATATATATATATATATATATATATATATATATATATATATATATATATATATATATATATATATATACAGTGCAGACCGCTTAAGGCGATCTCGCATGTGGCGAATTTCTGTTGTGAAGAACACTTTGTTTATTCCCGGCAATTTTTCTTCTTTGTCTTTGTAAAAAATGCCCGGTTAAGCGGAATCCGTTTATCACGAATTTTCGGATATGCCGAACGATTAAACGTGTCCCGACTATATAATTTGATCTGCTTAAGGCGAACTTTTTTCAAATACAGTACCTGGACATTTGTACAACTTTTCGGCTATTTTCGGAAATTGCGCGCTTCGTTGGTGTTAGAATTTGAGTTATTTCCCCTCTAAAAAATAGTGGCAAAAAGAAAATAGAAATAGCAAAGGAATTCGACATTTCAAAATCAACGCTTTCAGGAATCATAAAAAATAAGGATCGGTACAGAAAAATGTTTTATGGTGGACAAGTTAATTGTCACAGAATGAAGAACCGAAAAGCGGCGTGTGATGTAGTTGACACGGCACTCCTAAAATGGTTCACCATGGCGAGATCAGCAAATGTTCTTTTAAATGGACCTATATTAACTGCAAAGGCAGAAGAGTTAGCACTTCTGGAAGGTCGGACTGGCTGGAAATGTAGTCCTGGCTGGTTGGGTCGTTTTAAACAACGGCACAACATTACTTACAAAGCTTTGTGTGGGGAAAGGCATTCTGTTAATGAAATGACTACCGAGTCATGGACGGAGGAGGTGTTAAAACCAGCCATGAGTAGGTATAATTCCGCTGATGAAACTGGATTGTTTTGGAGATTGCTGCCTGACAAGACTTTTTCCTTCAGAAATGAAAAGTGTCATGGGGGGAAAAAATCGAAAGAAAGAATCACAGCTGTTGTATGTACAAATATGGATGGTTCAGAAAAATTGCCATTACTTCTAATCGGTAAATTAAAAAATCCAAGCTGTTTTAAAGGTTTAAAAAAATTGTGTGTTGATTATGCAGCTAATTAAAAAACCTGGATGACATCAGACATTTTCGCCAAGTGGCTACATGCATTTGATCATTCTATGGAACGTCAACATCGCAAAGTTCTTTTGGTGCTTGACAACTGTTTGTGACGTACGTCTAGTTTGACTAGTGAATTTTCCCTGATATGATGGATGATTTAAAGGGACCTTTAGCTTTTCATAACATTAGAACCCCTGAACATTTGTTGTAACTTTTCGTTTGCCAGAACGCATTCCACCGGGACTCATGTAGGATACAGCGACGAGATCAAAGAGACAGACCGAGGGATTTTAGGGGAGACTATCGGCGCTATCAAAGACAGTAGTTTTCCCTGATACGAGACGCAGTTGCTTGCCGCTAATTTCGCGTCTCGGTGTCAATCGAGGAACCGAGCGAACGGGGGAAAGCGAAACGGGCAGCAGCGAGCGGATACGAAGACCAGGGGGCGGCTTCTTCTCTTGATTTGGCGGTCAGATCCCCAAAAGTTCGTGAGATCAAATAAGTTGTCAAGTTTATCATGTCCCACTCAACTTACATTTCATTTTAGCTAAATAGACCATGTAGAACTAGACACGTTATCACTCGCTGGCCAGACCTTTACAGAAGCACTAGCTTTATTGATATCTTGTTATAGATTTTCCCCTGGATTTTATATATATTTGCAGTGATTTCTAATTCTGTGCAAAGCGGTAAAATATATATTGTGTAAAGTGATCAGTGGTCTAGTCATTCTATTTCAAGGGATTTTGTGTTAATTTAAATCTATTTAATTAAACCATCTCAAGAGTTCCAGTTTTAAATATAATGATCTATCTATTATATTATTTCAAAAGATAATAGAGGCTTAAATTAACTTTTAAAGTCGCGAAGGAATTTATAATTAATAAATTCAGTTAAGTCTTAGTTTTATAGATGTGTGTTTTTAACCACTAGAACTCGCGCAGTGTTTATTAAATACATAATTAAATACGCGAGCATATATATAATAGGCTTAACGGGAAATTCATCGTGCTTTAGAAGGTTATTTGTTTTCGGTATTACATGTCTTTTTTTCTTTCATACAGAGTGATCGTAACCTGTGCGATCCCAGCATTAAGAAAGCAATAAAGAAATCAATCTAAGCAAGGCAAAGCATAAACAGTGTGTAGAGTTTCCCTGACGCAGAACTTGTTGAGACTGTGTAAATTTTTAATCTTTGAGGCGATTCTATGTTTGGAATTCCGCTAACTAACTTATAGCAAAGAAAGCACACCCAAAGACAAATTTAACGCACCATCAAACAACTTAAGTCGTAACGGGAAGAAGAACACTGGCCCGAGCTTTGTTAGTTTACTGACACAGAGAGATAATTCATAATTTCCTGAACAGTGATGTGACTAGTTTTCTCACTGGACTTAAACCATACCTCACGGATAAAGTGTACCAGCACGCGTAAGAATTTTATTATCCGCGGCATAGTCAAATAGACCACACCATCCTCACCCCGGTATCAGAGACCGTGCCCTCCCATAGAAACTGTTATTAAGAAAAGAGACACAACTACAGATTCATTTTCCAGCGATTACGGGATCCTTTTATGTGCTGACCGCCTACCCGATAATCTGGGGCTAGAACTTGAACAAACACTCATACATTTAGTTGAGGTGTAACTGCTGTTGTGTTATTCTATGGAGTGCAAGATTTTTTCACAATCGGTAAGTGAGAGCAAGATGAGTGAAGGCCTTTGCTAGCGCGTGTATGAATGACAGGAAATTAATTCTTTTGTGTGACCATTTTGTTAACTTGCTTACCTGGTAATATATATCTTTTCTGTATACCCTACATTGTTCCTTTAAGTGGGATAGTTGATAATTTGTTAACTCTGTTTAAAACCACCTCCTTTCCATTTGCTTAGTAAAGGGAAGAACAGGTTTTTTTTTTTCTATCACCTATACCTAATTTTGTAACACCTCTTCAGAGTAATTAACTTCACTGTTAGGTTAACGTACCTATGTTCCTGATATTATCTATCTTTGGACTGGGTTTGTCTTTGTCTAATAAGCGGGAAGGGCTTAGTCGATACCAATCTTCTTCACCCCTTCCAAACTTGTTATTTGCATTTGTGTACTTATGATAATTTATGTAATATCTGATATTTTTAGTGATTGATGTTTAAAGTGAATAAAATCACATAAACTCATTTAGTTCTGTGTGTTGGACATACCCAAAGCCCAACATTTCCCCTATTCGTTTAATATAGTTTGTATCAACGTCGTGTGTGTGTTTGAAAACACCGAATCGGTGTGCGCGCAGATGCGAGTCTGGAAAACTGGCAAATAATTGTTTGACCAGGAGAGTGAAAGAGAAGATTGAGAGACACGATTTGTCGTAAATAAGTCTGTCTTTACTCTCCTCCAGCACGCTGTGAAGTAACTATTAAATCTCTACATTTTCTATCACTGAGCTTTCCATCATCATTTTCCACTCTAAACCGGACCACTATTTCTACGACTCTTTTCTCTCAAAATAAATTTACGACACTGTTCAGCCCATCTAAATGTTCAAAATCTAAAAGCAACAGAACTTTTATTTTTACCACCAAATGCGACATCCAAACTTCAGCCTTGTGACCCAAGGTATTATTCAAAATCTGAAGGTTCATTATAGGTCAGCAATGTTGTCCAAACTTGTAGGTCACATTGATGCAGACTTGGTTGCTGAAGACTTCAAGATAACCCTTCTGGACTCTATTGTTATGTTGAAATCTGCATGGGGTAAAGTGTTGCCTGTGACTATTGCAAACTGTTTTCGAAAAGCAGGCTTTAAAGTTGGAGATGATACAGATGATGAAAACACGGTTGTATCAAATACTTGTAATGGCAGAACAGTATATATATATATATATATATATATATATATATATATATATATATATATATATATATATATATATATATATATATACATATATATATATATATATATATATATATATATATATATGTGTGTGAGTGTGTTTTTTTTTAACCATTAGACTCGCAGAGAGTTTTTCTTAAATATATATAATTGAATACGCGAGTGTATAAAATAGTATTAACTGTAAAATTATCGCGCGTCAGAATATGATTTCATGTTTTTCTATTTTTTCACACAGTATGATCATACACCTTTGCGTCCCTGCAAAATTATAGAGTCCTCCAGACTCGGTTCTTCAACATCCAGAATTTTTGAACATTTAAATATAATCTTGTGGCGACCCGGTGCGGTCTCGCTCTCTAAAGTTACATGAGATAAAGACACCCAAGAACATTTAAATCATAAATCAATAAAGTCTGTAAAGATTAACTGGAGAAGAACAATTGCCAGAGCGATATATTTAAATTTTACTGTTCTGCTGTGGAAAAGAGTATATCATTTATGTACACTGACAGTCACGTATTTTTCACTGGATTAACCCCCGAAGAGAGAAAACATACCTCGCTGTTCAGTCTTGTCATCACGCTATAGAAGTTTTACACCACCAGCGGTGAAAATCCAGGAGACCACTACCTTCTCATAACTTTACCTGTGCCAGTGCCATCCCATAGAAACGTTTTAGATAATCAAAAAGGAACACTAATGCTTCACCTTCCAGCGATTACGGGAAAATTTGCCAACGCCAAACCCGCTAGTCTGGGGCTGGAAAACGAAGGAAAAGACTCAGACAGTTTATTGAGTAATTTAATTGCTGTTTGTGTTATTCTAGGGAGTGCCAGATTCACCGAGCGGTAAGTGTGAGAAAATGTGTGATGGCCATCACTAGCGTGCATGAATGAATGAGAGATATTAGCTAAACTTATAATTCTCTTTACTTGGTAAATATCCTTATACTGTATTCCTTGTATTGTTCTCTTCAAGTGGGATTGCTCACCTTTGCTTATTTCCCCTCCCTTAATCTGCTTAGTCAAGGGATAACTTGAAGAACACTAGGACTCTGTTCCTACACTCCATACCAATTATTGTAAAACCCCCTATCAGAATAAATTAATCTATTTTTGGGATAAATTATCTCTTTCTGATAACCACTTGTCTTTGGACTTGGTTTTCTTTGTCTATACAAGCGGGAAGGGCATATTGGGATAATACTCCTCAAAACCGCCCCCCCCCCTCCACCTTGTTATTTGTATTTTTCTGTAACTATGAATTTTGACTGTACCATGCTAAATGTTGTGATTTTGGTTTAATGATAATAAACACCATAAAACTGATATTACTGGGTTGGCCGACCCATTACCCCATATATGTTATATGTAGTTTGTATTCACGTATGTATGTTTGAAGCACCAAATTGGTGTGTGTACATGAGTGTTGAGTAACTGGCAAAAATTGTTTAGCCAGGAGAGGTTTAGAAGTCTACAGATAAACAAAAAATTGTCGTAAGATAGGCAGATCGGAGAAATTACCCGATCTTAGAGACTGTCCTTACCAGTGGCGGCTTTCTTTAATGAGCTGTTGAGCTGCAGCACTCCCTAAGAAAAGGACTGCATACTGCTGTCTCTACTACATTATAATACATAATACGGACAGACCAAACAATTGAGGTTACACCGGAAGGGTTAAATACCAAAAAAAAAATTATCTAACACTGTATTGGGGAAAAGTGCTGCAAAAAGTGCAGCTCAAGTGACCTTGACCTCTTATAAGCGAATGCTTGTCATACACACAGCTAGAGGCGAACTACGATTGGTTTGAATTTTTTAACCAGAGCTGCAGTTATCCACAGCTCAAGTGCAATGAGCAAATTAAAGGGAAGTTACAATGACAATTTTAAACACGAGAAATAGTAGCATACATGTCCGTGTAACCGGTTTGAGACTCGGGAAGCTGCTACGACTGACAATGATTACTCCTAGTTGCAGTAAACTTTTAAAATAACTTTTCAGAACTTTTTGACAGATTTTAGATGAGATAAGACACTAATCATTTGTGTCTGGGTTGATATTTCACATGGTGGTCACAATTTGTGAGTATTATGTATAGTATTTTAAATGAATAAACAGTGCAGCACCCCCAATGATAACCCCCTGGAACCGGCACTGGTCCTTACTCTTTTCAGCACCCTTGTGAATTAACTATCTATTTCTTACCCCTTTCTATCATAGAGCCTTCACCATCATTCTTCACTCTAACGGGACCACTATTTCTAAGACCTATCTCAAATAAAATTTACGACACTTACCCAATCCCTGTTCGCGCATTTCCTCTATTTTCCTGCAGGTTCGTTTATGTATTGTTGTTTGTCTTGTCTGACTCGTTTTTTAATCTGCTTTGTGTATTCCTTGTACAACTCCTGATTTTCTGTGTCTTTTTTTGGACTTCATTTTTCTTCTTTCTACCACCGACTTCAGTGTTTCGTCTGAGATGTATTCTCGTCTCTTTATACTTCTTTCAGGAATTAACCTCTGTGCATTTGTAATGTAAACATCTCTGATGTTATTGGCAAGTTCATCTGGTGTCACTTCCTCCTGTACTGCCATAATATCGTCAAATTTGTTCTGAATATCGGCACTATACTCTTCAGGTATGGCGCTTGTGTCAAAACGTATTACTTTGTCGCTTGTAACGACTTTTTTCAGTTTGATCTTGAAGTTTGCAGCAAGAAGTTCATGGTCGGAGTCACAGTCTGCTCCTGGAAGCGTCTTGGTGGATGAGATACATGATCGCCACCTTTGTTGTATTAAGATGTAATCTATTTGGTTCTTGCTTTTTCCGTCCGATGACGTATATGTATATAGTCTTCTAGGGTGTTGCATGAAAAAAAGTATTTGTGATGACTAGGTTGCTTTCTAGGCAGAATGTTGTCAAGCGTTCTCCTCTCTCAGTTCTCTGGCCCAATGCATAACTTCCATTCACTCTTTTTCATGTTTTAATCTTTCGTTTCCAACTTTGGCATTAAAATCTCCCATTACTATCCTAATATCTTGCTTATTTGCTTTCTCTAATGTTCTTCAGCAGCTGCTGTTGGCGCATATGTTTGTATAATTGTGATGTTCTTTCTTTTTCCTTTTAGCCTGATTGTGACAATGCGGTCATTTATGGGGTTATATCCTAATAGGGAGGCAGCTGTCCTTTAAGACAGGTAGAATCCGACACCACTCTGACCTCCTCTATCTTTGCCTGAGTATATGAACGTTCCTCCTGATGGAATCGAAAAGTGTCCCTGGCCCGACCATCTGTGCTCTGAGATGCCCAGGATATCGATGTTTAGTCTTTCCATCTCGTTCTTCACTATGTACTGTTTTCCTTCGTACGAGCTTCTGACGTTCCATGTTCCTATTTTGATTATTTTTCTAAGACCGATGACATGGTTTTTCGTGGTAACACAGTCAGGCTTTTGGCCGTCATCACGATTACCTGTACTGACGCTGCCAACGATCTCTTCCCCAGTTAAATATGATCTGCCTGGACTGGGGGACTCACCACCAGATCTTTGCGTAGTATTCAGATTAGCCATTATGGATTTCTTGGCATTGTACATCCAGTAGTTTGCCATTGCTTTCTGGATGGTTCTGGCCGCTTACCATTACAGTCCATGGTGCGCCCTCAGCCCGATACCAGGCCTTTCCAACTCCTGTCCTAGAAGCCGTTGTCAATGTATTATTGATCATTCGCCCGTTCGGCCAGCAGTTTTGTGTACTATTTAAGAGGGATCTCCCTTTTTCAATTTACTCACGTAGTTCTGCCGGCCAGTCAAAGCCATTGTCCAGGGGGTGGCGCTGCCGTACACAAGCAGACTCGAGGAGCCATACGTGAGCTGAACTGTAATAAAAATTGTAATAAAACAATATATTACAAAAACAAAAAGCAAACATTTAAAAATAAGGATGCTCCCTGAACTTTGCAGACCCACCCGCTTTGCCTAGGCAGCAGCTCCCCTGGGGTAGGCTTCCCCAGAAAGAAACATTAATAAATCTCCACCCAATATCAAATGTATAGACACAGCCAATCTTCTGTACAACATAACAGTCTCAACTATAACTAAAATGTAAAAACACCATTGGGAAGAATTATACAATACAGATCATAGAACATATACAATAAAAAATATCGCACTAAATGAAACGCGTCCTGATATTACAGACAGATCCGTGTACTTTTATATGATAAATGGTTGAAACAGGCGTGCTACGAAGGAAATTAGCAAACACGTTTTAAACAAGCGTTATTTATTTTTTCTTTTTTTGAAATAGATACGGAATAAACGAAATGTCCCAAGAAGTTACGAAACATGACTAGGCAAGTTACTAACAAGTAGAAATATTGAGGATTACAGCACTGAAAAAAATATACGTCCTGTAAATTTATATGAGACGGTACATTAAGATATTTGTGGATGCGTAAAGATATCTAATGCCATGAACCAGGATCTGCCTTTTAGCGAGGAACAAAAAAAATAAATCCCTTAATATGAAGCATGAACGTAAACAAAAGATTACTGGAAAAACATAATCTACCCGTTACGTGATAGGATTGCTCTTTCTATCGAGTATGTACCCGCCACACGATATCGGGCAGGCAGAATTCTCTCGGGTACACTGCATGGTTGTGTCAGTTCTCTTCCCCACCCCCTTCCCCCCGTGCTCTTGTCATGAAAAGCGACACTGTCTTGACTCAGAGAAATTCAAAGACGTAGACCCAACATTAACCCTCAAATATTATCATAAGGGGTACGTAGATTTATTTATTTCTTTTTCTTGTGTGGTCCTTGGCTGCTGACTGATAAATGAATCAGTGACCATCACACCCTGTGGCGTCTTGTACGGCAGAAACAAACTGTCTCCACTGTGCACGGTCGGCAGCTATCCTTCGATTGGTGCTCAGGTTCTGGTTCATGCTTATCACTTCTGCCTCCACACTTCTCCGTCAGGTGGTTTTTGACCGGCCTCGCTTTCGCTTGCTTTCTGGAGCCCACAGCATGGTAGTTCTGGTGACTGTGGCAGCATCTCCTGAGGATGTGGCCAACCCAATTCCAGCGTCTACCCACCATGATGTTGCGCATGTCTTCTTGGTGGCTCCGAGATGGCAGTTCTTGGTTGGGGATGCTGTTAGGCCAGAAAAATCGAAAAATTTTAGATTTGAATATTTGTGGATTATCAAGCATAGCCAGAAGTGCCTTCACAGGAGCCCAGGAGGGAAAAGAAAAGTGGGGAGGCCAAGGAGGTCGTGGAGAAGAACAGTGGAAGAGGAAGCTAAGGAAATTAGAATGACTTATGCACAACTGAAAAAAGACAGCCCAGAATAGAAATCGATGGAGAGCAACTGTTTCAGCCCAATGTTCCACGGGAAACGGAAAGGAGTGATGATTTGTGGATGATTCTGGTGTTGCGGATGTTGTTGTTATTGATGGTGATCTACGTGGGTTGTTATGGTGGTTGATCTACGCGAGACTGCCATAATGGCGTTTGTGTTGTTTTCGCTCGTTGATTGTGTTGGTGTTGATATCTTCTACGGACAATTAGCAGATGGCAAGAGAACAGTTGGGCGACCACAGCTGAGGTTCAAAGATGTGTGCAAGAGAGATATGAGGGCACTGGACATGGATCCAGCAACATGGGAGGATGAAGCTGCTGATCGCACTAAGTGGCGATGCTATTTACGGCACCACCTCAGATTGGGCGAAGAGAGGCTCACACAAGAAGCAGAGGTGAGGAGAAAACGTCGAAAGGAGCACCAGGAAAATAAGCAGCTGAGGGCTGCCACCTCAGGGGCGCATTCCCATAGTCAGTTATGACTGAAGGGGCTATTATTATTATTATTATTATTATGATATGATCAGTTTATGTAATTTGGTTTTTTGTTATGTTGTTAATAAGAAAATATATATCTGATGTCTCTTCCGCTGCTTGCTTGATTGACTCCTGAACAATTAAAAAAGATGTGTTTTTTACGAAAAAATAATGCACGACCGATTCACCTTTACTCGCCAACAGTCGACCGTCTGCCTATTGAAAGAAATGATTTACATATCTTAGATATGAACTTGTGTTTACATCTACTGTTATCTTCTTCTGGCGTACAAGATTTTTATCATTCTCCCAGAACTAAATGAGATTTTTCGTGCCTCGAAATACATGAAGACACCAGGAGAAGAATAAAAGGATTGACCCTGAAACCGTGTAACCGGAACACAGACCTACAGGCGGCTAATGCTTTCCGGGTGAGAATTATGTAATCTAAAGCAGCGGTTTTTAATATGTGGCCCACGGGTACCTTGACATAACCTGAGTATTTAATTTTTAACCATGACTATATGTAAAGGATCCTGTTACACGCCCATTAAGGCATTTTGGGAATATAGTGTTAGGCCCATATTTTCTTGACCATCGACACACTAGGGGTGATGTGGTCAGCATCACGCCCGCTGACTTTAACCTTCCCACAGTTGCTCTGGAATCCAATTCATGAGGCTGGGTCGACCCCGGAGCCGTTTGCAGTCCAAAAAATCCCACCTCAACTGGGGATCGAACCATGGACCACCAAGCTAGGAAGCCACTGCACTAACCACTGCTCTACCACGGCTCATTTGACTATGTGTAAGCTTAACGATTTTTCTTTGTACGAGGTTTTTGTATGCAAAAATGTTAATTACGCGTTTATGTACATTTGTTTTGTTTAAGAAGGGGTCCATAGCCTTTCACCGGACAATCAAAGGAGTTCGTAGCCTTCTCCTGACAATCTAAGGGGTCCTTGGCAAAAAGATTTAAGAATTCCCGATCTGACGCTTTCCTCGGCTGAATGTTAACATCAAAATGCGACGAAATAATTGAATCGTGCAAAATAAAGAACATAAGCAGGATTAACTACATATTAAATTGTTTGAATATGACCTAGAATTGATAGGTCCCCCCCCCTCTTCCCACATGGACTGCGTCAAAGTTTTGCCACACCAGTGTAACTACGCAAATGAAAAGCGATATCATATGGGCCAGTAGGCTTGAGGCAACTTTTTTTAAAGTTTTGTATATCATTACAAAATAACAGGATATCCTATTAAGGAGTTTTCTATAAATTCAGATTGATTTTCAAGTCAGTCAGAACTGACAGATTTTGGTAAGTTGATTTTTCTTTACTTTGGTTTGAACGTCTTCTTGTACATATGAAACACACACACAGTGCCTGAATTTATATATATATATATATATATATATATATATATATATATATATATATATATATATATATATATATATATATATATATATATATATATATATATATATATGTGTGTGTGTGTGTGTGTGTGTGTGTGTGTATGTATATTGTTGAAGCGTCATCGTTACAATCGTCATCACCAACAACAACGTCACTAATATTACCATCGCCTTATGTCATATGGACATTTTATTAAGATATGAATGCTAGTAGGTGATTAATTGTTTTTATCATTATGATTTTATTTTTGTTAGTGCTTTCCATTCTATAAAGATGTACGGTAGGTTGAATGCTTACTCAACATTGATTTTTCACTTCTGTTATTTTGTTGCCCACTTGCTCATTATAGTGAGCGATCACTTCTTTCTTATTTATTGCGCCTTCGTTGAACATGTCCAAAAGATGTTGCTATGTAGGTATAATTAAGGTTGATGACGAGGACATTAGACAAGACCCGCCATGTTGCTAGATTGGCTATGTATATTTATATTACAGCTAGCCATAACATACCCCCAACCCTGTTTCAAGCTTTGTCAAACGGCTAACCTTACTATAATATCAACCCTGTTTCAAGCTTTGTCAAACAGCTAGTCTTAGTCTAATATCAACCCTGTTTCGAGCTTTGTGAAACAGCCGAATATAAACCTTGTCTTTTAAAGCTTTGTCAAACAGTTAGCCTTATCCTTATATCAACCCTGTTTCAAGCTTTGTCAAACAGCTAGCCTTAGTATATATCAACCCTGTTTCAAGCTTAGTCAAACAGCTAGCCTTAGTATATATCAACCCTGTTTCAAGCTTAGTCAAACAGCTAGCCTTAGTATATATCAACCCTGTTTCAAGCTTAGTCAAACAGCTAACCGTAGTATATATCAACCCTATTTCAAGCTTAGTCAAACAGCTAGCCTTAGTATATATCAACCCTGTTTCAAGCTTTGTCAAACAGTTAGCCTTATCCTTGTATTAATCCTGTTTCAAGCCTTGTCAAACAGCTAGCCTTAGTATATATCAACCCTGTTTCAAGCTTTGTCAAACAGCTAGCCTTAGTATATATCAACACTGTTTCAAGCTTTGTCAAACAGCTAGCCTTAGTATATATCAACCCTGTTTCAAGCCTTGTCAAACAGCTAGCCTTAGTATATATATCAACTCTGTTTCAAGCTTAGTCAAACAGCTAGCCTTAGTATATATCAACCCTGTTTCAAGCTTAGTCAAACAGCTAGCCTTAGTCTAAAATAAACCCTGGTTCGAGTTTTGCCAAAATTAATAACGCCCGACAAACACTGAAGCCATTTTACAAATTAAAAACCAAAAACAAAATTCAAACTTGAAGCACCGAGTGGACCCATGAATGTAGGTCGGGCGGTACCCTCGCTTTTATTTGTACCATTTTAATTTCCTTTCTTCCTACGTTAAACGTCATAGCATGTCACAGGTTCTGGAAACAGAAATGAAAGGGATAAAGAAAACGGAAAGATTTTGAGAGGATATCTTAAAACAGAAGGACCTGGCAAAATTTTTTTGAAGGCCTATGCCTATGCTCCTTTAAGAGCTTAAGGTTACTGGTGGTGATGAATTCGTTTTATTTTTTGATACAGAAATTGGCGTAATTCTTATATTTATAGGCCAACAGCTCGACTACCAGCAGTGTCAAACCTGAGAATGCTGAAAATAGTGATTTTTGTGGTCCTTGGTCTAACCTATTTATGTCCAGGGACAGATGCTAGACTCAACACGACATGGAGGCGAGGCCTTTGTCCTGAACTGAAATATCGCTGCAACTGGTATGTACGAGTATATTATTTTCTTATCCGTCTTTTCTGTCTGTCGTACGCGCATAGTTATTTGTTTATCGTCTATTCACAATATTTCCGTTTCCAGCTTAAGTATACAATATATATATATACATATATATAAACGATAACTATTTTATCCTTCCCTTGTGTGATGTCATATATTTTGACACCAAAGTTGCAATCTTTTTCATGGCGTCTTTTTCGGGCGCGGAACTGATTTGCCTGCCGTTTGAAACGACGCGCGTTTTGTTTCCATTCTTAATAATGGCGGATTTTTGGTTCTGGACACAATTTCTTCAATTTTCCCTATTTGCGTTTCGTAAGCATGAAAAAGTATATTTTATTTAGCAGTAGATAATAAAGGGAGTTCGTTACATTTGCAGTATCGCGTCCGATTTAGTCGCTACTCACGTAAATAATGTTTCGGAAAGGCAGTAATAGAAAGGGTATTTTGATTTTTTTTAATACGTAGCAAGACAAGATTTTTAAAATTTCCTCACACTTACAAAACATGTGATAAAGCATCTGTTAATTAATTCGTCAAATTTCAGTCCATGCTTTTTTTTTTTTCACTTCTCCCTATGCCATTTTTGACGCGTTGCTCAATAGTTTCTTAACTCTTTGACTCCGAAACAACGCTCAGAGCGGTGGTCAGATTTGACACCCGTGCCGAAACAACGGTCTGAGCGTTGTTTTTAGTCTATCATGAACTGAAATTACGGCACAGGGTGGGAAATAATTGCGGAGTCAAAGAGTTAATAAATGCATCCCGATAAATGACTACAGGAGAATTGGCGCCGTCATCAGGGATTACAGCGGAAAGCACACAACATAATTATTTCCCGCCATTTTTTGGTGGGTAAGTTGCTCGCATGTATATGATTTGCTGCACCTGCTAATGCCTGAAGTGCGTGAGTCATTATAGATTACCAGTGTAAAAGCCCGTCATAAGATGGGAATTAAATTCAAAAGCACCAATACCTAACGGCAATTTTACTTATTCAAAAGTATTTTTTAAAACCACTGTGCATCACCACAGTACACGAACTACGTAGCTGCAGCGAGGATCCCAATGTGTGTATACGGGATCACACATTCTATAAATATACTTTTGTGCACACCGTCATTGGCGCATTCTTCTTTGGTAAGAGTTACTATTTTCGGAAGAGTACAAGAGGATTGACATAAGTCTTGGGCCTGACCATGAAGGACATGTCACAGAGAGCTGAAATTTTGTATAGTGTTTATTCCTTTTCAATATAGCCACTGTCTGAATTGACACACTTCTGCCATCTCTGCTTGACCTTGAAAAGACCTTGTGAGTAGAACACCCTATTTTTCAAACTAAACCAGTCATCACATGCCAGTATAACCTCTTCATCGCTGTCAAAATGATTTCCTTTTAGCTGTCTTTTAAGATTTGGGAATAGAAAAAAGTCTTATGGAGCCAAATCTGGAGAATATGGTGGGTGTGGAAGAATTTCAATATTCAAATCGTTGGCTGCTAGCTGCACAAGCCATGCTTTGTGAGAGGGCGCGTTGTCTTGAAGCAAAGGAAGATTTTGAGTGCGTGTTATCCCTCGTTTTCTAGTCACAACCTTTCTTAGTTTTGTGAGAAGATCTGCATAGTACTGTCCATTAACTGTGTTGCCACGAGGCAGATAATATTTCAAAAGGACACCTTTCCCGTCCCAAAAAACAGTCAGCTTCACTTTTCCCGCAGATTTCTGCGCCCTCGGCTTGACAGGTGTTGGGGAGCCCAGGGTTTTCCATTGCATGCTGGCAATTTTGGATTCGGGGTCATAATGGTGTACCCAAGTCTCATCTACTGTCACCATGGTCTCCAAAAGATTTTGTGACTGTCACTTTTTGAGCAACTGTTGACAGCAATTTACCCTCGTTTGCTTCTGTTCACGTGTCAACAGTCGCGGAACCTAGCGTGCACACACTTTTCTCATGTTCAGTCTGTTGTGTAAAATTCTATAAACTGTTCTTTCATTTAGTTTTACTCTACTAGCTATCTCCACAATTGTCATTTTTCGATCCTGGTCAATGATTTTCTTCACTCTTGTTGCATTTTCATCGTTGCACTCTGAGGCTGGTCTACCAGATCTTGGCAGATCAGCAACATTTGAGCGGCCGCACTTAAACTGTTGACACCAGTTTTTTTACCGAAGTATATGAAGGACAAGAATCACGAAACACTTGTTCCATCTCCCTGTGTATTTCTGTAGGTGTTTTTCCCTGAAACATCAGAAATTTTATCACAGCTCTGGCCTCCTTCTTTTCCATTGTTTTGTCAAATCTTTGGAGCAGCAAATCTGGTCAATAGGGTACATTGCGCCGTGCACAGTAGCGGGAAAACCCATTGAAGAAACAAACTCGTACTTTACACATTCAGTGCAATTATGATGAACTTTAAATGTGCTAAGTTTCATCTTCCTCCTGTGACTCCTTCATGGTCAGGCCCAAGACTTATGTCAATCCCCTTGTACATATAAGGGAAACAATACAATTAATGTCTAACTTTCAACCAAAGTTGCATCCCTTAGCGTTACGCAATGACAGAAAAAGCTGGGATTTTATTTGAAAAGGATACTTCAGTCTTGATAATAAAAGTAGTCTGATTGAACCATCCAACCTGAAAACACTCTCATGCACCGGGAGGAAACTCACTTAATGAGCTGCACAATGATTGACAACATAAGTAAATATATATTTTTTGGATAGGGGTGTTGTTGTTAGAATACCTAGGCACGTTAATAACATCGAATGGAAGATGTGTGTCAGAAGTGAAGAGCAGAACAGCTCAGGCAAAAGTACAGTCCAATAAAAAGAAACGTATTTTATGCAACAAATCTTTGTCTTTGCTAGTAAGAAAGAGAATTCTTCAGTGTTATAGTGAACCAACCACGACATACGGATGTGAGTCATGGACAATTAGTAAACAAGCAGGAATAGCACTGGAGGTCACAGAGATGTGGTTGTACAGAAGAATATCATGGACAGCTAAAGCCCAGTGTAGTTGCCGGGCGTCTATGGGGAGACAATAGTTACTGTTGATTAGAATCGACATCACTGCACTCCGGGCAAACCCATAGGTGCTCAGTCTCCCTCAACAAATATCGAAGCATATGAATTCTAACTGTTCCTGTAGCATGCTGGTTGTATATAGGACGTATACATCCTCTCATTCGTCCATCCCTGAGGGTCTTACGTTTGACACAGGAAGAACAAGTTTACTGTTCCCTCATGCATGTCATAATAGGCCACAAATATAAGCTTGTGCCTGGGGCTGCAACCAGTGGCGTATCGAAGGCGGGTGGGGGGGGGGGGGGGTTGGCAGTGGTGAGCGGCAACCACGTGCGCTGCAGGTGAGGGGCGCCAAAAGGTCAAGTCGTTTCTCTGCGAACATTTGTGTCCTATTAACACACTCTGAATCTTGTCTTTAACAGTCGCTTCTTTCATTTTCATATCCAAAACCTTCATCTTCTTCGGCTTTATAATCACAGTATTGACAGAGAAAGTCCTGAGAACATTAATTTTGATCACACAATTGATAACATTTGCAGGAATGAATGTGTGAAAGATAATCTATAGTAGATAAAAAATATATATCTGCAATGTACTATTTTTATGTATATGAGGAGAACTGCCATAAGACGGGGTAAAACGGTAGAATGAAAAAAAAACGTATTACAAAAACACACAAATAGTAATACGTCTTACAAAGAAGGACAAGAAAAACCTACGTTGCGGCCACAACCAGCTCTTTGCTCCAACATGTGCTAACACTTAAGGGAGTATTTTTCTCTTATTTCTATAGTTTCATGTTCTCCACTTAATTCTCACTTTCTTTCCCTCCTGTCTCCTGTTTGTCTGTCCCTGACGAAGGCCTTGTGGTCGCAACGTAGGTTTTTCTTGTCCTTCTTTGTAGGCTGGACTGCACATGGTAAATTTCCGGTGTTATGTGTTGCGGGTCGAACTAATGACCCTTCATCGAAGTATCATTTTGTCCCATAACCATGATCAAATGCAAGAGAAAATGAAAATTCTCGATGAGAGGTCACAACAAGTGGGCCTGAAAATACACAGAAAAAAGACAAAGATTATGAAAATAAATGCAAGAAATGATAACAAGGTTGAACTTGAAGGAACACCACTAAAAGATGTAGAATCGTACACATATTTTGGAAGTAATACAGACAAAGTTGGAGGGACAGACAGGGTTATCAAAATAAGAATACAAAAAGCAAGAGCTTTCATTGCATTGGGAAACATATAGAGAACAAGAGAAATCAAGTCCAACACGAAAATAAGAATCTTCAACTCAAATGTCAAGTCAGTCCTATTGTATGGCTCTGAGACATGGAGAGCAACAAAAACAACAACCAAAAAGCTACAGAACTTTATAAACGGGTGCTTGCATAGAATAGAAGGACTGAAATGGTATGACTAAGTCACAAATGTGAAATTGATGACAAGAACTAGACAAGTGCCAGTGGAACAAGAGTTGAGAAGAAGACGCTGGCGATAGATAGGACACACATTGAGGAAACCTGTTGTTAGCATTACAAGGCAGTCCTTGTTCTGGAATCCACAAGGAAAGAGAGGCAGAGGTAGACCAAAAAACACATGGAGAAGAGAACTGGAAACAGAGGTGAAAATGATGAGGAAAACATGGAAAGAACTTGAGCGGATGGCGCAGGATAGGAAGACTTGGCATGTGTTTGTTGAAGGCCTATGCTCCTCGGGGAGCTAAAGGGTATTGATTGATTGAAGTACATGTTAATGTATTTTTTTGGATAATGAAGATTATGAATGTATTTATGGCAGAGTTCCAGAATGTAAACCTGGTAGGTCACGCTTCGGTCTATCCAGCTGTAAGTAAGTACATGACTCTGGTCTTGGGTTAGGGAAGGCAAAGGTAGCAAGGAAGGGAAGTGGTCACTTCATCTCATAAAGTTGAACCTAGTATAGTCAAGTTTGTACTTCACTCCTATATGGCAGTTTCAGCTATTGGACTCTATTCACTTTTTACTAACGTACATATATATTTTACTACCTTAGGGTGAACTGCTGGATTCGATGTTCGTTTGGAAATTACAAAGCAGGACTATGTATTCCAGTCAATGTAAGATGCAATGAAAGTATATCTGTAAGACATGTACAATGCATATGCTATGGAAGACCCCAGAGTATAACAGACCTGTCTGTAACAACACCTTCTTCAGGAGCACTGATAAATTCTTCAACCACTGCCACTTCACCTCCAATCACGTTGAAACCAGCAACATCAAATATATTAGAACCATCAACTACTGAGACAACAGACACAGAAAGAACAATTTCACCCGAAGCTGTCGTGTTAACAGAAGCAACAACAACTATACAATCCTCACTAGCGCTATCACTCAGCACATCGACAGCATCCACTCAAAACACAGCTGTACCAACATCCCTTGGTGCGACGTCAGACGCAGTCACTTTACCAACAGTTGCCTTCTCACCAACAATAACATTAGAACCATCAACTACTGCGACAACAGACACAGAAAGAACAATAACACCCGAAGCTGTGTTGTTAACAGAAGCAACAACAACTATACGATCCTCACTAGCTCTATCACTCATCACATCGACAGCATCCACTCAAAACACAGCTGTACCAACATCCTTTGGTGTGACGTCAGATGTAGTCACTTTATCAACAGTTGCCTTCTCACCAACGGCAACACTAACAGTTGCAGAAGCCTCATCTATAATCCCATAAACAAGACAACGCTAGCAACAACACAAATCCAATCATCTACCATGACATCGCGGGGGCAGAAAGAAAAATGATATAATCAACAAACTCACCAAAGATGTTATTCCCAAGCAACTACAGCAATATTCACCAGGACAGACTCACTAACAATCAGCAAACTTTGAGAACAGTCCACCAGCTACCACCAAGGGTATATAACACCAGAGTGAAAGGTGTCTTAAAAAGAAGGCCAGCCCAGATGAAGGTGGTTCAAGCGTACAACTTGACAACATGCCATGTCTCCCTCCGCACCATAACCAGAAACCAGTAATTAATCTCCCTACATGACTTCAGGAAACAAACAGTAGAATAAAGAAAAATAAAGGCTGAAGTATGATTTTTGTATAAGGTTGAAAATTTCACATTTGATAATTATTAACACATATAGACAAGGATAGATCAAGCAAGGTTGGAAGTTATTCTCAATTAATCAATACGCTTTAGCCAGCCCTCCCCCCCTCCCCCCCCCCCCCCCCCCCCCCCCCCCCCCCCCCCCCCCCCCCCCCCCCCCCCCCCCCCCCCCCCCCCCCCCCCCCCCCCCCCGAGGAGCATGGGCCTTCAACAAACACATTATTTTGTTAATTTGATGTTACATTTTTTGACTGCAAGCTATAAACTCCTTGAAAACTTATTTGGGGCTTTTTAGTGCATTAAAAGCCTGTGTTTAAAATGTTTTTTAATATGAATCTGCTATAAATTATTCTATTTATGAAAAATGCAAATGAACAAATTCATTCATTTATTCGTCATCTTTAAACTCTCCAACGAGAATGGTCCATTAACAAACGTATGCCAAGTCTTCATATCCCGTGCCATCAGCTCAAGGTCTTTCCATTTCTTCTTCAGCACATTAATGTCTGTCTCCAGTTCTCTTCTCTGTGTGTTCTTTGGTCTTCCTCTACCTCTCCTACCTTTGGGATTCCACAACAAGAACTGCCTTGTAATGCTTTAAACAGGTTTCCTCAGTGTGTGTCCTATCCATCGCCAGCATCTTCTTCTCATTTCTTGTTCCACTGGCACTTGTCTTGTTCACATCATCAGTTCCATAGAAGTGATCTCGTTATATCACACGAATCCTTCTATTTTATGCAAGCAAATATTTATGAAAGTCTGTAGTTTTTCGGTTCCATTTGTTGTATAGGATGTTTTTAATTTTCTAAAACAATTAATTAATGATCGCCTGTTAGAGAATGACACTGCAATAGATAAATCATCAAGGTTAAGACTGTTGGAATTTGGCATCAAACGTAAGGCTAGCAGAGATGGATGTATGAGAGGGTGCATCCATTGTGTATACAACCAGTGAGCTATAGGAACAGTTAGCATTTACACTCTTTGACATATACTGAGGGAGACTGAGCATCTATGGGTTTGGCCGGCGTGCAATGATATCGATTCTGTATAACAATAACAATAATTTTCTATAATGCAGAAATAAATCTTTTAATTCAAATAAAACAATTATCTGCCCCGTCTTGAGATATCAAAATATGCCCATTATAAAACTATTAGTGTAACATTTTTGTAAAGCCAAATCCGTTATGATATGAACATTGCATGTTCATGACAGACATTCATAAATGGGTGCTAGCGTAGAATAGAATTGAAAGGGTATGACAAAGTCATATGTGGAACTGATGACAAGAACCAGAATTTTTTTAAAGAAAATAAAATTTTGCCTCGTTGGTTATATTAGGGTGCATAACCAAATATGAAAGACCTTTAGGTCTGGTAGATTACAAAATATTTACCAGACAAACGACAGTAGACAGATGAAAAGACGCTGGCGATGGATAAGACACACATCGAGGAAAGCTATTAATAGCATTATGTGGCAGATAAAGGGAACGACTGACGAGAAAAGGGAATGAATAAGGAGAATTAGAAATAGGAAGGTTCAGTTAGAGTACAAAAAGAGGATGCACGAAGAAGAATGTGCATGAGAAAAGAGGTGAACGGAAACCCAGTTAAGGCACGCTTTTAAGCGGCAGTCGAAAAGAGCCAGTGAGACAGGCAGGTCGCACGAACTCAGAGAACGGTTGTGCAAGGTGAACCCGCCATTTTGACAGACGTGGTTGCTCATCGAAGTTTGATAACTCGAAGATCTGTAGTGGACAGACTCAGAGACATCATACAGTAGAAGACAATAAGCAGTCAAGTAAGAAAGAATTTATGAAAGAAATTCGTTACCAAGAGAATTGATCATCTTGACGAAGTATGTAGAGATTCGATAGATAAGAAGTTCAGTGGGTCAGCCTTATGAGGCCAGTGATAGTTAGGAATTCAGGAAAAGTATTCACCCCCGGAGATGCCCGGTAGTAACAAATCCATAATCTGAACATTTATACGAATATATGAATAGACGGTGTTAATCAAGGAAGTCATAGATGTGGAATCAGACAGAAATATCAACAAAAGCATAGTAAGAAAGAAAACAGTAGTCCTAATCAGGTAGACTTTGTATTCCAATAAAATTGTTCTACAAGACCAAGTGTGAAGTTCGATATGCTATATGACAACCAATGTACATTATGTAAAGAAAACTGTGTTCAGACTAGAACAGGACTTAGCCATCTTCATACAGAGTTACATGGATACATGTGTAGTGTGATACTCTGTCTGTTTATACGTTCTCGTCGTTCACCGTTGAAGTAAGGAACCTGGGTAGACAAGAAGGCAGCTGTCAACTCCTAATTTATGCTGTGGATTTAACACTGACGCTAATTTAATACTTGGCTCATTATCTAAGAATATGACCACAACATGAAATGGTTGACACAGAAAGATAACACTTTCTATAGGAATTCCCTTTTTAATCAAACACTACACACATAATAGCCACACACGCTGAAAACAGTATGGAATACATAAAACACTGCCCGAGAAACTTCTCGAATTAATATATCAAAATACTCCTAACAAATGACAGTATAACAGTACTATACAAACTTAGAACTGAACAATCGCTCACTATGGCGAACTGGAAACTACACAATGGAAAAACCAATCCACTGGCAAATTACAAGTATACCCGATGGCCTGACAATAATATCACTAGACACTAAACCACTCCAGAATTATAATTATGTCCACTAGACTAAATCACTATGGACCATATTCCACATTCAATGAAAAAGGAACCACAAAATGTCCGTCACTCTCGGACAAAGGCCCAGCGTCAACTGTCTCTTCCGCGCCTTTCTTTTTCCCCCTTCCGGTGTCACCCGACTAACCAGTTTTAAAAAAGTTATCAGGGTTGCCAAAACTCGCTGATAACGATGTCACCAGCCTAGATTTTCTGCCACTAGAAAATACTCCGTGACATCCATTCTCCCCCCCCCCCCCCCCCCCCAAGAAAAAAAAACGTAGTTTTCTTCCATCGGAGGAGTCCTCTCCCGACCCCGTACGGAGTTGGGACGAACCCATGCCATGACAGCATCTCCTCGTCTACCTAGAGAGTGCCATGGTTCTCCACCCCCATTGTCGTTCATACCTAATCAACCTATCCCCCAAACACAACATGAGCATGAAATAAGCCACCACAGGTACTGGTAGTCGTGAAAAATAACAACGATAGTCCACACCTGGTCTAACAAAACACAAAATATAGTACGCTAATATTTATTCTCATATAGGCATCCACAACAGTAAGCAATCTCATAGTATAGACACTCATTTGTACATGCTATAAATATACATTATATTCGATTCTAGTGCAGATTGCCTTTATGGCACCAAAATACGTACATTGCAAAGCGTACCATAGTACAGCATAAACATGCATTGCACAGCATCACATGATCTTTACAAGTTTACAAAACCCTTATATTCCTATCAGAATAGAACTGTGGGCGTGGGTCAGACTCCAAGGTTCAGTTCGCGTCAACCGAAACACCCCACTGACCACGAACCCGAGACCTAACCCTACTATTGCTGGACTATCAGCAGGTGGTTGTGAAGCAACGGCATATGCTTCAACCTTACTGCATCGCGCGCACCCCACCTATTAGTGAAAGTCATTCGTGCCATTTTGGTATTGTCACGCAATGACAATACCTCCACAAATCTAACCGGCGCGACCTCATCAAACACTCGTCTGAGTGTGCGCCAACTAGCACTTAGGGGAACGTTATGCACCCAAACTGTGCGATCACCAGCTATCGGATCCCCGTATAAGTTTCTACTGCTCCCAATCATGTCACTTGGTGCTTGCCGCGAACCACGTCTGCAATGTACCTTCTTGTCAGGTGGTGCTACGTCGACCACCTGATCATCCGTCTCGGACCTTTGATGTTGCGGAGCCTCTGCTCCAATTACACCAACGGCACTATGCACTCCCCGTACATTGCCGACGATTAAATCTGCAATCGGGTCCTCGAGGACGAACGCATTCACTCTCCCCGACAGGAACGGGGTGTCCACATTGATGCATGCCTGGGGATAAGACTCCCCTTTGCCCCCAAATGTAGTACACTTTACCGTTTTGCCTGTAAGGCAGGAGTCGTCGATACACGACCGACGCACCCCAATTGTGGTGCATCCAGTATCCTTCAACACCCGGACTGGTCTATTCTCCACCTGCCTTCGTGGAGAATCACCTTGCCAGTCTCATGGACTGCCGACAGACATGGTGCCGCATGCCCGCATTGAAGCACTAACCTCTCGTTCTCGTGGAAGAGAGGGCGACACCCCGCACAGTCCTCATCGTTGACTGTGTCCAACACAACCGCGGAATTCGCGTGTTCGATCGGGGTAGTGCATATGTCAGCATAATGGCCCCTGCCCCCTTAATTGGTACACATGCGCTCTTTATTCTTCTCCTCGCGTGTACTCTTGCTGGAGCTTTTTGGTGACGAAGACCACGCATTGGAGTCGGAAGATCGACTCTCTGAGGAACCACTCCTCTGCTTCAGATGTTTTGCTTTGTACCAAAACCGGTCTTCGTCCCGAGAATCCTCAAGGTGTACCTGCTTTCGCGTTTGGTAATCTCCTTCGTCGCTATTACTTTTAAATTGTCGGTTCTGCCACCTCGGCCGACCATTCCGATGGGATCGAAAATTCCCATAATTTCCTCTACGTAGCTGATAGGAACTGGAAGACTTTCCGTCCTGCCGCTCTTGGCACCTATCAGCATCGCCGGACTGATTTTGCCACGGTTGGCGTTGCACTTTGCCAACACCAGCAATTAAAGCGTCTGACAGACCCGACTTCTGAACGGGTTTGCCCGGGTGGGCAAGGACATAATGAAGCCCCAATTGGGCCATGGACTCAATATCTTTTGGCTGGCGCCCTTGGAAGAACGCCACCAACTCAGTTGAGCACGACGACAACACTTTGTCTCGTAGCATCAAGTCTAGCAAGCCATCATAGTCCTTATTAATTCCCCCCATCTCAATCCATCTGTTGAGCAGAAGTTTTATCTTCGAGATGAAGTTCTCGAAGTCTCGGTCTGCGCTTGGCATCGTGTTTCTGAAACGCGTCCGGTACCGTCAGCAGTCAGACGGAAATTCCGGAGCAACCTTTCCTTTACTCTGTCGTAATCTGCCCTTTCTTTTAGCGGGAGGCTATAGAAAGTCTCCATCGCCGGCCCCACTAGCAACGTTGATAGCAGAAATGGCCACTGATCTCTGTCAGCCTTCCAGGCCACGCAATCGGCCTCGAATCTTTCAAGAAAAAATCTAAACTATCGATTTTATCATTGAAATTTGGCAGACGCAGCTAAAGGGACGATGAGACACCCCCCCCCCCCAGGAGTCGAGTTCTGACTACTCGCACCCACCTCCAGTCTCTTTAATTGTATTTCCTTATCAATCTTTTTCTCTTCCAGGGCTATTCTCATTCTCTCCTTCTCTAATTCTACTTCTAACTCTCTCTCCTTCTCTAATTCTACTTCTAACTCTCTCTCCTTCTCTTTTCTTCAAATTCTCTATCTTCTCTCGACTTCTTTTCTTGCAATTTGAATTCTCTTCTTTTGAGCTCTTACTCTTCAGCTCAAGCATCTCTTAAGGCCTTCTGATTCTCAATCCTTTCCTTCTCTTCTTTCTCCTTCTTTTTCTGCTTTAAAGCTTTTTGATTCTCCGCTTAGTATTCGGTCTTGGCATAGTCATTTAGTTCTTTGCCAATGTACCCACATTCTTTACCAATCTGAATGAAAGCCTGTAGGTCCATGGTGTACACTCAGAATACTCACTATTATCTTCTGCTATAGATTCTTACTATGCAACTACTCACCCGTATGTACTGACAACACTTCACTTATATCAACAGATAACTCTCTGCTAGCAAGGTATGCAGTAATGATAGTAAATATTGATAACACTTCTAAAATTTACATATATATATATGCATGTAAGTATATATCACCTCACCTCTCACTGTATACACATCATCCACATATGATTGTATAAATATAGTCTTACTTTGCCACTTGACTACTGACTCATTACTTTGAAAATGTGGTCTTTCCGACCACTTAGTATCTGGGATCCACTCAAAGTCACTTACAATAGTCGACAATTGTACAACACCAGCTGATGATACTTCCTGGTGCTATGACACCACTATACCAACTTGACAATAAATCAGCTTTTACTCCACAGTCTGTCACTGGCACCCACACTGGTGCTATACTCAGATAATTATTACTAATCTGTCTTATATAAATGTTTCCATTGGCAACATGAGCACTACACAGATGAAAAGACACGAACTAAACACTATGAAAACAAAAATCCCAGTCACGAAGAATAAGATAATAGACAAAGTAGAGCAGAGGTAGATTAATATATACAATGCGTGACTGCGCACGAACGAAAACAAGGGATCCCTGTAAACGTATTTACAAGATAGTAAGATGGAACGAGAGAACACACCACTTAAGCACGACAAAAGAATACTGAATGTGCAAGTCAATGTAAATACAAACTACACCAATACATCTAACACCAACAGGGCTTGGAATGTTAAGTAGGGCAGTTGCAGGAAAACCGTCTGCCTTACTCCATCACTAAACATACACAGCCACCCCTAAGAAAGAAATCAGTCTAATTCAATATTTTCCCACAAGTAGGCCCAGAATGAATTAAACTCGCCACCCGTCCACCCTTGAACACACAAATATAAAATTCAACACAATAGACTAAACAACCACTACATACAACGATGAAGTACTGAGAGCTGTCTCCCTCACTAACCACTATCCCCTCACTCCAGTCAAAAGAAACTAACTAACATATAACCAATAATAACAGAAATAATACCAATGCCCCCAAGTAATAGGAAATAGAGTGAAAGATCCCACCTAACTAACTAACCCCATATAAACATCCAGACTAAGTTCTTCAAAGAAAGTAGAGAAAAGGAACAGACTAAAGGAGAGAAAACAACAACAAACCACTAAGCAAGCTTCAAGAAGCAGATGGAGAAATAGAACTATCCTACTCTAAAAGATCAGACTGTTCGATAAATAGAATTAGATTGATAGACAAAAAAGAAAATTTAGAATTTAGAGGAAAAACAAGAAACATCAATATAGCACATCATACAAAATTTACAAACAAAAACTTAACTGACTGTCCAGCGCCGCTTGTCCAAAAAGCTCTTCAGCATAGATGATCCAAGATGTAGACCAACAAACGGAACACCACACTTGACGTAAAGTTCCAAAACAAATATTCTCCACTGTGGTATCGAATATCCCGACAGAATATCCAGAATACAGTTTCAGAAAACCAGACTTCTATGTAAGTCTGTGTGCCAGCATATACAATACTGTCCTTTGGCATGGTACTGCAACAAATATCGATACGTATGCACTGTTCTATTCGGTGCTAACACAGCACTGTCCAAAATAGACCACCGGCTGTATACTCTAACGAAAGTCTTGATAAGCAGTTAGTTTCACACGTCTATCTGATACATGAAAATAAGCACAGTTCGTTTCATCACACCGCTTCAGGAAACCAGCAGACTTCAAGGTAAAGTATTCCAGAACCACTCAGGTCAGCAGGCTTCACTCCTCATTGGTATTCACCCACTGGCCGGGCACATTAGTGTAGTAAGGTCACGTCAGAGGAATGACATCAGCATGACTTGAACCAGACATCACTTGGCAAAACTCCCGGAAGGTAACGTTCCCAGGTGGGTAGAGTAGTTTGTGAGATGACACTACTGCAGATAGGCTATCAGAACACGTTATCAAGTCCCAACCTGCTTTGGTTGCATAGATCTAGACCATCATCCAGATACGAGGAGATTCACACACCCTGGGATTCCGCCAACACTATAGACACTACCTATACCACCAAATATAGACGATCTAATCTCCTCTGCCAACAAACAAAGTCTGGCACCAGAGCCAGAGATATAATCTCCTCTGCCGACACACACAGTCAGGCACCGGAGCCCATCTAATACCGAACTCAACACTCTATCTCCGCTGCTCCACCTGGATCACCACCTTACTAGAACTACACTCCAAAGTACAATTTCTAATACCTCAAAATGACACGCCAGACGCTAGCTGCCACTTACTTCTACCACCTTAGACATATTTCTAACACTACTTGAAACTTAGTACCAACATTGCTTTGCAACCATAGTCGAACACAATACCTATCAACAATGTCAAACTGATACTGTACCGCCAACATACAACCTGTCATTGTGACCTAAAAAAAGAGAAAAACTGGGTCACATACCGCTACGCGTCACACTTGACCAACCACAGTTCACAGCTACTGACTGAGAAACACACTGACCTGAAGCTGGACAATCGAAAATAACTCACTTTCGTGACTTCGTACACATGAAGGCGCCAACACACTGTGACTACAACCTTCTAATACTCTGTGTGCATCCTAAGCTCTGGCTTTATAATGAACATTTAGGCCCTATGGCCTTTTATAAAGAATAGGACGAACCACCCAGATGTCAACTGGGAATTTATGCTGTGGATTTAACACTGACGCTAATTTAATACTTGGCTCATTATCTAAGAATATGACCACAACATGAAATGGTTGACACAGAAAGATAACACTTTCTATAGGAATTCCCTTTTTAATCAAACACTACACACATAATAGCCACACACGCTGAAAACAGTATGGAATACATAAAACACTGCCTGAGAAACTTCTCGAATTAATATATCAAAATACTCCTGGGGGAGCCGCGCTAGCGTAGTGGTTACAACACCGCTCTGGCGACCGGGTGATACAGGATCAAACCCGGGCGACGGCATTTGAGAATTTTTCGTCTACCGGGATTTGGACTGGATTAACTCGAGACCTGGCGAGGACATTTGAAGGAGTGTCGTCGACCAGGGACTGGCGGCTCCTGAGCCGACCCAGCTGCAATGGGTACCTCCGAAATCGGCGAGTATTTGCCTGAATGGCGAGGGACACCTGTCTCTGTACAAGAAATAAAGGGATACTCACGTAAAATCAATGTCAGGTTAGACATAAAATAATAACCTGAGATTTCGCCTCGAGTATTAGCGGGCGAACGCAAATAAAAAAACCTAACAAATGACAGTATAACAGTACTATACAAACTTAGTACTGAACAATCGCTCACTATGGCGAACTGGAAACTACACAGTGGAAAAACCAATCCACTGGCAAATTATACCCGATGGCCTGACAATAATATCACTGGACACTAAACCACTTCAGAATTATAATTATGTCCACTAGACTAAATCACTATCGACCATATTCCACATTCAATGAAAAGGGAACCACAAAATGTCCGTCACTCTCAAACAAAGGCCAAGCGTCAACTGTCTCTTCCGCGCCTTTCTTTTTCCCCCTTCTGGTGTCGCCCGACTAACCGGGTTTTCAAAAGTTATCAGGGTTGCCAAAACTCGCTGATAACGATGTCACCAGCCTAGATTTTCTGCCACCAGAAAATACTCCGTGACAGCAGTGACATACTGAAGCAATACAAGAGTAGGCTGCCACAATTACAAGTCCAGTCCCTGTTCTGAAATCTTCAGGGAAAGGCAGAGGTAGACCAAAAAACACATGGAGAAGAGCTGGAGACAGATGCAAAAATGATGAGGAAGAATTAGAATGAGCTTGAGCTGATGGCACAGGAAGACTTGGCATGTGTTTGTTGAAGGTCTATGCTCCCTGGGGAGCTAAAGGGTATTGATTGATTGAAATCTGTTATAGAAAAATTACAGGAATGTTTACAATCTATTTCTAACTATGATTGTTTTTATGGAATATAAATCTTGTATTTATAAATACTTAATTTTAAAAAAAAAAAGAAAATGGAATGGAATCAGTTTTACAAATTGAAGGTGCATTAAAAACATGGGACGGTTACCATAATATTTATAAATGCTTCTGTTAAAGAAAAAATGCAAATGACCAGTTATAAGTGAATGTTCATTTCGAATATGAATTTGCTAGAAAACATGTAAATGGATAAGTTATGAAATATAAGACGTGAAAAAAATAATTTAGTTCATTAAAGTATTCTTTGTTTTCAACCATTTGTCTGATGACTTATTTTACTGTTTTTTTCTTTTCTGTTGTTCTCATGCTGCTCTTCTTTGGCTGTATCTCTTCATAAATTCATAAGGGGGCAGAGCTACAGTGCATTTTAAGTCGAAGTTGGACAAAAATTAAAACTGGGATCAGTCTATACTCTGATAATTTATATTCTCATGAATCTAAATATATCAAAATAATTTGTCAGAACACATTTTAAGTTGGTGTATTTTGATTTTGTAAATTCTATTCTCTTAAGAAATTGTGCTTTTCCTGTGAAAGAAATTCGTGAATTTCTCAGAACCTTGTTACTAATTTTTTAATAACTTGTTAATTTTTTAGTCATTCTATAATAAATTTTGCACATACACTTTCCATTGGATAATAAAACTTTTGCTGGCTTCGATTTCTGATATCAAATAAAAATTTAGATTAATTGGAAATGCTGACATAACATTTTGAAAAAAAAAAATGGTTACGATTTTTAGATATGAACTTCAAAGTTCTATATCCCAGGATCTACTTAAGTTATCTGAAAAATGCAGCCTTAACCGTAAGGGTCTTTTATGTTTGGACATGCACCCTAATATAACCGACTAGGTTGAACGGGACGCGCCTCGCCAAAACTTTATTTTTTTTTAAAAGTTATCTGAAATCTACTGTGACAAAAGTTTTAAAATACAATGACGAACTTCCATTTCAACTTTTGTGCTCATAACTTAACAAATTTAAAAAAAAGCCTTAAGGAGCTGAAATATATGTATCAGGGCCCGAAAAAGGAGCAAAGAATAGTTACACTGTGACCTACCTTGTATGATATAAACAGCGACTAAGGAGGGTTGGGCATTGTGCTGGTTGCCGGTTACCCAATCCTGTAAACATTTAAAACCATGAAAACAAATGTAGCCAACTAAAGAAAATAAAACTCACCCATCCAAGACAGGAAAAGGCGCTCTGGCAGGGAGGCCCATGAAGCAACACATAGAAAGCCAAAAGGAGTCTGTGTTGCTGATTAACCTTCATTCTTCTAGGAAAACCTCTAGATGTGACACCTGGAATGTTCGTATATTGACCGAGCAAGAGAAAACGGTACAGATGGCTGCAGAAATTTTGAATACAAGATTGATGTCCTGGGGCTGCGTGAAACAAGGTGAAAAAGATGATAGACAGGAGGAAACTCAGCATAGGGGAAATGGTGCTGTCCTCAGAACATGAAGAAGAAAGCTCATATCAAAGTGAGGGGGCAGCTACAATACTATGTAAAGAAGCATAGAGGATGGTTCATTTTGTCCCATGACACTGGTGTCATAACATTGGCCACTTCTTTGTCCTTTCTCTAACAAATTGTACACTATCTATTTTTGTTCAAAACCATCATACTCCACATCTCACAGGAGATAGAACATGTAATCGGTTATTACAACACACCAATCATTCTTCAAATTTTCTGGCCGAAGACTATCATCAATCATGAACAGCCAACTCGGAGCCACTAAACAGATATGTGCACCATCATAGCGAGTAGATGCTGGAATTGGTTTGGCCACATCCTTAGAAGAGACACTGACAAACATCACCAGAAATGCCATGCCATGGACTCCAGGAAGCGAAAGCGAGGCCAGACAAAAACAACCTGGCGGAGAACAGTGGAGGTAGAGATGCAAAGCATGAACCAGAGCTACGGCATGACATGAAGGATGGCTGCCGTCCAACCAAGTTGAGAGTTTGTTGCTGCCCTAAACGATGTCACCAGGGGTGATGGTCACCGACTGATTTGTCTGTCAGCGGCCAAGGACCAAAGAAGAAAGAAAGAGTCATTCATTACCCTTCAGTTATCAGTGGAGCGTAGGCCTCCAAATTCAATCATAGTCCTTCTGTCTTGTTCCATCCGCTCACATTCATTCCATGTTTTTGCAGACCTATTCATATTCGCTGATGTAAGTATTTTTGGTTGGAAGTTTCAATGGAATGGGGTAGTAGGCCCTACGCCCAACCTTCCTTCACCTTTTACAACAAACTGGGCATTGGATAGGACACACATTGATAAAACTTGTTGATAGCATTACAAGGCAGTGCTTGCTCTGGAATACCCAGGATAGTAGTGGTGGACTAAAAAACACAGGGAGAAGAGAACAGGTGACAGAAATTAAAACATGGAAGAAACTTGAGTGGATGACATGTAACAGGAAGACTTGGCAAGTGTTTGTTGAAGGCCAATGCTTGTTAGACAGCTTGACTTTGATCCACTGTCACTGAGCGTCAGCTCTTGGTGACCTATTAGACAGCTAAAAGGCATTGACTGATAGTTTACATGCTATTATTCTTTGCTCCCCTTTTGGGTCCTAGCAGGAGAGCAGTTACATCCCTTGGGCTGCAATAATGACTTACTTTCTCTAGACATGTCAAGTCCAGTCATCCTATAAGCCATAAAACAGCTTTTTCTTAAGGTTGTGATGTGAATGACATGTCGTGTGTCAGTGACTTCAACCATAGCCAGTGTTTCATATACACAGTTCGCGAGGGACACCTGTCTCTGTACAAGAAATAAAGGGATACTCACGTAAAATCAATGTCAGGTTAGACATAAATAATAATAACCTGAGATTTCGCCTTGAGTATTAGCGGGCGTACGGAAAAAAAAAAAAAAAAAATACACAGTCATATGTTCAGTCAAGATTATATCTGAGAAGTTTTGTTTTCTGACCTGCGTCTTGTCTTATAATAAGAGTCTTTGGCTCAGGAGTCAAGTCGGTCCTGTTGTATGACTATGAAACATGGAGAAAAAAAGCCAAGAAGCTACATACCTTCATGAATGGGAGCTTGCGTGGAATAGAAGGAGTGAAATAGTATGATAAGATCATTAATGTGGAAATGATGACAGGGACTGGGCTGGTGCCGGCAAAAGAAGAGATAACACTGGCGATGGATGGGACACACATTAAGAAAAACTGTTAATAGCACTTTAAGGTAGTCCTTGCTCAGTAATCCCCAGGATATGAGACGTGGAAGGAGACCATGGAATTCACGTAGAGAAGAGAACTGCATCATGGGAAGACTTTGGACTGATGTCATAGGAAGACTTTGGACTGATGTCATGGGATGACCTAGGACCGATTTAATGGGAAGACCTAGGACCGACGTCATTTGAAGACCTAGAACTGATGTCATGGAAAGACCTAGGACCAACATCATGGGAAGACATAGGACTGACGTCATGAGAAGACCTAGGACCGATGTCATGGGAAGATCTAGATCTGACATCATAGGAAGACCTAGGACCGACGTCATGAGAAAACCTAGGACCGACGTCTTGGGAAGACTTTGGACCTATGTCATGGGAAGACCTAGGAGCTACGTCATGGGAAGACCTTGACATCACTTTGTTGAAGGCCTATGATCCTTGGGGAGCTGAAGGTGATGAGGATAATGTGTCTTGTCTTGAAAACTTGATGCTACACCACTACATCCTAATAAGGTTTCATTAACGTTTGCAATTAAAGGGTGACAATTAATAAAAGGGAGACAACCAACAAAAAAAGTGACTATATCTCAGAGGAACCCTCAATATAAACCTCCATTGTACAGACATGAAAGAGCTAAGAGAATGACACTGCAATAGATGTATCGTCAAAGCTAAGACTGCTGGAATTCAGCATCTAATGTAAGACCAGCAGGGATGGACGTATGAAAGGATGCATCCAGTGTGTATATAACCAGCGCATAACAGGAACATTCAGCATTCATACCTTTCAACATTTGCTGAGGGAGACTGATCACCTAAGGGTTTGCCCTGAGTGCAGTGATGTTGATTCTGATCAACAATAACAATAACCCTCATCCATAAGCAACAACAAAAAAAAGACAGGAAGAAAAGGTCCTGTAGTGGTAATGTCCACTATTTAATTTTAAATTGAAAATTTAGATTAGAGATCTAACCATATTCTTTGCCACTATCTCACATAGATCACAATAGCTAAAGCTGTTGAAGAGATATGGGGTATGAGAAGGGTTCTTTCGTTCACTTGACTATCAGATGTTGGGGAGTTCCCCAAAAGTATTAAACGTTGTCTAAATACTAAAATGTTATCAGTTAACTGGATCAAATACTGTAGGAGTATATTTGAAATGTAGAATACATAACTTCAACTTATGAACACAAGTTCTTTGAATAATTACCCCCGTAAGCCAGTGGCTGACGACTTGATAATTTATTAAATAATACTCTTGGTTGAACAAGACACTCTAGTTTTATAATACATTATAGTTCCATTACGGCGTTCATTCTTACAACTTTAATAAATCTCATCAGTATGTGAATCGATCTATTATAATCATATCAGGCAGCATAGTCCACCATCTGGTGCTAACAAGCACGTCTCTTCATCTGCTACTTCATTGTGACGATACTCACGAAGCATATATATGAAAATTCATTGGTACAAAGGCTGTCCACCCTTCAAATAACATACACTTATATGTGCGCAGAGCACAAAATCCACAAATGGCTAATGTGCCATATACCAAATTAATCCTACCACAAAACACTTTGTATGTGTTGAAAACACAGACGTAATAAAAAAAAGTGGTTATACCACACAAACGTAAGTGGCTATGCAACACTTGGTAAGAAACACTTCCTGAACTATGGTAAATTACTTGAAAAGATAGTTGCAAGACAAGTAATAAGCCACCTTGAAAATGCAGACATCCTTCCTGATATGCTGGGTAGCTAAAGGCCTATGAAAACAACATTGGGTAACGCTAGAACCTTTGCATACGAGGGATTCCAGGGTAAAAGAGAAACGGTGGCTGTCGCAATTGACCCAGAGGATGCTTATAACAGTGTGGACTTTGCAACCCTAATTGACTGTATAATAACATGTGGTGTAAACCCTTGGATAACTAGGTGGATAGCAGCTGCCTTAATGGAGAGATCAGTTGCATTTCGCTTGGGAACTTTGATATCAGAACCAATGCGCATTTGCCCGGGACTACCCCAGGGTTCTCCACTATCCCCAGTGCTGTTTAACATCTACACAACAAAAGTAGCTACCTTTCAACCAACAGGACTGGGACAAACATTAACTTTCACAGATGACATACTCATGTACAGAACTGGCTCAGACAGACAGGAAATGGTCAAAGGCATACAAGAGACACTACAGGCGGTTTCTAAATGGTATGAGGAAAGCAGATCAAAGGTCAATCCCAACAAGGCCTGTGTGATGTGGTGCTCTTTGAACAGTATCCAAAGGGGAAGAGTGGAGTAAGTCAGGGGAGAACTGGATAAACTACTAGCAGGTCATCATTTGCCTTGGCAGAGAGTGCATATAACTCCGCCAAGGCCGGTCCCAAGCCCGGCTGAAAAAGGAGGGCAGCCTGCATGGAGGCCGTAAGAAGGCAGCCGCTCCACCATGCAAAGGCACAACAGGCCAATCACCTGTTTGCTTTAAAACATGATTACGCGAAATACAAGAGAGAAAACTGGACTGATTCTAAAGGCGATGAACTGGAATCGACTTATGGAACACGGAACACAAGAAGTATACACAGGAAAGAAGAGGAGCTGGTGGAAGAGATGAGGAAAGCAAAACTAGAAATCCTGGCTACAACGGAAACAAAGAAAAAGGGACAAGGAGTCATGGATCTCGATGGCAACACGCTGCTCTATAGTGGTGTACCCACATCTGAAAGAGCCAAAGGGGGCATGGGTTGCATTGTGGCCAAAAACCAAAAAGATAGTATCAAGGGATGGAACTTTGTCTCGGAGCGCATTATGGTTGTAAAACTAAAAGAAGGAGAAAACATAGTCAACCTGGTCGTATGTGTATAGGCCAAATGAGGATGAGAAAGCAGAGGTCAAGGAGGAATTCTTCGAGCTGCTTCAAAGGACAGTGGATGACTGCCTAGATGAAATTATCATGCTCGGAAATTTCAATGCCAGAGTTGGAAATGACCATGCTAGATGGGGTGGAGTTATCGGAAGATATGGAGAAGATACTCTCAATGACAATGGAAAGCAACTCCTTAGATTCTGTGGTGAGCAGAATCTGATCATTGCAAACACAAAGTTCCCCCATAAGCGCATACATGCATACACTAGATGTGAACCAACAAAGAATGAGAAGTCAGTGATCGACTATGCCATAGTTAGGAGGAGCTCATTCAAATATGTCCGAGATGCTAGAGTCTGGAGGGGGCCAGAGATTGAAAGTGATCACTACCTGCTTACAAACAAAAGAACAACTGAAAGAGTTGCTCAGCCTAGGAACTGCCCAACATCACGCAAGAAACTAAATAAACGAACGGCAGAAATGAGCATTAAGACCTTCAAGCTGAGAGAGCCAGAAATTAAGACCAGATATCAGGGGTTTATTGCTAAAGCAGTGAGAAACACAGAAGAACAACCTGATGACTTGGAAACCCTATGACTTAAATTCAAGGACATCATAAAGACAGCTGCTGCAGAAGCATGTTGTGAAGTCCGACTTGGGAACAAGAGAAAGGGGACACCTTGGTGGACAGAGGAAGTCAAAGAGAAAATAAGAGAGAAGAAAATGGCATAGAAACAATACTTAGGAGCTAAAAACACAGCAGGACAAATAGAGAAATATAGAGAATATGTGACAGAACAGAAGCAAAGAACAAGGTGCTAGCAGCAAAACAGAAGTTCTGGAAAGAATTTGGAGAAAAGCTAGAAAAAAGATGCGCAAGAAAACCAGAAATTGTTCTACAAGACCCTAAAGAACATGAGGAAGGAAAAACAATGCCCTCTCAAATTTATAAAGGATAGCAAGGCAAATGGCTTACTGCCCTGAAGGAAGTAATGGAAAGATGGAAAGAATATTTCTCAGAACTCCTTGATGGTGAACAAGGTCAAGCATCAGAAATGATAACCACTAGCACAGAAGAGGAAACCAATGGTGGTGAAGATGACATAAAGATGGAAGAACTGAATGCAGCACTGGAGAAAATCAAGATGGGCAAAGCAGCAGGGCATGATGGTATAACACCAGAAATGGTTAAGTACATGGGAGCATCAGGCGACCTATTACTCTTAAGGGTCCTACAGGTAGCGTGGTGCAACAAGACCATACCAAAGGATTGGGAGATTGCCATCATAACACTAATTTTCAAAAAGGGTGACAATCGACAATGTGGAAACCATAGAGGCATATCCCTTCTCAGTGTCCCTGGTAAAATCTACTCTAGAATCCTAGAGCAGAGACTCTGACGCCTAGCTGAGCCACAATTGGATGAGGTCCAGTGCAGATTCCGAGCAAACCGAAGTACTCAAGACCTAATCTTCACACTTAGACAGCTGAGTGAAAAGGCCCTTGAGTATAAGAGTGAGATCCATCTTTGTTTCATAGATCTGGAAAAGGCGTTTGACAGGGTCCCCAGGAGCAAACTTTGGGACTGTTTGGCAAGGAAGAATATTCCAGCACCTCTGATTCATGCTATACAGACCTTCTACAAGTCTTGCAGAAATTATGTGAGGACAGCAAACCATAAGTCAGAAGAGTTCAGGACCACCATTGGTGTAAGACAAGGTGATATCCTGTCACCTTATCTTTTCATACTCCTCATGGACGATGTCATCAAGGCATGTAAGGAGAGAACAAGAAAGTAATCAGTGGGGTACTGGAAGATGAGACAGGTCTGTATTTCAGAGCTGGCATTTGCTGATGATGTTGCCCTGTATGCTAAATCAGAGGCACACCTCCAATCCAACCTGCAAGTCTGGAAGGAAGAGCTGGAGAAGAGAGGGATGGTCATAAGCAGCTCTAAAACAAAATCCATGGTGATTGTTGCATATGGGTTTCTCTTCTTGTTTGGTTTAGTTCTTGTAGAATAAAGAATTATAAACGTTCATTCATCATCATGCTGACAAAATGAATGGACACGGGTATGGTCATCACAGGACATAACTGGCTGAAGAACATAAGACATCTTGTGTGGGTCCACAATATGTTTCGTTTAACATTTATTCAACTTAGGAACAATGGCATGGTCAGTCCATAAATAAGGCAGTCATAGTAGTTTGTCATCAATACATATCGTCTCAATTATTCAGTCCTGGCTGCTGTACTAGAGATGCGTGCAGGCGACGACACCCAAGTAATGTGGACCAGAAAAACGTGAATATAAAATACTTGAGTTATACTTCTCTGTAAGTGGTGGAACTTCTGTATAAGTTCAGGACCATCTTAGAAAAACATAGTGGCAGCCTTCGAAGTTAGTTTATGCCACTTAAATATATAATATTTCTCCACAATTCTGGAAGCTTGAAAAACACGTCTTACTTGGATGACTTGAAGTAACGAAAGGCCGCGAATATTAGCCGTTAGAATAAATTCGCGCAAACGCGTTACGCCATTGACAACTGGTGATGTATTAAATATGTAGCGTTCAATATAAGTTAAAAATCTTGTATAACTATGAGTTACCAGAAATAGACATATTTCCTAATAACAATGGCTATATGCCTGTGTGTGGCAATAATACATAACATATTAACATTTGTTCTTTAACAGTGATATCATGAGAAGAAAGAAGACATCAGATTAAGCTGGGAGAACAGATCCTTGAACAAGTCGACCACTTTAATACCTTGGAGTGAGAGGCATCAAAGAAGAGTTGGCAACTCGAAAAGCAGCAGCTGGGAGACTTTTTCAGGCCATAAATCGAGGATTCCTCAGCAAGAGAGAGATTGGTAAGAAAACGAAGATGGCTGTATACCGCTCCACCTATGTCCCAGTCTTGACATATGGATGTGAGTCATGGACAATGACTACAACCCACAAAAGCCAGATCCAAACCTCAGAAATGAGGTATCTGAGGAAGGTGGTTGAAGTAACAAGAAGAGACATGGTCCGCAACCAGACAATATGTCAAGGCCTAAAATCCCACCCCCTGCAGACCCAAGTAGAACAGTCCCAACTAAGATGGTTCGGCCATGTCTGCAGAATGGGAGAAGATCGGCTTCCACGACAAGCATGGGAAATTAAGAGCCAGGGATCCAGACCCTCAGGACGACCCAGAGTCCGCTGGGAGGACAACATTAGACAATCTTTGAAGGACCGAGGACTAGAATGGAACCAGGCCAGGAGGAAGACAGCCGATAGGATGGTCTGGCGCTCTCTCTTCCAAACCTCTATATCCTCACAGTAGAAGGGGAACGACTAAGTAAGTAAGAGAGTGCAGATCTTGAGGCAATGGAAAAGCGGAGCTGGAGATTAATCAGCTGATAAGTGATCATGCTGGGGATGATGACGCCATTGTATACACTGATGGGTCTGTAGCGCATGGTGAGAAATCAGGATGGGGCTTCTCTGCGAGAATAAAAGGAGGGTCATCGCTGAACAGAGTGGAGCCTACATGACAACAACCTCCAGCATGAGAATGGAGTCAGAGGCAGTTACTGCAGCAATGAGGTGGCTGTCTGAAACTCCATCAACCAGGGCAGTTATATTGTCAGATTCTCAAGCCATGCTTTGGAAAGTTCAGAACGGATGACAGCGGCAGGAATGGAAAACATCAATAGAATCCTCAAGTCTTCAGGAACTGGTGTGGATCTTCTGTCCTGGTCATGCAGGGGTATGTGGCAATGAGAGAGCTCACAGACTGGCCTCAACAGCACCCATAGTGGAGACACTGTACATGGATAAGGGAGAGATACTAAGGGCTATTAATGATTGCTTGCTTGGATAATGACACTGCAATGGACGAATCAACAAGGTTGAGGCTGTTGGAGTTTAATATCAAAAGTGGGACTAGCAGAAATGGACGTGAGAGAGGATGCATCCGCTGTATGTACAACTAGCGTGCTACAGGTACAATTAGCATTAATACTCTTCGACATTTGCTGAGGGAGACTGAGCACCTATGGGTTTGCCCGGAGTGCAGTGAGGTTGATTCTGATTAACAATAACATTAACTTCCTGAACGCTCAAAGGCATATCGCAGACTGATTATTCTTCAGTTATCGTCAACGTAGTAACATTCATATGGCATCCTCTCCCATACCTCATATTATTTTATGTATGCAGTTGGGGGATTTGACGTGGTGCAAAAATCTGCAATAAAAATCAATCAATCCATCAAAGGTGAGTCACACCACAAAACGTAAACCAACAACGCTAACAAACAAAAATGTACAAGTATTTTTACAAATACTAAACAAAAATTTACTGGCTCAGGTACTTTCCACCAGAAGTCATTAATTCAATTAAACAAACATTTCAACAACAACAGAGATCTCCCACAGAATATAGTTAATATTTATACCCACATCTGATAACCTTATCAAGAGTTCACTAATTTTATAATACACTTTTTAAGGTACTGCACCACACTATTTTTGCAAGTACCTCAAAACTATATACAGGGTGTCCCAAAAGTCCTTGTGCATCTTTAAACTTAAACAACTTTGAGTGTGCACATGACAGAAGCACATTGTAAACGGCATCTAATAACAAAATTTATTACGTTTTAACACAATACAGTTCAAATTTTTAGGCTCCAACATAAGTGCATCTTTTGGGACACATCATTCAGTTCAATTTTCCAACACACAATTAACCTTCTCTTTTACTGTCATGATTTTCAATCAGTTACAGGATCTAAAAAAGTTAACTCAAAATTATTAACACTAACATAAAAAAAACAAGCACAAATTATGTTTTTTTTAAAGAGCTGTTTAGTGTGCTTCTATCATGTGTACATTCAAAGTTATTAAAGTTTAAAAACTGGCACAAGGACTTTAGTGATACTTCTAACACCCACCCCTTCCCATCAATCCTCTACTCTTTCGTCATGTACTCCACATTGTATAACATTTACTTGTGTACCTCTATATTCTATACACCATGTTTGCATTTGTGCCTGCATTCTATACTTTTTTTTTTTCTTTTCAAATGCACATCCTCACTCCATATCCTTTTCCAATGTGCTCCCATAGTTCACATTCTTTTCCCACAGCAATCTGTCTTCCTTTCCCCTGCAGTCCAATATGTCTGTACAGCATTTCTGCTTGCTCCAGTTATATACTTTTCACACCTTCTCTTGATCTAAAATGCTTTTCCATTTTTCAGCATATGCTAATCATTAAAACAAAATGACAGGTCATCGCTGAACAGAGTGCAGCTTACATGACAACAACCTCCAGCTTACATGACAACAACCTCCAGCTTACATGACAACAACCTCCAGCATGAGAAAGGAGATAGAAGTAGCTACTGCAGCCTTAAGGCTTTATTAACAAGGGCAGTTTTTGTGTCAGAAGGTCCAAAATGGATGATCATGACACGAATGGAGAATTTAGGTAGAGGTCTCAAACTTTCAGGAACTGGTGTTGATCTATTGTCATAGTCATGTGTGCAACGCAGAGAGAGCTGACAGATTAGCTTCGAAAGCACCCATAGTGGGGACACTGGATATGGATAAGGGAGAGATACTACAAACATTTAATGTTTGTTTGCCTGTTAGAGAATGACACTGCAATCAATGAATCAATATGGCTAAGACTGCTGGAGTTTGGCATCAAATGTAGATAACAAGGCAGGGATGAACACATGAGACGATGGACCAGGTGCATATACAAGCAGCTCATTACAGGAACAATCAGTATTCACATCCTATAACATTAGCTAAGGGAGACAAGCGCCTATGGGTTTGCCCGGAGTGCACTGATGTCAATGCTGAATAACAATAAAATGACATAAAAAAAATAAAATATAAAGAAACACTGAGAATGGCATGCATGCTTCAATTAAGTGTCAAAGTCAAGTTCCAAGAATAGCTATTTGAAAGTTTATTTTTTTGTTTTCTTTCTACAACAGTTCCCCATCACATTTCATTTCTGTGTGCTTCAGACCATCATTTATACCTGTAAGCTATTCTGCTGGTGATAAATCAAGGATTCAGGCTAATAATAGAATAATAAATTATTGACCTAGGATAATAAATCATTGACCTAGGCTAATACATAAATTAACTAGGATAATAAATCAATGATCTAGACTAATAGATCATTGACCTAGGCTAATAAATCAATGACCTAGGCACTTTTCAGCGAACAAACTAATGGATTAAACCTAAGATGAATAGGATTAATGGATGACATACACTAATAAATTAATTACCTGAGCTAATAAATCAATGACCTATGATAATAAATCAATGACCTAGGCTAATAAATCCATGACCTAGCCACTTTTCAGTGCACAAACTAAATGATTACACAATTACGTTCACTCATCTCTGTGTGATTTTCTCTCTCTCCAGTTGTGTACTCTATCTCTCAATGCCTCTTCTACATGTCTTCAGTGAACGTCACATCACCACCATCACCCCTAAAAATCCCAGAGCAGCATAGGTAAGCATCATTCAGCTTGTGCCATTCACTCCTGTCCTGTGCCATCTGCTTTCATTCGCTCCATGTCTTCGTTATCCTTTTTAAACCTGTATCCGCTTCTCTTCTCCATGTTTTTTTGGGTATCCCTCCAATTCTTTTATCTTGGACATTCCAGAACAAGGGTTGCCTTTATAATGCTATCAGCTGGTTTTCTCAACTTATGTTTCTATTATGTTTACTTTTTTTGTTCCCACTGATATCTAATGCTTTCCCTCATCGGAAATAAATTAATCGCTGGATTGACATGCATGCAGCCAGCCAGGTTAAAAGCCAGAGTTACATCTGGGGCTCAAGTGATTCCTCCAAGCTAAGTGTACAAAGCTGGGTTCTCAATGTTTCACCACAAGGGGAATCATAATGGTAGACCACTCTGGTGTGGCTATTCAATTCCCGAAACGTTGGCCAGGCAACTGAAGGCCCAGCCATTACTGTAGTTGACCTTTATTACAATACATGAGGTGTTGTCATAAAAAGTAATAATCCACCACTTACTAACCATAATGTCTGGACTAGCAATCCCAACAATGTGCAGCTAGCTCCTCTGCTGCTGTGGTTTCTGTAGCAATTAGTTGAAACAGATGAGTCTGCCCCATATACAACCTAATCCAGAAACTTTTTTATGTATACTCATAATGATCATTTCCCTTCTTGTTTCCTATGGAGCATGAGGCCATCAATACAGCTAGGCCCTCCGCAGCAGTGGTTTCTATAGCAATTTGTTTAACCAGCTGAGTCTGCCCCATATTAATCAACTGATATAACATCCCCATGGACGCAGTAGTCCTATTTTTTCTTTGTCTTCTCAGTGACTTCCATGAACTAAGGTAGGGTGACTAGTTTCCTTCTTCGCTGCCTGTTCCTTCCCTAACTCAGAGAACGAATCATGTACCAATTTACAGCTGGGTAGACTGGAGCATGTTGGCACCTTTGGAGCGAGAGACCAGCACTCTAATTACTCTGTCAATCGGAAGCTTCAGTACACTACTCCACCAAACTCAGCTATTATCCTACTGAAGTACAATGTTTACCTTAGCCTACTTAACTAACTGAATGCCTGGACACATAAAATACAAGGCTCTCATACTGCTGCTGGAATTTTAAAGTGCTGATTCAATGAACATCACATTTTTGACTCCGACTGCTCCATTTCTTCAACTGAGGGAACTAAAGCAACCCTGCTCACAGGTAATGTGGGGATGTGATCATTCTGCACTGTTAATACGGTGACAGAACTTTCAGGTTCACAAACTTTCTTTGCCTGAGACTGATCCTGTTCTTTGCCACTGTGCATTATTTTTGGGCCGCAAACTGTGTCATTAAATCCTGTATAGAGAGCATCAGAAATAACATTAAGTAAAGTATTCTTATTTTTTTAAAAAGAAGACAATTAAAGAAAAGAAATTAATGCCCCTGCATATCATCATTTTCCTAAACACTTTCCATGAAGCCCGGAGCCACCAAAGCTGCTGGTCCTCATTGCAGGAAGTCTGTATCAAGCATCCACACGCTCTTACTGTTGTGGCTTCAGTAGCTCCACATGCTCTTACTGTTGTGGCTTGAGTAGCTATTTGTTTGACATGCTGAGGTTGCCAGCCTCATATTAGTCACCTTATACTGCATGTCGGGGAGAGCAGTTGTTACATTAACTCTCTGTTCTTTCAGAGATCCCCAAGAACCACATTGGCCACATCTGCATAATTGTCTGACATTTTACCCTTTGCCAAGTGCTACAGGACTTACATTATGTGATCTATACATCATTTTTACTACTGCCAACAAGAAGGAAGACTTTTGTGTCAATAATTCAGTTTCACATCTGTGTGTTACCGTGGCTCGAAATGGGAGCAAAGAAAACTAGGGCTGCACCGAATATTCAATTCGGTGCTAAACAGTGAATTCAATGAACTATTCGTATTCAGTCAAAAAGTACGCTGCCATCAAATACGAATAGTAAATTTCTGTCCAGCACTTGCCTACAACATGTTTTCAGATAACAGATGTTGTCTTTTGGCAAAGAATGTTGACTCGTTTTTTTTTTAAAAAGCCAATGCATGTTTCATGCAGAAATTTAAAAAAAACTGATTAATGGCTTGGGACTGAAAGAGTTAATAGCTGTACAAGGCAGTTCTTGCTTGCTCTGGAATCCCCAGGGCAAGAGAGGTAGAGGTAGACCAAAGAACATGTGAAGAAGAGAACTGGCAACAGACATGAAGGGGATGAAGAAGGCATGGAAAGACATTCAGTTGAAGGCTTATGCTCCTAGGGGAGCTGAAGGGCGATGAATAAATGAATTCAGTTTCAACAGTCGTGTCATAATTATCATTAACCTCTACCCGGCAAAGACGGGCAAAAATTTAAATAAAAATGACCAAATGCAACCCACTCTTTCACCTTTTTATGTTCTACTTTAATATGACATCTTAAGCCTTCTTCTGGTGAGCTAGAGAATATCCAACTTCTAAAAATTAGGTAAAGGTAAACCCATAATAGATAATGCTGTAGGGCACTGAAATGTTAGGGATTAGGTCGTTCCTTTCCTCACTGCCTTTGCCTTCTATACCAAGTTTTGATCGTTGAACCCACTAACTGTACCATGAGGGGAAAAGCGTTCTAACCACTTGGAGAATCTGACACTTTAACTCATGGTCATACAGTGAACAAGTACAACCTGATGACACACCTACCAGAAAAATTAATTTCCCACTGTTTCTGTCCAAGGTCATACTCCTCAATTTCCTTAAATCTGTGACCCCAGAGAATTTCCTTGGCAACATAGGAAGTTCGTGCTTGACACATCTCTCCTGCAGATGATTACAGGTGGTAAAAAATGTATATTTTGCATACATTACTTCTTGATATAACTGATTATAGTGCATGGATAAGAAAAATAAAAAAAAGGTGGTTTGACGGACTAGGACACAACAAAACAAAGAAAATAGCCCAACGTTGTGATCACAAGGCCTTCGTCAGGGAAACGAAGGAAAGTGAGAGCTAAGCAGGGCACATAATAAAATAAATAAAACATGAGTACAACCCGCAAAAGCGGCTAAGACCTAGCATGCCTGCCAAAAAGAGAGCGCACCACACAAATTTGGCTGCTTACAAAGTTAGTACAAGACTGATAGATGAGGGCATGGCTGGAAAGGGTTGGTCTTGTGAAGTCTCACAACATATCTTGATAGTGACAAATAAATAGTGACTTCGGTATCATCCCAAGCCTTTCACATCCTCCTCTCTCTTATTTAAACCATGAAAGATATCGGTAAACTACCATTTTAGGACAAAGGGGAAAAAACACATGCACATCACCACAGTCTGACACTTTAATTTACAATAATTAGAAAGGAGAAATCATGCCATGATCCGGTAGCAGCAACTGAAAATATTATTTGGAATCAGGTCAAAAAGGTAAAAGTTGTCCCATGGCAGCTACTGCTGTAGGGGAGATAAAGTGTTAGAGACTTCCCCATACTAGGTCCAGATTTTTTTATGAGGTGGGGTGACCAGTTCTCTTCCTTGCTGCCTTTGTCTTCCCAAACTCAAGAGCAGAGTCAGGTGCACACTTACGGCTGGGTAGACTGGAGTGTGACACTACCTGGTTTTGATATCTGGAATTTGAGACACTATATATCCTAATTTTAACACATCAGAGGTTGAATAGGATATTTTTTTTACCCTCCTCCTTCATTAAAGTAATGGTGTAGGGAGGGAGAGGTGATAAATAAAATTGTGTACTCCAGCAACTTAGTTATGACTGTTTCAACTGTGCTGACCACTGCAGTAAAGCTAGTAGAGACATTAAGGTGGCATTCAATCAATCAATACCCTTTAGCTTCTCAAGGAGTTTATTCTTACTAATGCGTATACAGGTTGGTAACCAAGAATCCAAAATGTTCGGGGATGGCCGTGTTTTGGAAATCAGATTTTTTTTGGTTTTTCAGATTTCCTGAAAGTAGCCACAAAATCGCCAAATAATTGGTTAAAAAATCACCCAAAAAACTCGGCTGAAAAAACATTTAATTTTTTGAATATTTCGGTTTTCGGATTCTTGGTTACCGACCTGTAAATTAAGAAAGCACTTGTGCTTTGGTACAGTGGTACAATTTATTTTGTAGAGACTGGGCAACACTATGCACCCTAAGGATTATTGTTGTTATTTAACTCTTCGACTCCATAATTATTTTCCACCTTTTGCCGCACTTATTTTTTTGAAGAATTCTAAATGGTGAAGTGTACTGTCCGTTAGTGTAAATTTTATGTTATTCTTTTCTGTGAACATGTACTTATTATATACCAAACTGTAGGGAAATAGATAGAGAATAATATATGTCTTTGGTAGTATTAACACAAGTATGTTCAGTATAATTAAAACATTTTGCATGTAAAACTGAAAAACACTAAAAAGTTAACTCTAGATTACGATCTTACCGAAGACAAATTACTGTTGTAGACAATAAAACTTCCTTTTTAGTCTTCAAACATCAAGGTAATCCATTTACAAAGTAAAAAAAAAAAACATTGCCTATGGCCACAGTTAGTACATTTAGTGTTATTCAACAGTTTTTACTGTGGTCCCTTATACAAAAAAAATAGTTATGCAATCTTGCATTACATAATTTTCAAACAAAGAAAGAAGAATAACATCACATACAATTTTTTTATTGTTTAATGTTTTAAAAGTATCCCTAGCTTCATATTCTACCTAGGACTAGTGATTAGATGTTACAGTAGGTCTAGTTTTGTTGCTTTTCGATCGGCCAGAATATAACTATGCCCACTCATCAACTAAATCTAATGTGTCTAGCTTTTCTGCACCGATTCCATCTTTTGACAACAAACTGTGACTACCAAACAATCAACAGCAATGTTTCTAAGTAGTTTGACACAATTATTTGCTTAGGCGACTTAGAAAATGTAAATATAAAGCATGACATATTTCTCTAGCAATAACAACGAAAAATGCAAACGCGCGAATCGTCACACAAATTGTGATAATAACATCAAAACACGCGCACGTGCTGCTTAACTACACTCAAATTAATTGTTTAAATAGTAGCGGAAGTCATTCTACGAGTCTTAAAATATGAACTGCATTAAACGGACGATTTTTGGGGTTTATTCGTGATAAACTAAAAACAACGCTCTGACCGTTGCGCGGGCACAGCGCGTTGCATTTTGCAACGCTGTGAGCGTCGATCAGGAGTCAAAGAGTTAACTAGGGCGGCTGATCTTGTCACTCGTTAGCAGCCAATGCCAAGGTGAAGAATTAGCAGGTGTTTTTTAGCTGCTGACTGGTGCTATATAGAGTCTTTATGATTCTTGGTAACCCCAGCAGCTGGTTCTTCTTTCTATGGATGGTCGAGCGCAAGTGAGCATCATATGTTGAACAGTCTCATATGGATGGGAAATATGAAATACACTGTCAACATTTTTAAGAACTGACCAAAATTTAATCTTCTGGTTATGCATATATAAACATTAAACAAACTCACTTGACCTCCGAGTTCAGAATGTGACACTAGTTTAAAATAGGTCAACGTTTGCCCATATCTGTTTCATAACTTCTTTAAAGTAGGTCAGCCATTCTGCCCATTTCTTTGATATTTCTTACTTTAGTATCCACCCTGATAATGATGTTTTAGGAGTACTTACAATGTGAAGTGCCTTATCTTAACTCTTTAAGCCCCAAGAGCCAGTATACTGTACTTCCCGCTAGACCCATTTGGCCCAAGAGCCAGTATACTGGCTTTCGTATCTCTTGATTCTTTCTAGGGCTGTTTTCTAATTTTGACAACTCAAAAACGCTATCTTCTTAAAGTATAGCCATCCATTATGGACTTTTGTTATTTATGAATATGAACATTTAAAAAAAAATTATTTCCAAACAAAAACAATAAAAACATACTGGTATGGCCATTTTTGTTTGGGCCAAACCCACCTTTTTGCTTGGGACTGAAAGAGTTAAAACAAATAATGGAGGAAACCTCGAGTCTTGTGAACAGTAAATAAAAGTAATTAACAGGTACTCACTGGACATAACAGACGACACTTGACAACTGTTGTCTAGTGTCATCCTTTATGTCCAACAAGTACCTGTTAATTACTTTTATTTATTTATTTACTAATCTTAAAACATGCAATAACATTCTGAGTTTGAGTACTTAATCCACAATGACAGCTGTCTTACAACAGCAAAGAACAACAACAAAAATCTACAATTAAAATGTCTAGACAGTTCAGTTGTTAAAAAAAGTAGTCCATTAGCAGATACTGTGGTAGCTGAGTGAAGTGTTAGAGACTTTATTTATACTAGGTCCAGCTTTTGTGAGGTGGGGGGACCAGTTCCCTTTCTCACTGCCCTTCTCTTTCTAACTCAAGAGCACAGTCAGGTGCCCATTTACAGCTGGGCAAACTGGATCATGTAATTACCAGGTTTCAGTGTTGGTAACTTCACCAGGGAGGCAAGCGCTCTAACCATTTTGCCAAGTGGATGCTCGCTAGTTCTACTGTATGGCTTTGAAACATGCAGAACAACCAAGACGTTACACACGTTCATACATGAGTGCTTACACAGAATAGAAGGACTGAAATCACATCATGATATGGAACTGATGACATGAGTCAGACATGTGTCAATAGAACAAGAGATGAGAAGAAGACGCAGAACGTGGATAGAACATCCAATGAGCAAAACCTGGAGATGGTATATTACTCAATGTGTGTCCTATTCATCTCCAGCATCGTCTTATGTCTTATTCCACTGGCGCTTATCTGGTTCTTATCATCAGTTCCACATTAATGACTTTGTCACACCAAATCAATCATACTATTCTATGCAAGCATCCCATTGATGAAAGTCTGTAGCTTTTTAATTGCTGTTTTAGATCTTCTCCATGTTTCATAGCCACACAATAGGACTGACTGTAAATCTGATTTGAAAATTCTGATTTTGTTGTGCTGGACCTAATTTCTTTTGATCTCCACATATTTCCTATTGCTATGAAAGTTCCTCTAGTCTTTTGTATACTTATTTTGCTAATGAGAAACGACTTGGTATGAGTCTGTTAAATGCCTACTGTTATGATTAAAATTCATAACGTTCATGTCGATATAATAGGCCGCTCAACAGGGCTCCTTTTTTGTTTATTTCATATGGAGACACTTATTAATAAAGGAAGTGACATCATGCTGATATGGTTTACTGGCAGACGTGAACAATTTGAAGCAGAAGTGAGGTGATCGTCTGCAAGAGAGATGCGGCTTGTGTTTGGAAGTGAGTGGACGTATGTGTTTTGAGCTCCTGCAGTATTCTGTGTTTTTCCTGAATTATTCCATCACCAGGACATCAATATACTTGGCTGAGGTGTCCCTGGCTTATTCTAGTAAGGAAATGTGTGCCTACTCATAAAGCTGTCCAAAGGACTATTTTACATAAAGTTTGAATGATTGCCAATGACCAGCGTTTGATAGGGAACGGACTGGACTACTATAGATTACTGCATTTGCCTTTGGGCCTATATGTCTATTACCCTGGAGCTTTTTGTCAAGTCAATTAAAATGCATATGTGTAAAATCATGAAGGAGGTGTTTGTCCGCTCAGTGCAATTATGCTGATTTCGTGTTGTGTGACTGCCCCTATAGTCTACTTGGCCACTGAGAACATCTCCGGAATATTTAACAATACGACACGTATCACCTATGCTACTTGGGAAGCTGAGAGGGCTATGAACTGAATTTTGTTCTGTTCTGCATCTTTCAGCTGCATTTTCCTATTGAAGAAATGGCTCAGAAAGTTAGCCACCATAAAGGAAGACTAACTGATCAATAAATAAGCAGGGCATCAACCACTCTAAAAATGTATAAGAATGTACTGTCCCTACAGTGCATCAACCACTCTAATAATTTATAAGACTGTACTGTCCTCACAGTGCATCAACCATTCTAATAATGTATAAGAATGTACTGTCACTACAGTGCATCCAACACTCTAATAATTTATAAGACTGTACTGTCCCTACAGTGCATCAACCATTCTAATAATGTATAAGAATGTACTGTCCCTACAGTGCACCCCCACTCTAATAATATATAAGAATGTACTGTCCCTACAGTGCATCAACCATTCTAATAATGTATAAGAATGTACTGTTCCTACAGTGCATCAACTTATCTAAAAATCTCCAAGAATGTGCTGTCCCTACAGTGCATCAACCACTCTAAAAATTTACAAGAATGTACTGTACCTACCTGTAGATTCAACAGTGCCTGACAAATACAAAATGATCTCAAATTCTTTTGAGCTCGACTCTGCTGGGCTGATGTCATACAGTGGGCTGTCCTTATCAATGACGTGTGTTAGGATGACTGGCCACAAAAGACACACACGATCTGCCATTCCATTGGCTGCAAACTTACAGTTATATTGGTACAGAGGGTAGTAAGCCCCTTCTTTAGTTGCAAAATGGCGAATTACCATGCCAGTTATGGAAGCACGAACAAAATGAGATTTCCGTACATCACCTGCTCGCACCTAATGAATGATACAAATCAGGCTAAAAAAATGGCTGTAATGTCAAATTAAACAATTACATGAACAATCATATTCGTAAAAATGGCTGTAATGACAAATTAAACAACTGCATAAAAAATGGTGACCATAAAAACAGCAGTAATGTCAAATTAAGCTATTACATGAAAAATAATATTCATACAAATGGCTATAATGTCAATTTAAACAATTACATGAAAAAAATCATATTCATAACTTCTATAACTGAAAGATTAACTGTTTCTACACCAAAAATAGGGTAAACTATTTCCCAAAGAATTGCCTTGTATGCCAGTTTGATTACAGTTCTATTTCCTCAGGTCCCAACTTTACACGATATAAAACAAAAATATTTCTTGCATATAACAAGTAGCATAGACCTTCAACAAACACATAACAAGTCCTGCTGTCTCTCAAGGTCTTTCTGTGTCTTCCACATTACTTTCTCTTCTGTTTCAATGTTCTCTTCTCCATTTATTTGAGGTCTACCTCTGCTTCTCTTACCATGGGTGTTTCAGAATAAGGACTGCCTTGTAATGCTATCAACAGGTTTCCTCAATGTGTGCGTCATCCATCGCCATCGTCTTCTTCTCATCTCTTGTTCACAGATGCTACATTATTCTGCATTATTATTGTCTGTGGTATCTGTTGTATTTTTCTTGTCACCTGTCTATATTTCTTGTCTGTTGCCTGTTTGTAATTGCGGCTGACAAAGGGTGAACCCCGGAATGTCCAGTGTTTCCTGTGCACTGTTAATAGAATGCCTGTCCTCCTGTCACGTGCCATCATCTCAAGTTCTTTACACGTTCTTCTCATCATTTTCAGCTCTCTTCTCCATGTGCTTATTTGTCTACCTCTGCCTCTCTTGCCCTGAGGATTCCAGAACAAGGTCTGCCTTGTAATGCTATCAACATGTTTCCTTAGTGTGTGTCCCATCCATTGCTTTGTCTTCTTTTCATCTCTTGTTCCACTGACACTTATCTGGTTCTTGTTATCAACCTTTTATCCGAAATATTCTGAAAATCAAAAGTTTTTCTTTGAGCTACTTTTCTATCCTGCCGACAATGAAATATTTAATCCACTTCCTACGGCAGTATCTGCTATGGGACTCAAATCTGCTCCCCCTGGTAAAATCTCTCGCATACATTGGAAAACATGCAGAGTCCCTAGTTGTTCAATAGCAGACTGTTAGAATATTTCATGAGTTTTTATAACACGACATCCTAATCTGATTATGTCTCAAATCGTTGTCTAATTTACTGTATGAAGAGTTCGATTTTTGTCTGTCTATTTGTTTGTGTTTTATTATCTTTTTTGTTGTTACATCACTGTTTTTTTTTAAATTTATTTTAAAAACATACTTTGATTATGATGGATATTGCAAATGTATGATGTTATATTACTTTTATAATGATAAATGCCTAAATAATGCTTAAAGTAAATGCGAGGATGAAAGGATACAGTATGCACGATGAGAGATAGGAAGGGCAGAATGTCAGACAGGCCTGCATGCCCAATTCTTAACCCTTTGAAAATAAAGTTTGTTTGTTCGTTCACAATTTAGGCAATTTTTTTTCATTTTGGGTGACTTTGGGCTATTTTTTTAAAATGCAAACTGGGTGACTTGGGCTAATTTTCAAACAATTTGAGCAACATCTGCAAACTGACAAAAATCTGTTTTCTGAAATAAAACTCTCTCCGGGGATTTTGGATAAATCGTTACAGACCCATATAACACGTTTTCTTTTAAATGTACACAATTACACCCATTTTAAAACCTCAAATGTGGGAGGAAAAAAACTGGCATTCATTTTGACATCTGGGAACAACTGTCTGGAACGATCAAAGAGTTAAACCAGGAGAGTAAAGAAATCATGACGAACAAGTACCTGTAAAACTAATTTCCCATTCTCCTGGTTGATAACAGCACGCCTAGAGAAGAGAATGGTGTTTGTTCTATACTTTGGTCGAGCTATCTTCACGAAAATGGCTCCCAACATCAGAGTTTCAAGAAAGAGTCCTACCACCACCTGAATGACATAAAAACGATGTTGAATTATGACAATGCTGATTATTACGAGCTCTAATCAAGTGCTGGCACTTGCAATACGGGGGCGGGGGGTCGTCCCTGAGGCGAACAAGAAAGATAAGGGCTACTGTTCCCTCACGCGTGTTATAATAGGCAAATAAGACGGGGTTGTTCATTGACCTGGCAACCTGATCATGTAAAAACAAAGTGCTAGAAAAACCACAGCTGCAAGAGGTTATGCTTTGGGGTAGGCTTGCTCAAAGTGACCATCTACAGTGGTTGGCTCCATAAGGAGCAAACAAGGGGATGATGGTAATGATGAACTCTGTATCATCATCACTCTGGAACATCTGCCTTTAATGAGTCCACACCAGATCCTCCTGTCCTATCATCATCATCTCAACCCATAACCCGTCATGGGTCGTAGGGGTGCCATGGTGGAAGCATCAGCAGACAGGGTCCTCCACTGCTCTCTATTCTCAGCAATGCGTACAAGTGTGGAGAAACCGTGTCCTGCCCATTCTTTGATGTTATCAGCCCAGGATTTTCTTTGCCTTCCTCTTCTCCATTTACCTTCGACTGTTCCCTGGAGTATCATTTTCGAAAGGGAGTCATGACGAGTTACATGCCCAAACCAGGCAAGCTTTTGACGTTTCACTATTGACAAAAGTGGTTCTTGGTGGCCTGCATAGGTGTTTATCTTCTCTCTAACATAGACATTTGTTTTGTGCTCTCTATAGCAAATGCACAAAATTCTTCTATAACATTTATGCTCGAAAGCCTGAATCCTTCGCTCCATATCTGCAGTGAGTGTCCAGCCCTCACACCCATACAAGAGAATAGATAATACAAGTGATTTGTATAATTTGATCTTCACAGGAAAACTGATGTTACTTTTCCAGATCACATTCAACCTTGTCATGGCAGCTGAGGCCATCTCAAGTCTTGTCTTGATTTCTTTATTTGATCTTCCATCACTACATATAGTGGACCCGAGATATTTAAAGGTGTTAACTTCTTCTAACGTTTGCCCATTTAACGTAATGTTGGTCGGAACATGTTTCTTATGGCTATTCACCAATATCTTGCTTTTTTCTATATTAATTTCCATCCCATACGTTCTTGTTACTTTCTCCAGTCTAGAGGTAAGGTCTTGAAGTTCTAATTCTGTTCCAGCTATCAGATCAATATCATCAGCAAAACGTAGATTACACAGAGGGCGGCCTCCAATCGATATGGTTGATTTATAATCGTAGAGAGCCTCCTGCATAATATGTTCTAGATATATATTAAAGAGCACTGGTGACAGGATACATCCCTGGCGAACTCCTACAGTTGTTTTGAAAAATTCTCCAATGTCGTTGCTTGTCCTATGCCATCTGTTTAATCTCTTTCCCTGCTTTCTGCATCCTTTTAAAATCTGCCTCCCAGTCCCTTCAATCATTTGTTTTTGAGTATCCGACCACTGTTTTTTTTACCTTGGGGACTCCAGAAATAGGACTGCCTTGTATTGCTATCAGCTCATTCCCTCAGTATGTGGTGGAGAAAGAAGTCAAAAAAACCAAAGATGTCGAAATCTAAATATATCTATATATTTAGATATCTAAAGGTATTTTGTTGTTGTAGCATCTGTAGTAAGCGGTTTTCCTGAAAATAAAAAACTAAACTGCTCAGTACAAACATAACATCTGTGACACTCTCCTACTCAGAAATGTAGCTTCTCACAAGAATATCCTTTTGTATGGCGCGGAGTGCTGGAGAGTAACAGAAAAGAAAATGTTCACATTATCCTCATTTCACACAACCTTCCTAAGGAAAATTTCTTCAAATTTGTTGGCCGATTACCATCTCCAATCAGGAACTGATTAAACGGTGCAGTAAAAAGGCATGCACACCATAAATGCAGCCAGATGCTGGAACTAGGTTGGCAATGTGCTTAAAAGGGACCCTGACACCATCACCTGAACTGCTAGGCTATGGACACCAGAAGGACGACGAAAGAAAGGCAGACCAAAGACAACCTAGCGGAGAACAGTGGGGGCTGACTTGCAAAGCGTGAACCAGAGTTGGGGCACGACACGAAGGATAGTCACCGACCGAGCAAAATGGGGACAGTTTGTTGTTGCCCTACAAGATGCCCCTAGGCGTGATGGCCACTGGCTGCCTTGTCAGTCAGGGGCTAAGGATCCAAGAAGAAAGAAGAAGACATCCACAAACAGATGCCTCCTCCACAACCTCAATATCAAATATGCTGCTGTAATAACAAACACAAACCTGGGAAACAGCCAGACAACAATCAGCTCAAGGTATTTCTGTATCTTCCTCATCTCTTTCATTTCTGCCTTGGGTTTTCTTATCCTTGTGTTGTTTGGTCTACCTTTGCCACTCTCAACCTAGGGATTCTGCAGCAACACATTTCTTCAATGTGTGTCCTATCACCAGCATTTCTTTCTTATCACCTATTGCTTTTTAAATAACATTTTGGCAAGTTGGGCCCCGTTCAACCAAGACACAGGAGTTGTCGATTACATTAGGGCACATGTCCAAATACAACAGGCAGTCTGGTCTGGTTATTCTATCACCTATTCTAATACCACTTGTCAAATAATATAATTAATAATAAATGCAGACATGTGAGACAGAACCAGATAGCAACCAATACACTGGAGATAAAGAGAAAAGTGGGATAGAACATACTCTCTCATGAAATAACCAACCAGCCTAATAAAGCAACCATTCTCACATATTCCCTTTCATCAGTACTAGCTATCAGAAATAGAAATGAATGTAGCAGGACATATATTATAGAGGAAATACTACAGGTCAATACACATCTACACACTGCAGGATGCAGTGTCACACTAACATGGATACCAAAATATGTTGGGATAGCAAGAAATGACAAAGAAGCCAAAGGGGGAGAACTAGTTATAACCAAATTGAAGTAGGCTTAGGGAAGTTTGAAATTAAGAGCTTAATTGCTCAAGCAATAACTAAAGAGTGGATAACAGCATGGGACCAAAGTGAAAAAGCAAGACACTCACACAAAATCCCCAAAAAACCAAGCAAAAAATGTCAAATAAAAGATGAACTAAAAATACCAATTAATAAAAAAATTGCTGAGCCTCAAGCTTGGAACTGGATATTTCATGATTGAGGAACCCACATGCGAAGAGTGTCAAGAACCAAACACAATTAGACACTTTCTGGTGGACTGCAAAAAATATGACCAGCAGAGGCAAAATATTAAGACATACTGTAGTAACCACAAGGTAGAAATGAGTGTAGAGAATCTCATAGGCATTGAGACCCCATCAGAATTACAAGTTAATAAAACACTTTATTACAAAAACAAAAATAAATAAATAAGGATGCGAGCCACTAGTCTACACTGGTGGACACCCCCCCCCCCCCCCCCAAATACGGATGACCAAATAACCCTCCAGTGAAAATTAAACACATACCGGTTTAGACAATATCATATTTTTGGATAATAAAATCATGTTGAACTATAACTACAAAAGGAAAAATACCTACTAGAGATAATATAGTATAAAATAAATACAAACCAATAACATATAACAATAAATGAAACATGTCCTGATATAACCAACAGCACCACGTATATGACAGATGGTTGAAAATGGCGTGCTACAAAGAAAAGTTGCAAACACCTTAATAAAAAAAAAAATTGGCACACATAGTTCCTGGTGGTTCTCTGATGAGGTCAAACAAAGGGGATGGCTGCTCCATCCAGAATGTCGTACAAGATGACTAATGTGAGGTTGTCCATGAGGCTGTCAACCTCATCATGTCAAACATATTAGTGCAGTAACCACCACCACAAGAACATGTGAATGTTTGGTGCAGGCTTTCTGTAAAGGGGACCAGCTGCACCTCCATGCTCTGTAAGGAGCTAAAGAGGAAAATGAAATGGTGATAACTAGACACGTCCTTGACTGGAGCTCACAGGACTTTGGGAAGAGTGGACAGACCAAAGTGAACCTGAAGAAGAACAGTGGAAGAGAAAGCCAAGGCAAGCGGTATCTTACAAGAAGAGCTGAGAAGATGACCATCAGTGGCCAGCTATAGCTGCAGCAATAAAAAGGAGTAATATACTCCAGAAGTCTTAGTGCTGTTTTTAGCTTTAATAACTAGAAGTATAAACTCTGCAAACTTAACAACAAATATTGTTTGAAAGTTTAATTGTTTGAATTTCTTTTACATTTCTTTAGTTTTGTGAATTTTGAATTATACATTTTGAATTTTTTGTTTCAGTCCCTCTGACTGAAGATGGCAAACATTGAAGAAAAAGTCAATTGCATTCTCAGGTTAGCTAACTTACGTCCACAACAGCAGTAAGAAGAAAATTCCCTTCCTATTATAAGGAGGCTCCCCACAGAAATGTAATTAACAACTTGATAAAACAATTCAAGGAAACTGGCTCAATTCAAGACAAGCCTAGATCCAGGAGATATCGAGCAAGCGAAGAGACTGTGGATGAAATTGAGAGGGCACGTGAACAGTCCCAAAAAATCAGTGTGCCGTACATCTGCAGGATTAAAAATTCCAAAAACCAATTTTAAACTTCTGTAGTGAAGACTTCTGGGACATCCTGTGTACACCATGTAGTTCCTGGGGTTCTAAGAGGAAATTAAGAAAGAATAGGGTTATTGCTCCCATGCACATATTGTAAAAGATAACTAATGTGAGGATGTGCATGGGGGCCTCCTTCTTCTTCGTTCGTCCTGAAAAGGACATTGCTTGAGTTGTGTCCGTTTACAGTGAATCTGCGATAATTGCGCCTTTCGTCCAACACATCAGACTTCCGCATGTCATTTTTTTTGGGACAGGGTTAGCCTTCCCACTTCGATCCCTACTCTCTCAGCCAGACTGCAGTGATGCAGCCTGTTTCCAGGACTACCACTTGGAGGTAGAGTAGGGACTTGGTCAGCTCTGGTTCGCTGACCCTGACACAAGCAGTCTAGTTATGGGTTGCTAACTGCATTCCTCACTGTTGACGCGTCTTAGGTCCCAACAAATCCATCATGTAAAAAAGTTGCTTCAGAAACGACTCCTGCAGGAACATGTGCTTTAATGAGGCTACTTTTATGGCAGTCAGCTGCTCCATAAAGAGCTAAAGAGGAGATGAATGAATGAATACATGTCTACAGTAAGAATGCATAAATGCTCACAAGTCTCTCAAATAAAACCCTAATGGGAGAAAAGTGGGATGGAAAGATCTAAGAAAAAGAATGGAGAAGAACTAAAGAGATGGAACAAACAGAAGTGGGAAAGACCTGAAACTTAAACAGACTGACTTGCATAAGACAGATTCAAATTTGGAAAATTTATTAGCACCTGGTGCTTCTCAAACTATCCGACGTGGTGCAGCAGTATTTATTTGTCCTCCCTTGTGCCAGGGACCAGTACAGTATTTATGCCATATTATTTTTTTGTATTTGATACAGTATGTAGCTCATCATCATGTGCCATCTTCACGTCAAAGGTCAGCTGCAATGGATCTCCAGCGTCTTCTGTCTCTTGTCCTGAAGGTGCACTCTGAAAGATTCTTTCATGTCCATCTCATGTTATTTTTCCCACTTATAGCGCCGTCTTCCTCTTGCACATTTGTCTTCAACTCTGCCTTCTATTATGGTCTTCAGTAAGGTGGTATGTCTTTTTATGTGACCAAAATATTTAAGCTGTCTAATTTTGATTCTCTTGTCATTCCTAGGTTTTCTTGAACCTCTTTATTTGTTTTCTTCTCTTTCCATGAGATGTGCCTCATTCTTCTATATATCTACGCGTACATCTCAATTCTTTCTTCTAACTGCTTGTTCATTGTCGATGTATCTACAAAAGAAAAATTTATATTTGTGATTGCTGTATACACACACTGGGATCCTTGTCGGTGCTACGGAGTTTGTTCACTGTGCTGAGATCCTCCTTGAGTGATAGGGAGGAGGTTGCAGCACTTATGAAGTTGTCTGTGTGCAATGAAGGCGGTCCTTAAAACCAAACCAAACCATGCTTCTACACCATACAGTATGTAGCTTTTTAATTACAAAAAAATTATGTGACAATAATATCTCCAAAACATAATGTTAATTAACAGTACTGACTTATCAACTGACATTTAATTCATTCATGCATCACCCAAGGAGCGCAGGCCTTCAACAAACATAAACCAAATCATCCTGTTATGCGCCATCAGCTCCAGGTCTTACCATGCCTTCCTCATCTGTTTCATTTCTTTTTCTGGTTCTCTTCTCTGTCTTTATTTTTTTTTTCGTCTCCCGCTACCTCTCTTACCCTGGTGATTCCAGAATAAGGACTCTCTTGTAATGTTATTAACAGGTTTCCTCAATGTGTGTCCTATCCACCTTTTCTTACCATCTTTGGTTTCACTGGCACTTCTCAATTAATATACCGTATATACTCGACTGGGACAATGGGAGAAGATTGGCTACCACGACAAGCATGGGAAACAAAGAGCCAAGGATCCAGACCCCCAGAGTCCGCTGGGAGGACAACATTAGACAATCTTTGAAGGACCGAGGACTAGAATGGAACCAGGCCAGGAGGAAGACAGCCGATAGGATAGTCTGGCGCTCTCTCTTCCAAACCTCTACACCTCACAATAGAAGGGGAACGACTAAGTAAGTAAGTAAGTATATACTCAACTATAGGTCGATCCAACTACAAAATGACCCCTAGGCTTTAGGACTTAAACAGCTTCCAAATGATCGGATTATAAGTCAAAGTTTAAAAAAAAAAAAAGTGTTAATGAGTGAAAAGTCAGAAGATAATTTCGAAATTTCTGGCATGCTGAGAATATATATTTTTCACTCCTTTTCAACTGAAGAGAACAAATTCAAATTGATCCTTCATTAATGATACAACCATTTAGCCACTGAATGAACAACCATTTAGCCACTGAATGAACACCCATTTAGCCACTGAATGAACAACCATTTAGCCACTGAATGAACACCCATTTAGCCACTGAATGAACAACCATTTAGCCACTGAATGAACACCCATTCATCTAGTTCTTCTTCAAGAGCTGGACATGACGAACTGTTTCCTCTCATTGCTCATTTCAATTTCGGCATTTCTTCCAAGGATTCTTATATGGTACGCCCAGTCTCAAACAAGTTTTTCGCAGATTCTAAATTCGGCTAATTCTATAACTTTCAGCGTAAAGCCAGCCTTGTAAGAAGTATGCTTGTTTTTTTCAAACTCATTGTAATCACACCTTTGGGACAAATTTTTCATTTACTAAATGCCGGTGTGTTTATAATAAATGATGGAAATAGATGTGCATGCAAATATCTAAGGTAATTAATAATCAAGAAATAATTTGTGAAATTCTGGCGAGATTTAAAAATTACAGTATGATTTCTTACTTTTCAGGAATCTTACTGCACAACGGCAGTCAATGGCTAGCAGACCGGTACCAGTCTGCAGATCTTCACTTTTAGCAGCACTGATTTAGCATGAATTATGCCATAAGACCAGCTGCACATAACCCTACATTGTTAAAATGTCATAAAACTGTGTGTGAGCTCAAGCACACTTCCAAAAAGCACATTATGGACACTTGTAACAAATATATTTTAATTCACAAACATACATTAAAAGGAACATCCATACCTGCAAATACAAAAGTGGAACAGTGGCTGCACAATGGGAGTTGGGATAAGCCATGCCAAAGCCTATGGTAGTTTGTGTTTCCATTGAAAAAAGTAGAACACCAGCATAGGATCTTACTCCCTGAAGGCAAAACTCATGGTTAGGGTTGTCCAGGTTGTCAAAATCGCCATTGGTGAACGCCGACAGCCACCAGAAGATGGAAAAAAACAAGAAGGTGATGAGAAAAGTATTGAAAAGGGTGAACATGACGTATCGCCACTCCAGGTCAATTAAAGTTATGTAAATGTCAGACAGGAACTTGAATCTGTGCTTCTGAAGGCCAGCAGTAGACACTCTGCAATAACAATGTGAAAGTGATGGTTAGTGCAGCAAAGATCATCACCACCACCACCACCATCATCACTACTACCACCACCATCATCACTACTACCACTACTATCATCACCACCCTTTAGCTCCCTGTGGCGTGTAGGATGAAGGAGGATTGAAGGAAAAACGAGACAGAGTACCAAAATAAAAAAGACAGAAAAAATTAGATAGTTTCACGGCATAGAAAGAAGTCAGCAACAGAACTGATACAGTACAACAGACAGAGAGTAGTGGAGGGACATGCCTGCTTTTGCCATCAAACTTGGTAATTAAAGAAGATATATGTGACTGAAATGAAGAACAGTGGGTTGTGTGTTCACTACTGCCTCACAAATAAATTCAGAGACGCAGTAAGGAATAGGGTTAGGAATCCTAAACTTAACCCAAACCTTAACGCTAACCCCAATGACATTGACGACTTATTTGTATGACATCGTAGAACACGACCTACTGTGCTTCATTTCAACTGATACATAATAATGCAGTGACACCCCTATAACCCTGTGTAGGTTCTAGGGATTTCTGAATGACACATACAGAATTCTTCTTCTTCTTCTTCGCCCTCAGATGTCAACTTGAATAAATTCAAAGAAAGCAGTGGTCAGCCTGAGGCTGTTGATATCTCTGTAGATTTTCTCCAGGAATGGTACTGGTGATGGCCATAAGCTTTTTCTCTGTTCCTCATATGTTGGGCACCTTTGAAGCAGATGTTCGGCAGTCATTTTATCGGTGCCATCAGTAGTTCCTATCTTTAATTTGTTGCAGAATAGTACTACTACTTACTCAAGCATGTTATAAAATTCTTCTTCGTTCGTCCTGAAAAGGACGTTTGTTACGTTGTGTCGCCGTTTACAGCAAAGCCTTTCGGCCCAACACATCCGGTTTCAGCATGGCATTTTTGGGACCGGGTTAGCCTTTCTTCTTCGATCCTTACTCTCTCAGCCAGACTGCAGTGATGCAGCCTGTTTCCATGACCACCAATTGGAGGTGGAGTAGGGTCTTGGTCAGCTCTGGTTCACTGACCATGATGCAAGCAGTCAAGCTATGGGTCGCTGACTGCATTTATTACTGTTGCTGCGTCTTCGGTCCCATGTCATAAAATGAAATTGATGAAGTTGTTCATAGGCTGGCAACCCTCATCCTTTAAAACAAATTGATACATAAACCATCACTCCAACAGCATATGATGCTTTGGTGCAAAATTCCTTCCAGGAATCTAGTGGTAGCTCAATAACAAGAGAGAAAGAAATGGTGGTGATGATCGTTGTCGCGAGAGGTTCAGATGTTATTGAAAATGAGAAGATATCCTGGACATACAGGTGTATCAGATGATACTATGATAGTGCCAGATAAGAGTCTGGTCTTATCAGTAATACCCCCTTCTCTGAAAAAAGTAAGGGTGTATAGCCAACAAAGGTAGGGTCAAGCTGTGTAAGTTCCCAAAGAAGATGGTGATGTCCCTATCTGCTACCTCTCCTGATCCACCTCTGTGATTATGGTAGTTAATAGTGTTTCTGACTCTGCTAGGGGAAATTATTTAATTAAAATTTACCAACATTGAATAAAAACTTAAAGAATTTAAGTAAGTCTGCTGGTAAATATTTACAATTTATTTATACATTTACTCTTTTCTGTTTGAAAAGGTTTAAAATCAAATTTTTTACAAACGTAAATAAATAAGAACAGTTCAACAAACGTCTTTCACTTGTGTTAAGATGTCTATCATTTTGTAGACAGTCTAGCTTGCTTGATCTTTCACTGAAGAATTATTAGTGTTATTATTACAATCTAATTGAAGCTCTATACTGTTCTGTTCATCACGAACTGGATGCTTTTATTTTGGTGATCAGGAATAAGCTACACAGTTGCCTTGAGAGTAACTTAACTGAGTCACTGCAGATGGCTCCCTCTGATGCTGGAGAGAATCTTCAGATGAAAACCTTCCAACTGTTACACACGATATGGCTGGCCCTCTACCATAGACTGGCACTGCATTCATTGTAACTTCAGTATGAGAAGCCTCTTCTTATTTGTTGTAGGCTTTAGATTAAAGGATTAAACCTGAAACGAAGTCAAACGCAATCCCTGTATTTGCCTATTCATATCTCTCTATGACACAGATGGGGATGATAGACAGTTTCAGACTAGCATGCTAGCAGATGCACAAGGTATAGTATAGTAGCAACAATCATTTTAGTTCAATGTGATCATAATTTTCTTCTACATTCTTAATTATCATTCGATTCCCATGATTCGCCTCCCTACAATAATTTGGTTGTGAATAAAACCACTAAGTAATATGTCTAACTATACTGTAATTCAATCCCTTTCATCCGTCCTTATGTTCCTGGTAGGTGTCTCATTCCATGCAAGAAATACTTCTTTAAATACAGTTCCAAACTCACAGAACACTTGGCCATCATTCTCAATATTTTGAATATTTCTGAAGGCGGGCTTTGCCTCTAGAATTACACATGAGCCTGTAAGTTTCACCAGTTCACACTGTCCATTCCTAACACATCTACCCACTTCTTATCGCACAGATGGATTAATCAATAGAATTACACACACACACTCACACACATATATATATATATATATATATATATATATATATATATATATATATATATATATATATATATATATATATATATATATATATATATATATATATGTTCTACCCTCAGGCACACACAAACGAGCCCTTAATGGTTGATTAAGGTCTGCTAACAGGTATCGAAGGCAAACACTTGCATTAACATATGCTCTTCTTTTCCCCGCTCTGTGTATATTCAAATAATAGTGACTGGCCCGATTTTGTTAGGCACGTCTATTTATAGTGTGACCTCGGCCGTACAAGATGGGAACCCCGAAGAATGTAATCACGATCAGAAAATTTGGGTACATTTTTGCCTATCGTTCAATTCAGGAAAACTACTTTTTAAATTATCTCCGTTATTCCTGATCCGATTGTATTCATTCAAAGCCTAAATTATACCTGGAATTAGGCTTTATATATCTATGTAATAATCTTTTAGTTTTATAATTGCATTTTATGTTATGCATATTTTACACAGCTAAATTGAGGACAACCTGAAGCTTCGAATGCATTCAACCTAAGATTTCTCCCATCCTATATTATTATTAGTGAAAGTATTATTACTTACGGGTAGAGTAAGATCTCTAATATCGATTTGGTAACCTCTTTCAAGTGGTACTTCTTCCATAATGCTGTAGTAAAATTCTGAAGTTAATCAGGTTACACAGATTGGGCCTTGCCATCTTTATTATCCCAACGGTAGTAAACACAAGACCAAGAAAGCGTTTTGATTGGTTAGTGTATCATATCGTTCTACAATGTATGGCGCACGATATGGTCAGAATTCTTTAGAATTCGTGATGTGAGACAGACGTCATTTCACGACAATCGTCATAATCTTTTTCCTTTTCATTCCCTGTGGAGCATGCAGCCACAACTGTAGTTGGTCCCCTCGCAGAAAACCTGCAGCATGCTTTAAACATGCTCTTGCAGCTGTGGTTTCTGTAGCACTAGCAGTTTGTTTTATATGAAGTTTCCAGCTTCATGCACAATCTCATATTTGTCGTCTTGCCCAGCATGCCTGAGGGAGCAAGTCAGCAGGCATATTCTTTCTCGGTCTCATCAGAGACCCTAGGGAACTGAAAGCGATGATACCATCCATTTATTTTTTTTCCGAAAAGTTCAATACTAGCATCAGATTCAACTAACCTGTAGGAACCATTTTTTTGCACCAGTGCCTTTCTCTTCTTTTCAAGGTTCTCTCGACACAACAAAGCAGGCAGATAACAACATCCAAAGTGTTTAAACCAGCAGTCAGAATCTGGTTCTTCCTCCTTTTCAGCAGCACCCAAAACTGGGATGTCTGTGACCTCTGGCTCAAAATTTATCATATTCTGTGATATCCTGGTATAAGAAAACAATTTTATCAACAAAAAAGAAAGATGCATCAAGAGAAAGGGCCGTTGACAAAGTCCGCCATGTTGCTAGACTGGCTATCCATTTTAAGTTACAGCTAGCTTTAACCTTACCTCAACCTTGTTTTGGGCTTTGCCAAACAGCTAGCCTTAACCTGCCACCAACCTTGTTCAAGCTTTGTCAAACAGCTAGCCTTAACCTAACATCAACCCTGTTTCAGTTTTGTCAAAATTATAGAATGTCCAACAAATACTGAAGCCGTTTTAAAAGTTAAAAATAAAAAAATTTCAACTTGAAGCGAAATGCCGCATTTTTCGCCAACATGGCAGCCTCCAGTCTACTGTCCCCTTCAACATCAGAGAAAAGGCACTTTGGGACATTTAACAGTCAATTCAACTGAAAACCTCAACCTGTTGTAAAGAAGGAGACTGCACTGTTGTTCTGTTACCTAAAGTACCCAGCATGCCATTTCTTTATGATAAGGTGATGTCGTCATTAGGATGAGCTGTGTTCAACTTGCTAGACCATCTAACATATCTTTTTCTTTTACGCTGCCTAGCAAAGAAAGCCAATACACAAAGAAAGCTTTTTACACTTATCAGACAGAAGCTGTCCACGTTTTCCAGGTTTGGTTTGGTTTAAAGGACTATCTTCATTGCACATGGACAACTCCATCAGTCCCTTAGAACACACAAGTAGGATCTCAGCACAGTGCATGAACTCTGTAGCACCGGCGAGAATCTCAATGTGTGTATATAGGAATCACACATTCTATAAATATTTTTGTGGTGGGTAGGTTTCTAATTTTTTTTTTATTTTGCCAGGGCAGTGGCCTGATAGGCCTAATCTTTAAGATTTTCAACTGCCAAGGGATTTTTTTACATGCGCAACTTCCTAATTTTTCGCCCTTATTTCAGAAGGTTAGTCATCCGATCTCACTAATCAGGAGACCAGGGTGGAGAATGGCATCATCAGGACCACTGATTCTGAAAAACATTTCCATAAATTATATTCCCTCAACTGGGAATTGAACCTCTAGAATTCGAGGCGGACGCCATACCTCTTAGCCACTGCGACCCCCTTTTCAGGTTATGTTAAGAGATTAGAAAATTAGAAATACACTGTGGCAGCATGAAAAGAGACAGAGGACAGCAAAGAGAGAAGATACTGGATACTTTCTTGGCCTGGTACAGAAAGCAGTCAACGACAGAAATGATAAACAGCACAAGAGACAGAAAGTTTTGTAGAGACATGAGCACACAACGCAAACAATACAGTACATGAAGAAAGACAAGTGTTTATTAGTAGGCCTATATCCTATGTAGAGGAAAACTGGCTCCTAAATACCATCGCAATAAGTAAGCTGACATTTTTCGGTCATGTAGAAAGACATAATAGCATGGAAAAAATAGTGATGGAAGGTATGGTCCCTGGAAAAAGGGGAAGGGGTCGACCTTAGATGACGGTGGACCCAGTACATCACAGAGAGTCTGAACTTGTCTTTGGTTGATGCAGGTCAACTTGCCCAGAATCGTGATGCGTTTAGAGCAGCTGTAATGGAGACAACGTTCTGGAGAGAATACGTCACATGATGATATCCTATGAGTGTTTATGATCTTGTGATTTATTTTTAAATTTAATGGGTAAAAATATCCTGTTCATCCATAATGGGTTATTTAGGATAAATTATATGTGGTCTTATGAGAAGATGCAGGCGATGGGAGAAAAAGTTGTTAATGGCACGACAAGGCAGTCCTTATTCTGGAATCCCCAGGGCCAGAGAAGTAGAGGTAGAATTACAAAGTGGAAATACCTCGAGTTGTTGGAAGACTTGGCATGTGTTTGTTGAAGGTATATGCTCCTTAGGGAGCTGAAGTGCACTGATTGATTGCCATATATAGGCTAATATCAATCAATCAATACCGTTTAGCTCCCAACAAACACATGCCTTCCTGTAACGTGCCACCCGCTCAAGTTCTTTCCATGTTTTCCTCATCATTTTCACCTCTGTATCTAGCTCTCTTCTCCATGTGTTTTTTGGTCTACCTCTGCCTCTCTTTCCCTGTGGATTCCAGAACAAGGACTGACTTGTAATGCTATCAACAGGTTTCCTCAATGTGTGTCCTATCCATCGCCAGCGTCTTCTTCTCAGCTCTTGTTCCATGGCACTTGTCTGGTTCTTGTCATCAATATAATATGTCTATATTCAAATGCTTATTACTAATAGTCTAACAGGTAGCCTATCCTAAATCCTATTCCTAACCGTAACGACGCTGGCGACTTACTGAGATGACTTCGTCGGCCTACTTCGAATTTGCTGGACATTTTTTTCGCGCGACCAAATCAACAACGCGACATAGCACGTTCATACTACTTAAATCAATATGCGAAGATACACCTCATAAGATATTTCTAACTTACCTTGTACTTCTATACCACACCGTATAAACACTATGTTCCCTTTACCTTGTTCACATCACTGATAGGATCGATCATTTGTTGAAACCAAAAGAAATGGAGGTCTAAAGTTCGGGAGCGGAAGTCTCGTTTTGAAATATGACCTACTTAATATATCCAGGCTGAATTCGCTGATTGCCTCGCCGACTGGTAATGGCGACCATGTGCCTGTATTTCGTACGGTCTACAGCAGTGATTGCCAACTTTAAAAAAAAATTATAACCTATAACATAAGAACATAAGTTTTCTTTCTTCTACCAATGAAATTATTACATGTATATAATTTTAGACAAGTATCATCATCATCATCTCAACCCATAACCCGTCATGGGTCGTAAGGGTGCCATGGTGGAAGCATTAGCAGACAGGGTCCTCCACTGCTCTCTATCCTCAGCAATGCGTACAAGTGTGGAAAAACCGTGTCCTGCCCATTCTTTGATGTTATCAGCCTAGGATTTTCTTTGCCTTTCTCTTCTCCGTTTACCTTCGACTGTTCCCTGGAGGATCGTTTTCGAAAGGGAGTCATGACGAGTTACATGCCCAAACCAGGCAAGCTTTCGACGTTTTACTACTGATAAAAGTGGTTCTTGGTGGCCTGCATAGGTGTTTATTTTCTCTCTAACATAGACATTTGTTTTGTGCTCTTTATAGCAAATGCGCAAAATTCTTCTATAACATTTATACTCGAAAGCCTGAATCCTTCGCTCCGTATCTGCAGTGAGTGTCCAGCCCTCACACCCATACAAGAGAATAGATAATACAAGTGATTTGTATAATTTGATCTTCACAGGAAAACTGATGTTACTTTTCCAGATCACATTCAGCCTTGTCATGGCAGCTGAGGCAATCTCAAGTCTTGTCTTGATTTCTTTACTTGATCTTCCATCACTACATATAGTGGACCCGAGATATTTAAAGGTGTTAACTTCTTCTAACGTTTCCCCATTTAACGTAATGTTGGTCGGAACATGTTTCTTATGGCTATTCACCAATATCTTGCTTTTTTCTATATTAATTTCCATCCCATATGTTCTTGTTACTTTCTCCAGTCTAGAGGTAAGGTCTTGAAGTTCTGATTCTGTTCCAGCTATAAGATCAATATCATCAGCAAAACGTAGATTGCAAAGAGGTCGGCCTCCAATCGATATGGTTGTTTTATAATTGTAGAGAGCCTCCTGCATAATATGTTCTAGATATACAGGGTGTCCATAAAGTCTCTTTACAATTTAACAAATTTATTACAAAGGCAATTGATGAGATATCTTAATCAGATTTGTTCTATGTACTTAGTGGTTATCAAAGTTTTTAATCACAACTAGATGACCTTCAACCAATTATCATTTTCCAGCAAGATGGTGCACCACCACATTGGGGACTGCATGTTCCTGGGTTCCTAAATCAAACATTTCCAGACCGGTGGAAGGGATGGCCCAATTCCCTGGCCACCTCGTTCACCAGATATCACTCCCCTGGACTTCTTTCTATGGGGTTATGTTAAAGATATCGTGTATCGAACAAAGATACGGGACATCACTGACCTAAAGCAAAAGATCACTGATACCATTGCCACCATTGATGAGGCTATGCTACAGCGAACATGGCAAGAAATCGAGTACCGTCTTGATGTGCTTCGTGCAACTAATGGTGCCCATATAGAGGTGTATTAAATGAGGCAAAAAAACTTCAATATCTACTTCTCATTTTGTAATAATTTCCACATATTTGTCTTTTCATTTGCCTTTGTAATAAATTTGTTAAATTGTAAAGAGACTTTATGGACACCCTATATATTAAAGAGCACTGGGGACAGGATACAACCCTGGCGAACTCCTACAGTTGTTTTGAAAAATTCTCCATTGTCATTGCTTGCAAAAACAGCACTGCTTGCGTCCTTGTATAGTGCTTCAATGATATCTATGATGTTGATATCGAAATTGAATTTTCTCATTATTTGCCATAAGCCTTCATGCCAGACTCGATCGAAGGCTTTTGTGAAATCGATGAAGTTATGGTATAAATCATCAAGTATGAACACACTCGCAAAGTCAAGATATAAAAGGTAAAACATGTAAGGGAATGGAAGTCACACAGCAAAAACTGTCGTAGGGGAGTGAAGTGTTAGAGACTTCTCCACAGAGACCCTCAGGATATACGTTATTATTGATGGTGCGCAATTCATGTTTCTAACTGAAAATATCACATTCTTTCTTTGATTCTTGAACAAGTCCTCAGCATTTAATCTCTATAAGATACGCGACACATGATGTGCATCAACGATGGTGTGAAGATAAGGGGTAGTCCGATGGGGTGTTCGTGTGGATGATGGCAGATAATTGGTGGACTGAGTGTCATCCTGGACACCCCCGGGCTTTCCCTCCCTTTTTCGCCTTGGTAACAACAGGACAGTTGTGAGAGACTTAACTTTTTTTGTGCTATTTGCATTTGTTTGTTTTTTAATTGTTTGTTTGATTTTCTTTTTTTTGGGAAAGGGGAGGGAAGACACACATACATTCACATAGTTTTACAGTTTTGCTTTACTATATGTGGACTGGGCGGGGGGGGGGGGGGGAGATGCTATATTTAGAGATCGGAAATGAGATTTTATTATCTTGAAGTTACTACACTATATCCTAATTATAACCCATCAAAGGTTGAGCGGGATACTTTGTCTTTAAAAACAACAGGATGTATAACATTCCAGTAATGCATTATTTGTAACGAGCGTGAGGAATGCGGCACATCTATATAAGCCAAACAATTACTAGTACAGAAAAGATAATAAATAAAAGAACATTTTTTCGTTCAGCTCGTATTGCCATCTGGCACATCATGTAAATAAATCAACCATATTTATTCGCCACGCCAAACTTACAGCTAGATAGGAGCGACACATTAAAATAAAAGGATTGTGTAACCGTTTACTAGAAAGGAATTGTTCTTCCGTTAGTACTAACTCCAAGGATGTGAGTTTTCACTATTCACCCTTGCGGAATTTGGTGATATTGTTTTGGGTTTTCTTGCAACTCCAGAGGACTTCTCAAGCTCAGCTGGCTCAACACTAGTCAATGTCACGTCTGACCCACTAATTGGCGGGCAGTCCAAGAGGTAGCCTCTTCTGGTCAAGGCAGGTATCTCCACCAGCCGTTGAACGTAGGTTTCCAGTGTCGATCACAAGCTTGGAGCCACAGAATAGTAGTACAACTGGTATCGTAGAGTAGTATCTTAAATGGTCTCCTCGATTCGTACCACACACTTTAGAGGAAATAAAAGAACAAAACCTCTGCTAAGTCTTTGCTTTCCTGATATTAATCAGGCGCCTTTCCCGCTGTCTGTCAACCAATTCCTTTCTCTGAATTTTTTAATCTCCCTGAGCGTACATCATATAACTCAGGGGATATGATGAAAAATCACCATTCTTTTAGTTAATTTAATTGAAAAATTGCGACTGGACAGCGGCAAGTACAAAGGCTTGTGCCTGAGTGAACATGTTTAAGTATACATACAACTTACTAAAAATGATAGTAAATATATACATATGATGCCATCATCATCCACTCCCTGCTGCACTTGGAGTCTGGGCTTATCTCTTCTTTTGGTTCCCTGTGAGAACCCGCATGAAGCAATCACCAGCGCTTTGCTGTGGTGGTTAATGAATATATCATTTTCACATGCTGAGGTTGCCAGCCTCGTGTTTACCTTTATAGCCATCAGTAAGTTCAAGAATATCAAATTCAAAGTATATAAAATATGTTACAACTCACCCCAATAGGGAAGATAAACTTTGTCTCCCCTTAGCTCTGCAGTAGTGGCCCATCAGTGGCTAACACTCAAGAGTATCTAACATAGGTCTTCAAAGTTGTCTGCCTTGGCACAAGATTACTCTTGGCAGAGTTGTAGATAGACGGATAATGACGCTTCTATCTCAAGGGTGTGTTCACACGATGTTTTCAGAAGTCAAAAACAATGCTGCGTCTGGCAAAGCACTATTAACTTGTATCTGATCCGTCGCCTTTTGTGAAGAATTAAGCAATGGTTTAAGCCAGTTCAAGCCCCACAGCTGGTGTAATCCAAAGAAATTCTTTTATAAGTATTTGCTCTATAGATGTAAATATATGTTTAGATGTATATATACACATATAATATAATAATAATAGCCCCTTCAGTCATAACTGACTATGGGAATGCGCCCCTGCGGTGGCAGTCCTCAGCTGCTTATTTTCCTGGTGCTCCTTTCGACGTTTTCTCCTCTCCTCTGCTTGTTGTGTGAGCCTCTTTTCGCTCCATCTGAGGTGGCGCCGTAAATAGCATCGCCACTTAGTGCGATCGGCAGCTTCATCCTCCCATGTTGCTTGATCCATGTCCAGGGCCCTCATATCTCTCCTGCACACATCTTTGAACCTCAGCTGTGGTTGCCCAACTGCTCTCTTGCCATCTGCTAATTGTCCGTAGAAGATATCTTTTGGGAACCGACCATCTTCCACGCGGCGAACATGGCCAAGCCAGCGAAGTCTGCGCTGTCTAAGCAGTGTATACATACTTTGAAGGCCAGTACGGGACAAGACCTCGACATTTGTCACTTTATCTTTCCACGAGATGCCGAGGATGTGGCGTAGACACCGTAAATGGAAGGTATTGAGCCTTCTTTCTTGCTTAGCATAGGTCGTCCAGGTCTCGCTGCCATATAGGAGTGTGCTGGTGACGCAGACGTTTTATACCGCAGCTTTGGTCTTCATTGTGAGTTTGGAGTTTCCCCAAACACACGATGTGAGGCGGGCAAAGGTAGCTGCAGCTTTGCCAATGCGGCTGTCGATTTCTGTGTCCAGTGAGAGTTTGTCATTGATGGTAGACCCTAGGTATGTGAAGTGGTGCACTACTGCCAATTCATAGTTATCGATAGTGATTACTGGTGCAGCACCCACATCATGACTCAGCACATTCGTTTTCTTTAGACTTATTGTGAGGCCAAAGTCCTTGTATGCTTTACTGAAGCGATTCATCAAGCTCTGAAGCTCCTGTTGGCTTTGAGTGACGACTGCAGCATCATCAGCGAACAAGTCTTTTATAGTGACCTTTCTGAATTTTGTTTTTGCCTTCAGCCTTGAAAGATTAAACAGACGGCCATCTGACCTAGTGTGAAGGCATATTCCTTCAGTTGCATCTCTGAATGCATGTTTCAAGAGTAAGGCAAAGAAGATCCTGAAGAGGGTCGGAGCCAGAACACAGCCTTGTTTAACGCCACTTCGTATGTCAAAAGGCTGTAACGTGCTTCCACGTCAGTAGGATTTTGAAGAGTCCATCCCTACTAACCAGGTCAAATGCTTTTGTGAGGTCTATAAAGGCGATATATAAAGGTCTTTTCTGCTCTCTTGATTTTTCCTGAAGCTGGCGGAGAGAAAAGATCATATCTATTGTTGATCTACCAGCTCGGAATCCACACTGTGACTCTGGATATATGCACTCATTTAACTTGTGTAGTCGCATTAAGATGACTTTGGAAAAAACCTTACCAACAATACTAAGAAGAGAGATACCTCTGTAGTTATTGCAATCACTTCTGTTTCCTTTATTTTTATACAGTGTTAAAATCTTGGCATCTCGCATGTCTTGAGGAATAGTTGTCTCTTCTCAGCACTGGCACATCATCCTATGCAGGGGATGTAATAGCGTGCTCTTACAGCATTTGATTAAATCAGGAGGAATCCCATCAATGCCTGGTGATTTGCCAGAGGCCAAGCTATCAATGGCCTTGCTGAGTTCCTCTAATGTTGGTTCGGCATCCAGCTCCTCCATAGTTGGCAGACATTTGACAGCATCAAGGGCTGCAGGCGTAACGATATTTTCTCTAGCGTAAAGCTCAGAGTAGTGCTCGACCCACCTCTCCATCTGCTTACCCTTTTCGGTTAGCTTCTCTCCGCTTATGGTTTTTAGCGGTGCCGTCTTACTATGGGGGGGGGGGGGGGGGGGGGGGGGGGGGGGGGGGGGGGGGGGGGGGGCAAGTGCTTTCTTTATACCGTCATACATTTGTCTAATGTTGCCTGTTTGCGCTGCGGTCTGGATGCTCTCACTGAGCTGGAGCAAATAGTCATTTGCACAGCGTCGAGCAGTTTGTTGAACTTTGCTTCTCGTAGCCTTCAGGATCTGTAGAAGTTCTAGCACTCGGTGAACGTTTGTATTCATTCGCAGCACTGCGCTTTGCTTCAATCACAGGTGCCATCACATCTGATGAAGCATCAAACCAGTCATTTGACTTTGCCGTTTTCTTACCAAAGGTGGCAAGTGCAGTACTTTGAATGGTGTTCCGTAGATGCTCCCAGTTCTCTGTAATAGTATCACCATGCTGAGGGCTACTGAGCACTTTATTGAAGGTCGCAGTAAATTGAGCGATCATGACAGGGTCTGACATCTTGCTGGTATAAATTCATGGTTTCCCTTCATGTCTGACACGATAGAGTTTTCTTGGTTGTGCTCTGATTTTGCAGCAAACCAAGGAGTGATCTGTATCACAGTCTGCACTATGGTACGAGCGAGTGAAGAGCACAGACCTGAGAAGTGGCCTTCTGACGAGAATCAGGTCCAGTTGGTGCCAGTGTTTGGATCGTGGGTGTCTCCGTGACACCTTATGCTGGTGTTTTGTCTGAAAGTAGGTGTTGGTCACGCAGAAGTCATGGTGGACACACAACTCTAAGAGCCGTTGTCCAATTTCATTCATCTTGCCAATATCAAACCTGCCCAGACATGAAGGTCATGAACCACTATCGGTACCCACTCTAGCGTTAAAGTCACAAAGGAGAACAAGCTGTTCTTGCCTAGGCATGCTTTTGATGGCCGGTGCTAGATTCACGTAGAACTCATCTTTAGCTTCTGAGGCAGAGTACAGAGTAGGAGCATACACACTGACAAGGGTGATGGGATCTGCGCTAGTATGCAGGCGGAGTGTTAATAGGCGTTCTGATCCATTCTCACCTGGTTCAACCATTTTAGTTAGCGATTTTTTTACCGCAAAACCTACTCCGTGTTCTCTAGTTTCATTAGGATCTTTCCCTTGCCAATAAAATGTGTAGTCCTTCTCGCTCACCGTTCCAGAGCCCGCCAGGCGCGTTTCCTGAAGTGCAGCTATATCCACTTGAAGTCGTTTAAGCTCATCATTAATTATGGCTGTCTTCCTTACATTGTTTACGACCTGTAGGTTTTCGGATAGTCCAGTTAACATAGTCCTGACGTTCCAGCATCCCAATCTCTGAGTTTGCTTATTTCTATTATTACGATAATTGCTTGGTGCAACATTTTCTGTCCACAGTTCGGGTTTGACTCTAATCCCTATGCACCCAATGGGGAAAGCAGACAGTGGCGGGACAACACCTTATTCACTGGGGGCTGCCCAGCTTGAAGCGGGCGGTAGCTGTCCAGTGAGATCCTAGAACCTCTCCCACTGTCGGAAGTAGCCCCTGGCGCCATGCCCTACGCCAATTGGGCAAAATGCTTATAACTGGTATCTGCTACTTCCCGTGTTTTGCCGACACCTATAGGGTGAAGCTGGAGTGTCCTCTCCAGGGCGCGAGCTTTGGCACAGTTATATGGAGACCAAGCTGTTGCCCATGCAGCATGTTCCCCTTCTCCACGCAGCCGGTAGATCCAAAGGAACGGCAGTAGCCGATACAGTTTGGTACCATCCACGTCGCAGGAGTTGCCAGAATAATATCGAATCAACATTAGACTGCCTTAGGGACTCCGACTCCGGATTTATCCTCAGGATTTACTCCCGAAGCCAATTCCATAAATGGATATTCCCGCAAGGCAGCGGTGGTTTGAATTCAGAGTTCCTTCTCTTAGATAAGCTACCAACCAAGGATCACGAGCCTTATCTGCCCGAAGCGGCTGGTTTTAAGGTGCCAGTCGCTCGCCTTTGCCCCTTCTCCCGTCAGTAGAAACAGTTCCGCCGAGATCAAATTGACCCACACGTGAAGGCCGGGAGCTGGACTTGGTTGTCAGAGGCTGCTTGAGGCGCGTGCCATAGGAGTATTTTATCTGCAGTGAGAGCTTATCCTCACTACAACTCTCGGCTGTAACAACCTTTGGAACCATATATATATATATATATATATATATATATATATATATATATATATATATATATATATATATATATATATATTATATATATATATATATATATATATATATATATATATATATATATATATATATAAGCGTCTTGCTCATACGTTTGCTTTCGTACCGATGATAACTGAATCAACTATAATTGATTTGTTTAAAATAACATGTAACACATTTACATTTAATAATCAATTAGTTTTAAAAGGTTAAAATAACGATGGAATGATGGTGAAGTTTAGATGTAAATAAAAGTGTCTTCACTGAGACCTGGTTTGAGGATTTATTAAAAAAAAACAATTCTCTTTTTGCTGTTTCCTTAATACACTTAGCTGGTCTAAGTGAGTCCTGCAGCCGTGGTTTCTTCAATTCTTCTGTGATGAGGGCTCTTCTCCACACAGCTCGTCCATTGTAGGCGGTTAGTGTTGATTCCCTGTTTCTTAACTCACAACTAGTGGCGTAGGAACTTGCAGCTTTGCATCATGTACAGTCTGATAGCTTCGTTCCACGATCTTTAGACAAAATAAGAAGAACAAATGCCACTACTTACACTGAGTTGGAAGATTAAGAGGCGCAGTGCCTCGTTGTCCACCCACCGATGTTAGCATCTCTGAGTAATTAAATTCTTGAGTATACGCAGCTTAACTCAGGGAAGATATTCTTCTTGGTATTAAACTGAGAAAATTTGTGCTTGGACAGCGCGAATACAATGATGTGTGCCTGAACTACAATTATCAATGTACATATATCTCACAAAATGATATACACTTTAGGCACATGCTATGTAATCATCACTCAACACTTCTCCAGTCGGAGTCTGGGGTCACTCTGCCGTCGGTTTTCTGTTCGACTAGCAAGAAGCAATCACCTGCGCTTGCTGTAGTGGTTTATGAATATACTATTTTCATATGTTGAGGTTGTCAGCCTCATATATATCCAGTTAGCAAGAAAAACATGTCAAATTCACTTTTGCAAAATAAATGTTTAAACTTACCCCAAAGTAACTTTTGGGAACACAATCTCCTGGCACAGTTTAGAATGGACACAGCAACTTAGGTTAGTTGCTTTCGAATCACTTTGTCTGGGAACTTTTTGTATTCCTCTTATGACGGGTGATCTGATTCCTTAGGTCTCCAGTCTTTGTATTTAAAAATGTGGGTTTACTTTTAAGTTTCAAAGTTGCCCAAATACTCTGTCCTGGTCCTTTAAGTTTCCAGTCTTTGTATTTAAAAAATGCGGTTTTACTTTTAAGTTTCAAAGTGGCCCAATACTTTCTTCTGATCCTTTAAGTTGCCAGTCTTCGTATTTAAAAAAAATGCTGGTTTACATTTAAGTTTCAAAATTGCCCAAATACTTCGATCTGTCACGTATAATTTTGGAATTCTTAATCCGATGTCTCTCTGGCTCTGGTGAATTTCTAGCTTGACGTGGCGATGCAGTCTGATTTGTGACTCCGATTTTGCTTGATTATATTGCCATTTCTAACTCTTTGATGGTGAGCAAGGTCATGCATAAGAAATGATAACCACTAGCACAGAAGAGAAAACCAATGGTGATAAAGATGACATAAAGATGGAAGAACTGAAAGCAGCACTGGAGAAAATCAAGATGGACAAAGCAGCAGGGCATGATGGTATAACTCCAGAAATAGTTAAGTACATGGGAGCATAAGGCGAGCTATTACTCTTAAGGGTCCTACAGGCACCATGGTGCAACAAGACCCTACCGAAGGATTGGGAGATTGCCCTCATAACACCAATTTTCAAACAGGGTGACAATCGACAATGTGGAAACCATAGAGGCATGTCCCTTCTCAGTGTGCCTGATAAAATCTACTCTAGAATCCTAGAGCACAGACTCCGACGCCTAGCTGAGAAACAATTGGATGAGGTCCAGTGAGGATTCTGTTCTAACCGAAGTTCTCAAGACCTAATCCTCACACTCAGACAGCTGAGTGAAAAGGCCCTTGAGTATAAGAGTGAGATCCATCTTTGTTTCATAGATCTGGAAAAGGCGTTTGACAGGGTCCCCTGGAGAAAACGTTGGGACTGATTGAGAAGGAAGAACATTCCAGAACCTCTGATTCATGCTATACAGAGCTTCTACAAGTCTTGCAGACATTATGTGAGGACAGCAAACCATAAGTCAGAAGAGTCCAGGACCACCACTGGTGTAAGACAAGGTGATATCCTGTCACCTTATCTTTTCATACTCCTCATGGACGATGTCATCAAGGCATGTGAGGAGAGAACAAGAAAGTATTCGGTGGGATACTAGAAGATGAGACAGGTATGTATTTCAGAACTGGCATTTGCTGATGATGTGGCCCTGATTGCTAAATCAGAAGCACATCTCCAATCCAACATGCAAGTCTGGAAGGAAGAGCTGGAGAAGAGAGGGATGGTCATAAGCAGCTCTAAAACAAAATCCATGGTGCTATCACGAGAAGACAGAAGACATCAGATTAAGCTGGGAGAACAGGTCATGCAGCAGGTCGATCACTTTAAATACCTCGGAGCTATTATAGACCGAAAGGGAGGCATTAAAGAAGAGTTGGCCACTCGAAAAGCAGCAGCTGGGAGACTTTTTCAGGCCATAAATCGAGGATTCCTCAGCAAGAGTGGTTGGTAAGAAAACGAAGATGGCTGTATATCGATCCACATATGTACTAGTCTTGACATATGGATGCGAGTCATGGGCAGTGACTACAACCCCCAAAAGCCAGATTCAAACCTCCGAAATGAGGTATCTGAGGAAGGTGGTTGAAGTAACAAGAAGAGACATGGTCCGCAATCAAGGCCTAAAATCTCACCCCCTGCAGACAAAGTAGAACAGTCCCAACTAAGATAGTTTAGCCATGTCTGCAGAATGGGATACGATCGGCTACAACGACAAGCATGGGAAACAAAGAGCCAGGGATCCAGACCCACAGGACGACCCATAGTCCGCTGGGAGGACAACATTGGACTATCTTTGAAGGACCGAGGACTAGAATGGAACCAGGCCAGGAGGAAAACAACCGAAAGGATAGTCTGGCGCTATCTCTTCCAAACCTCTACACCTCACGGTAGAAGGGGAACGACTAAGTAAGTAAGTATATTGCCATTTCTCAGTTCAAGTCCCAGATTGTACGTTCAGACCAACTTGCCAATGAAAGTTAAAAATCTATTTCGGTTCTCAAATCAAGCAAATGGTAAGCTCTTTAGAACTATATGGGTCCGAGTGTTCAATCATAATATCCCCCGCGTGTTTTAAAATATCAAATTTTAAAATTCCAACGAGTGACCTCTTTCTAATAAGGCGGTAATACTTCCGATTGCATCTTTATGCAAACTCACAAACAAATCTGTGAACTTATTTCCTGTCTACATGCTTTCCCATTGTATTGTCTCTTCAGACAGATTATTGGTATTATTGATACAAAGATGCCCAGCGGAAACGATTATCTAATTATCACTTGTGCCTTCGCACGCCCAAGACGGCTTTCTCAGACAGACAGACTGCAAACCCAGGAGGTCACTTGCCTGTTTGTCGCTGACCCTTGAAATGAGTTACGCCAAAGACGCTATTCCTCTTTACATTTACTGTCTGCAACAAAGGTGGCTAGACAACATAAGTGAGAAAAGTATTATCAGCTAATCTGTCTAATTAGCCTGGTATTATTACGTTTCAACTGGCGAAACGTAAACACTTCTGGGAGCGGCTAGGCAAAATGAAGGTGCATAAAATATGCCAAATAATAGGACTATCGGTGAGGAACATGAAGAAAAGAAGTAATACTGCCTGCTAGGATGAAAGTTATAAAAGTGCACAACTGATTCGTCACAGGCTTCTTGCTCAGTTGAACAGTCTTGGCATCTTGATAAAGATGCCTCGAACACGCGTCAGAGGTATTATTTCTCGTTAGAATCCTTCTGTGACGTTGTGAGTAGGTCCTGTAGGAGTCTGATTTCTGTATTAACAGGTAGATTGTCCTTGCTGTAGTGTTCAGAAGGAGTTCTGATACGTGTTTTGTCCGGTTCTATAAGGTCCGAATCCTAACTCTATTCTTTGCTGGCTTCAGTCCGAGATGTATACTTTGACGATTCTGGAATGCAGTATGTTTTAGCCTCCGAATTAGCTGGGGAGGGGGGTGGGGAGGGTCAGATATGTACTTTCCGCTGCGTGTTTTAAAATATCAATTTAAAATTTAAACACGTGCCTCTTCTCCCATATATGGTCCGACTCTTTCCGTCACTCTTGGGTAACCTTTCAATTACGATATGTAACCTCGACTGCAGATAGTGTCCTCGCTAATTTGTCTACCGAAACGGGTTTCTCCGTAATAGTTACACAGACAATGTCTGGACGGAAGCGATTAAAGCAATTATCCGTATGTTCTTGGTCCTCAGAAAGATAAGTCGCGACATATCGTTGCATCCAGAAATTTTTCCACAAACATCTGTGTTGCTAGCGTTGTTTGCAATCGTGTTCGAAGGGTGCTGTCACATGAAGACTACCAAAAGGTCAACTCGACCTACGCAGTGGTGTGTAGACATGGAGTGAGGATACAGTACATGAGAATGATGGCAAACGTTCGTAAGAGTTGACAAATAGACCAATCTCACTCACTTATGGCTGGAAGTCATTTACGCCAACTACTGTGTACGTTTCATACAGTTTAATTGGAACGATCACACTTGACAGCATGAGTACAGGGACATCAGACAGGTTGGCATAAATCATAATAATGTTGATCAATGAAATACACTATCACATGGGCATTCATGTTGCATAACAGTACAAATGGAATGTCAGTAGACAAGCACTCCGTAATTCCAATATATATCATCTGACTTTACTGACAGAGCACGTCAGTTCATAAACAAGGTTCAAGATGGTTCCTAGACCTAACCTCGTCTAGCGAAGGTTCATTTAGATAAAGTTCAGCACATATTTTTTTGATAATAATATTGAACCACTAGTAGTGGGTTCTCTTCTGTAGCAGTGATCTCTGGACTCATCAGGTGATAGTAAGGGGGCATCCCTGTTCTCTCCTCGATGATTGAAAAATATAGAATAAATATAGAATTCAAAATGGCTTCTCCTCCCAGTGAGTTGTCGCTCACCCAGGATACAAACTAGGAAGCACAATCAAAGCTGATCATACATTAAATGTCCTCATTGCTTTGTAGCTTCTACCATTTATACCATTGACTTCATCACATAATATGGTGCTGCTAGGTATGAATGTCATCTTCATCTGGTTAATATTCATCTAAACGTACAACCGTACGACTGCTCATCGAATACAATGCCTCAGGAAAAGTTCATAAGAAATGCGTCTTTACCTTGGTATCAGAAATACACTAGAATATGATTCTGCTATTCCTTGGCTGTAAGAATAAACACTGGGGTGAATAATACATGGTATGTCTAAAGAGACTACCTCTTTCCCCACTAATATAGAGATCACTTTTTCGGCGACAGGCCGCTACAATCACACAGCACCCATCAGGGCGGAACCTTCTCACCTCACTTAGCGACACATCCGCTGAACAACCTATGACCCCGAGTTCGACGCCGAAGATATAGTTCGACTTAGACATACAAAGATATTAAGATATAAGACAGACTCGTCCTACATAGACAAGAACTACACATAGATTCGGGCCATAGATATTCTGCAGCAAGAACAATCTATTTCTAACCAAACAAAGAATAGATCACTGTAAACCTAGATCCCTACGCTGAGTTCGATATTCAGGAAAGATACAAGAACAGATAACTCACAGAATGAATACACATCGACTAATCTGAGTTCTGTCCCTTAGACTAATAATCGTGAATTCAAAGATAAATATATTTTTATCAGACAAATAATTATATTTTACATTTGTATGCGTAACAACAGTAATCCGTGCGCCACACAAAAGAATATGTGCGCAACAGATTACCACACCCCCGGGGGAAAAAAATGAAAATTATTTTTTTTTCCATCTGAGAGCAACATACAATAGGCTCACAACGCACAAATACTGCGCAGATGAGAAATATCTGGAATTTATAAGCCAAATTAAGGCAAAGTCGAAATATAGATCGACTGGTGAGAATACATCTCAACCTCTCAGAGAAAGCATTTCTCTTAAGCATAAATGTTTCCAGGGAGGTGCCACCAACGTATACTACAATGCTGGCAATGACACAATGCATATAACAATTTCATATTTAAGCACTATAAGTACATGATTGACAAAAAGAAAAAATCATCAACGAGTATCGGTGAATATATATATCAATGAACGTAGTGATAGTAGTGATACAATCACTATATTACAAATTACAATGTGTATTTATCTTGATATAGAAAAGAAAAACTGTTGTAGAGTTGGAAGTGTTAAGAAGTCCAAGACCCAACAGTTAGGTGGAATCATGTGGGCATCTAGACAAAATGTCTGCCATCACATTATCTGATCCACGGATAGCTCGTACCGAAAAATGAAAAGGTTGAAGAGCAATTGCATATCGAGTAGACCTCGAGCTCTTCAAATTCTTACTCTGTATAGCCGTAAGAGCTTTCTGATCGGTTTCTACTATGAAATGTGCGCCTAGAAGGAATCTTTGTAGTTTGAGTATTGACCAAACCATAGCCAATAGTTCACGGTCTAAAACCGAATAATTCCTTTCTGCAGCATTAAGTTTTCTGGAGATATACATTACAGGATGCAGAGTTCCAGAGTACTCTTGCATTAGTGCCGCTCCAATCCCAGTGGATGAAGCGTCACTACGAAGAACAAATGTCTTATCTGTAGTAGGTAACACTAAAATAGGTGGTGTAAAAACAAAGTTTTTATCTTATCCAAAGAGGATTGGCATTCCTGTGACCAGTGGACCATATTAGGCGACCCTTTCTTTAGTAGTGTAGAAAGAGGTGCCATGATAGAGGATAGATTCGGAATGAATCTTCCATAAAATTGAATAAGACCTAAGAGACTTCGTACTTGCTTTTTAGTCTTAGGAATAGAGATGTTAAGTATCTTAGTGATATTATGGTCCTCTGTCTTTAGGAAACCATGACCAACTCGATGGCCTAGGAAAGAAATTTCGCTAAAACCAATGCAGGCTTTAGAGGGTTTCGCTGTCAGGTTATACTCGCGTAGAGTAGATAGTAATTCAACTAACCCCGAATAGTGATCTTCCCAAGTATCGCTGAAAAGACAGATGTCGTCTAGGTACGCGATGACATCTGACCGATAAGATAGGATTCGACGCATCATGCGTACGAATGTAGCTGGTGCGTTCATAAGGCCGAAAGGCATGAAATTCCATTGAAAAAGGCCTCTAGGTGTAGAAAAAGCCGTAATTGGTTTGGCGCGTTCAGATAAAGGAACTTGCCAATATCCTTTAGACAAATCTAGTTTAGTGAAAAAATGAGATTTAGAAAGCCTAGTAAGTAGCTCTTCTAGTAAAGGCATAGGTTCAGCATCAAACTTCGTAACTTGATTCAATTTGCGATAGTCAACGCAAAGACGTATGTTATTGTCTTTTTTTCCGAACAATAACCATCGGCGAAGAATATGCAGAAGTGGATGGTTCAATTATTTTTAAATCTATCATCTCATCCAACTCCTTCTCAACCTGTGCTTGAAAATGTATAGGGATAGGATAAGGTCTGACCCTAATAGGATTATGGTCAGTTAGAATAATGTCATGTTCAATAACATGAGTTTGTCCAGGGATGTCAGTAAGGACATCCTGAAATGTTTGTAACATAGCCGAAACTTGTCGCTGTTCTCCTAGAGATAAATCAGGAGAGACAGTAACATTTTTCCATGATTCACTAGAATGAAGTGGAATCATCGGAAGCGGAAGATTAACATCCGAAAAACTTGTTTCCTCATCCTGTATTACGGACAGTGATGAGTAATGACCATGTTGGACTGGTGAATCGTCCGTTGCCTGGAAAATAGGCTGTAAATAATCCGGACGTTCATGGAATTCCGTAAGCATATTGATGTGGAAGGTTTTATGCTTTCCATCAATATCGACAATGTAGTCAACATCGGAAATTTTCGAGATTATATCGTACGGACCTTTCCAAGAAATAAGAAGTCTGTTTTCCCTACAAGGTAGCAAAACAAATGCTTTGTCACCAGGACAAAGTTGTCGTAAGGTTCTTTTCTTATTGGCAAATTGTCTTGCCTTCTGCTTAGCAAATTCAGAAGAAGAAGTTGCCAATTTGCATGCTTCGATAATCTTTTGTCTCAGCGCGATGACATATTCGTAAGAAGATTTTGTGTCATCGGTAATATTATCAGCGGTTATGAGATCATGAAGCAAAGACATAGGGCCGCGCGGTCGCGCGCCAAAGACAAGTTCAAAGGGAGAAAATCCTGTATGTTCATTGGGGACCTCTCTGTAAGCGAAGAGGGCCGCGGGTAAAACCCTGTCCCAATCTTGAGGATGATCCTCAGTTATCTTCCCTAGTAAGTTTTTGAGTGTTCTATTTAGCCGTTCGACCATCCCATTGGACATAGGATGATAGATACTACTCAAAGATCTCTCTATCTGCAGAGTCGACATCACTTGAGACATGGTATCCGATATTAGTTGGGTGCCATGGTCTGATAATATTTCTCCGGGGAATCCCAGACGAGAAAATATAAGCCAAAGAGCATCTGCAATGTCAGCAGTAGTAATGCTCTTCAGAGGAATAGCCTCTGGCCAACGTGTGCACATGTCCACACACGTTAAGATAAACTGATGTCCTCTAGCAGATTTGATCTTAAATGGACCAATGATGTCTATCGCCATTTTCTGAAATGGTCGAATAGGAATGTCTGCAGCCTGAATAGGTGCAGCATGGCGTGGACCTTTGGATTTGACTTCTTGACATACTATACAAGATCGACAATAAATCCGTATGTCTTTGTTCACAAAAGGCCAAAAGAAAGCCGCAAGAACTCTTGACTTTGTACGGGAAAAACCCATATGTCCAGCACACTGAGAGTCGTGAGCGTGCTGCAAAATTTTAACTCTCAAATTCTTGGGAACAAGAATCTGAGAATGACTTGACTTAGTGGAGTCTTGCACCATACGTACAAGTACGCCATTCTTCATTGTAATCCAAGATTTACGCTTTGTATCTTTATTCGGATCACCTTTTGTTGCAAGAGTGAAGAATTTCTTTAGAGTCGGATCATCTTCTTGCTGTTTTATAAACGAGTCACGAGAAATTACCAAGGGATCATCTTGGTTATGCACTTCATTATCTTCAGTAGATGAAGTTTGAGGCATATTAAGAGCCTGAGCTCTAGTGACTACAGCATTAGCAGTTTGCATATTTTGTTTTTCCCAAACGGAAATTTGTTGTGGAGTGCATTCTTTGACTCCGTGAATACGACCGATGATAAGATCAGCGATCGGATTCGGCAGAAGACATGCGTGTACATCTCCTGTAAAGAAAGGAGTAGCAATCCTAATGATAGCAGTAGAGTATTTCTCTAAGGTGCCGCCAAATGTTACACATTTGACTACTTTTCCAGTGGCACGAGAAGGATCTACAAGCGACTGCCTAACACCAATTGTGGTGCATCCAGAAAAAAAAAAGAACTGAGACTGGATTGTCATTTACTAAACCTTTATGTAAGACAAGAGAACCTCTTCCATCATGCGCGACTGACGCAGGAAGAGCGGGAAGAGGATGGCCACAACTTAAAGTGGACACCGTAGTTGGTTCAAATAATGTTTTGCATTGGGGGCACTGAGATGCTCTCCCAAAATCAAAAGCGGAACATGCCATATTATTAGCATCATTATTATCTTTAGTCTGTTTATAGGCTTCATGTGACTCTTGCTGTGCAGAGTTTGCCTGATAATGTGATTTATGTTTTTTGTATTGTGATCTACCTCGATTATTATTGCCTCTGTAATCATTATTGTTTCCTCTATTGTAACCCCTATTTGGGTTTGAGTCATAGTTCTCATGGTTACCATTATCATATTCATTATAATGAGTATCTCTATAATTATGATCTTGTTGTCTCCATGATGGATGACTTGGATAGTTCCTATAATGACTTCCTCTGCGGAAATTCCTATAATTATGACCACCTCTGAATCGAGGGCTGTCGGCTCGTCTCCAGTTCTTCGCAGAAGAACCCTGAAATGATTGGTTACCTTGGTTTTGATAACTATTATGGTTACCCTTTTTTATCAAACCTGTTTTGTGGTCCCTGAAATTTGTGTGAATAATTAGGGTTGTATGGTGTTGCTGATGCAACTGGCATACTTTCTTTAACCTTAGCATTGCTAAAAGCTACGTCCGGATGTGCCGTGACGTATTGGGTACAATATTCTTCCATTTCTTTTAGTGTCTTGGGTTTACGCTCATGTAGGAATTCAAGGAATGGTTTATTTATACTTGACATAATCTTGTCCCTGAGCAACAAGTCCATAAGGGCTTCATATGTCTTTTCTGTTTTGGACAACTCAATCCAACGATTAAATGTAAGACGTGTCCTTGCAATGAATTCTGAGAATTCTACCCCTGATTCAGGTACCATTTTCTTAAACAAAATACGGTAACCTTCCTCTGTTAATTGATATTTTTTCAATAAAGCTGCTCTAATAACATCATAATTATCCTTGTCAGCCTCTTCAACCAAACTTAAACTAGTCAGAGAATCACCTTTCAAATTTTCTGATAACTGGTTAGCATATTGTGATTTATCCACATTATGAGCTCGACAAGAACGTTCAAAACGATCCAGCCAGAATGTAATATCGTCACTGGAAGGATTGAACGCTGGTACCTTGACCTTATAAGTAAAGGGTTTACCACTATTACCATTTGACTGATTAACATTACTCATATTTGTCAATTTCAATTTTTCTAACTCAAATGCTAAAAGTTCTTTTTGATGTTCATGTTCTCTCATTGCTTTTCTCTCCCCAGCCTCAGCTTCTAATCTTTTATTTTCAGCTTCAGCTTCTCTGTCTAATCTTTTCTGCTCAGCTTCTCTGTCTAATCTCTTTTGTTCAGCCTCAGCTTCTCTTTCTAATCTTTTTTGTTCAGCTTCTTTGTCTAATCTCTTTTGTTCAGCCTCTTTGTTTTGTTTTTCCATTTCCATTTGGAATCTCCTTTCCTCAACCTGCAGCTGCAATTTCTTTTGTTCAAATTCTAATTCCAATCTTCTATCCTCACTTTTTTGTTTTTTCTCTTTAGCCTTCAGTTTTTCAATTTCCAATTTTTGTGCTTTTTCATATTGACTGGTAGCATACTCCTCCAACTTATCTCCAGTCTTGCCTAGGGATTTCCCTATCTCAATGAAGTAATCTAAAGTCGACATAATGTATACCAATATGTGACTAGATACATGAAATAGCAATAATGAAATCTATCTCCAAATAAATGGAAACAAGCTCTTAATAGCTTGAATAATCAGCTCCTTTATCCCAATCTCTGTGGGAAACAAGCCTTTAAATAAGGTCTTGTATAATCAACTGTGTACCTGTAATAACAACAATTAGTCATCAGCTTATTATCTCTCATAAGTTCACTACACAGCTAGTAGTGTATGATCAAGTATATTTTATAGTATATGTCAACCAACAACATACACAAAAGACAATCAAGAAAAACAATACGAAAACATTCGCAGAAATCAACTAAATTAAATAGAAAACTGAAAAAAAAATAATCACAGAACCTGTGATGATAACCGCGATGAAATAAACAACACAAATGACGTCACAGTGTATAAATATAAATGTGTATAGAACTAAATGAAAGGAAAGGTTAGACCTACAAATACAAACAAATCAAAACAAAACTAAAGAAAGCGAAAAATAACGAAAACAAAACTGCACATATCGTCACAGCTAACCAAAAAATTGCAGCAAATGTTGCATGCAAATTTTCAATTAAGAAAATTGCTTCCTACAGAACACTAATATAACCCCTCTATGACGTGGGAAATGTTATACTAGTCACCTCACCAACAGAAATATAAACAACTATTACATATAAACATGTAAACATAAATATATAAATACATATATGTCATATAAATGCATATATCTTATAATGAATTGTGATGTAGATGGATTGTGTTGCAGAGAAGGCTCAGTATTACATTAATATGGTTCAGTTTCCAATCAAATTAAACTGCCACTTTAATAAACAATAGCTTTCTGTTTTAAATTTATTACAAAGTTCAACAATATGTAGAACACAAGAAGATCCACCGTTGACGTGTAAGACCTCTCAGTTCCATAGCACTTCTCGCTAACACAGTTACTTCTTATAAACAAACTTGCCGTGTAACGCTGTCTGTTTCATCAGAAATGTCAACAAACGCTGACCTAGTTTCAGTATACGCTCGATAGGACAGGTCACGCTGACATCGAGTGTAGAGTTGTACTGCAAACTTGTACATGTGCCGTATGTGGCCACAGTAAACCGTCTGGTATCGGTAGTTGTTGACTTCTGGCAATGTCCACTGTGCAGATTAAACCCAGAAATCTGGCCTACCACGTTGATAAGGACTGTATTATTTGGTCCATCAGTGTTACTGTAAGGTTTGTTGTACAATGAAGACAAACAAAGGTCAACTCGACCTACGCAGTGGTGTGTAGATTTGGAGTGAGAATACAAAGGTTCGCGAATGATGGCAATGTTCTGTAGAGTTGACAAAAGAACATTCTCACTCACACATGGCTGGAAGTCAGAGACGTTGATAAACTACTGTGGTCGTTTTCGTACAGTTTAATTTGACACACACTCGGACAGCACAGGTACAGTTACTGTAAACAGGTTGGCACAAATCATCACACAGTTGATCCATGGTCTACAAAATTATATGGGCATTCATGTTGAATAAAAGTACAATGCAATGTCAATAGACCAGCACTCAGAGTTCCAGTGCATATATAATTCTCAGGTCTTACTGACAAATCGCGTCAGTGAATACATAATGTTTAATAATGGTTCCTAGACCGAACCTCTTCTAGCGAAGATTCCTTTAGGCAAAGTTCCACAAATATCTCTGGTAACAATGTTAAACCACAAGTAGTGGGTACTCTTTTACAGCAGTAATCTCTTGATCATCACCTGATAATAAAGGGGGGTCCCTGTTCTCTGATTGATGATCGACAAAAGAAGGATTCCAAAAATGGCTTCTTCATCAGTGAGCTCTCGCTCACCCAGGATGCAAACTATGAAGCGAAATCAAAGCGCTGATCGTTCATAGATATCCTCATAGAGCTGTATATATTCTTCCATCAATAATACTGGTTTCACCATATTATTTAGTGCTGCTAGGTATACATGTCATCGTCATCTGTTTAATAATCATCTGGACGTACGATAATACGACTGTCCATCTCTAATACGATGGCTTAGGAAAAGTTCAGAAGAAATGCGACTTTACCTTGTCATAGAAAATCACCCTAGCACATGCACCTGCCATTCCTTGGCAATAAGAAGAAACACTGGGGAGAATCCTAATACAAGATAAGTATAAAGAGACTACTTCGTTCCCCAACTAACACAGAGATAAATCTTCGGACTTCAGTCCGGTACACCATTCATCAGGACGATATGACACACGGCTTCGTCTTTACGTCTCAGTCGACGCATGCACAGAAAATACAACCCCTCACCTCAGTGTTCAGCTTAGAGAATATAGTCCGACCTAGACATGAAAAGATATAAAGACCAAAGACTAAATCGCCTTAAATAGACAAGGAATAAACATAGACTCGGGCCATAGATATTCTGAAGCAAGAACAATCTATTTCTAACCAAACAAAGAATAGATTGCTGTAAACCTAGATCCCTACGCTGAGTTCGATCTTCAGGAAAGATACAAGAACAGATAACTCACAGAATGAATACACATCGACTAATCTGAGTTCTGTCGCTTAGACTAATAATCGTGAATTCAAAGATAAATATATTTTTATCAGACAAATAATTACATTTTACATTTGTATGCGTAACAACAGTAATCCGTGCGCCACACAAAAGAATATGTGCGCAACAATCTGGTCTTCCGTTTGTATTATCCGCCCAAGTGTCTAAACGCGTTTGTAGTGAACAATGTACCTAGACGAACATGCTGGTCTTGGTGGAAAAGTCAACAATCATTTTCCCGTTTACCGTAGGAAGCAAATCTGGTTCAACATCATAAGCGATTACAATTAATCCTTAAGGATGGTCAACTGGCCGTGAAATAACACAATCGCAGTATGAACAGAGGTAAAAAAATCTACGGCGCGGCGATGGAGCAGGTTTAAGTGAAAAAAAAAATGAAGAAATGAAAGGAGAAAGTAGGAGGGAAAGAAGTGGAGTAAAAGGGCACAACTATTTCCGTCACATGACATATCTCTTCACGCCTGTCTGTCATTATTAATTTATTTTACGTTTTATTGACAACAATAAAAGAAAATAATAGTTATAAACAGATTATAATTCACTAAATCACATAGCTTAACATGGATATGTAGCGTGTACCATGTTTGTAAACTGAGTCCAGCAGGAAGCCGACAGCGTCACGTCGCTAAACCTTCGTATCAGCGAAGCAACAGTCGTATTCTCGGCTGTGGTCACAATTTAAAAGCGTCAGAAAGCGAATCGTCGCAAAGCGGGGTATGCCTGTACTTCTACAACGGCCAATTCTGATGTAATATTTTTTTTTTTTAAATAAAATTTTGCCTCGTTTTGGCGAGGCGCGTCCCGTTCAACCTAGTCGGTTATATTAGGGCGCATGTCCAAATATAAAAGACCTTTAGGTCTGGAGTTGATATGATTTCATCTGAAAGTTATCTCCCGTTCATTCTTTTTAAGGTGAAATACGCTTCAGTTTTATCTACGTATGGATGATCTCTGTGCCATTTGTTGTTGCTGTTGGAAGCTGTTTGTTAATTGATTATATCTCTTCCTACTGTTTTCTATCTTTCGTCTCCACAGAAAACCACTCATGGCAAGCACAAAACTCACCACCACCATCGCTAGAGACTATACTTATATTGACCTATACATGGGGTTACGTAATAAAATTTTATGTTACCAAAACAGGACAACTACCAGACACAATGTAAAATGAAAACGGAACAATCATACATATATATATATGTATACTGAAGCACATTAAAACGCACCACTGTTATATTACTGATGCCGAGAAGCTGGAAAAAAAAGTGTGGGAATGGATTTTCCCCGTGTTTATCATGAGGTAGAGAGCGAATGGCTGCTGGAATGGAAAGTGCATGATTCAACCCACGGGTTTGTGTACAGACTACATGAAAACAATGAAAGTTACACGTGCAACTCGATTCCCAACAGCTATGACCCTGAAAATTTTTACGCGTTGTGGCAGTATACTCGGTATAAAAAGGCCGTTGAGACAAAACACCCAGTACATGTGCTTGAAATGCCATTACTACCTGAAAATGACCGCCAACGATCTATTGGTATGTTGGAGACCGGAATGAGCTCGCGGGCCATTGCCAGAACGATGAATTGCCACAACAGCACTATTGTACGTCTCAATGAACGTTACGGAACCACTGGCAGTGTCCGGGATAGACTTCGGAGTTGCCAACCACAAGTTACTACCCATGCGTAAGATCGTCATATTGTGCTGAGTCACCTAAGGAATCGTTCTCTCCCGGCAAGTCAAACAGCAAGAGCAATAGTTGGTAGACGTGGGCAAGTCTCTCGAATGACAGTCATACGACGACTCAGATACAGGCCTTACTGCAAGACGACCTTATGTTGGGCCAAACTTGACTCACAGACATCGTCAGCAGCGCCTGCAATGGGCAGAGCAACATGTCAGATGGACTAGACTGCAGTGGAATACTTTCCTATTCACAGACGAGAGCAGATTCAACATATCCTTTGCTGATGGACGTATGCGGATTTGGCGACGGTGTGGAGAGCGCTTTGCAGATTGCTGTGTTCGTCAGCACAACCGATTTGGAGGTGACAGTATTCACATTTGGGGAGGATTCAGTTTTCACCATCGCTTGCCTCTTTACGTCTTCCGTGGAAATGTTAATGCTGTGACATATCGAGATGAGGTTCTGGATGCATTGGTTGCTCCGGCGTTCACAAATTATCCAGACTTGCAGCTTCTCCAGCAGGATAACGCACGTGCGCACACCGCATGCATTACGCAGCAATATCTACAGCAGCATAACATTGTGACGATTGATTGGCCTGCCCTATCACCAGACATGTCCCCTATAGAACATCTGTGGGACGAGCTTGGACGCAGAGTCTACAGGCAAGGTTCTCCAGCTAATCTGCAACAGCTCGAAGCTGCTCTTACACGTGAATGGGACTTGATTCCCCGGAATTTCCTTCAGAGACTTGTGCGTTCCATGCGGAGCCGCTGCCAAGCTTGTTTGCAAGCACACGGTGGACATACCAGATACTGAGGATAGTGTGAATGAATTTTTATATATATATGTAAGGGTGCTTGCGTAGAACAGAAGGATTAAAATGGTATGACAAGGTTACCAACGTGGAACTGATGACAGGAACCAGACAAGTGCCAGTGGAACAAGAGATGAGAAGAAGACGGTGGCCATGGATAGGACACACATTGAGGAAACCTGTTGATAGCATTACAAGGCAGTTCTTGTTCTGTAACTCCCAAGGCAAGAGAGACAGAGGTAGACCAAGAAGCACATGGAGAAGAGAGCAGGAAACAGAGGTGAAAATGATGAGGAGAACGTGGAAGGAACTTGAGATGATGGCATGTGAAAGGAGAACATGGCATGTGTTTGTTGAAGGCCTAGGCAGTTTATTATATTAATTAGATTAAATGTTCCGATTGGCTGCCAATTTCGTCTAAACAATTTCTTACTCTGATGACGCACGAACTTTGAACATTTCTAATTAAAGTAATATTTTCTCTGATGTTCGCATATTGTAACGTGATGGCCTCCTTTATCTCACCTAGTGTTCTGTGTCGGCTGAAATAAACACCTGATTTGAGATGGCGTCATTAAAAAAAATCAATTGGAGTTAGGCATGGAGATCTAGGTGGTTATTCAGTGGGACCACGTCGTCCAATCCATTTGCCTGGAAATGTTTCTTGTAAAAACTTTTGGACGATACTTTCAAAATGTGATGGAGCCCCATCTTGCTGTAACAACTTAGGTGCACGTTCTGACAATAGGACGTCATCCAATTCAGGCATCATAAATGTTCGCAGCTGTGGTGGATTTGATATTTTAATTGTTGTAGGTATTATTATATTTGTATTAAATGAGATTAGCTATGAAGGTCCCTGAATATACCCAATAGTATTGTGAACTTTTCAGGGTACCTTTCCACTACCACCTTTTTATCTCATTTTAAATGTATTTATATTAGTATGTTAATTGACTTCGTGTTGTGTCTTGGGTTATGGATGTAGAGTGTAATGTACAATAATCAACAAACATACAAACAGATAGTTTATTATTCACAACAGCACACAATACTACCACAATAACATACAAACGACACTCTAAAAGACTATCTTATTTAAGACTGTGGTTGAATTTTGTGTAAATAAGATTTTTACAGTTTTATTATCCTGATTAAATTTAGTTGTAATCAGGACTGACAATTTAAAAGTGAAATCATAATAATCAATCACATCAGTCAAATAGCACAATAGATTCTTTGTCCATATATATATATATATATATATATATATATATATATATATATATATATATATATATATATATATATATATATATATATATATATATATATATATCTTCTTCTTCTTCTTCCGTCCTTAGCCAAAGACCGACCAAGCAGTCAGAGGCCATCACGCCTTGTGGCGTCTTAAGGGCAACAGCAGATTGATTTTCTCTGTTGTAGTTTCCCATCACGCCTAGCGGCGTCTTTAGGGCAACAACAAATAGATCCATCTGCCGTTGTTTCCGTAATCGGTGTGACAAGCCAACGGGTGATCAGCCCATTGGGCATATATATATATATATATATATATATATATATATATATATATATATATATATATATATATATATATATATATATATATATATATATATATATATATATATATATATATATATATATATATATATATATATATATATATATATATATATATATATATATATATATATATATATACTGAAGCACATTAAAAACGCACCACCTGTATAATCCAGGAACAGAGTGTGAAATGTAAATATAAGTGTTTACAAGTTTACATATTTGGAATCTTTATTCATTTTCCTATGAATCCATGCTGGTCATTAATTTGAACATTTGATTGTTATGAAATTCATTGCATTCTGTGCAGGCAAGGGAGAAAACCAAAAATGCAAAAAAATGCACCTGCGTTATCCTGCTGGAGAAGCTGCAAATCTGGATAAATTTTGAACGCAGGAGCAACCAGTGCATCCAGAACCTCATCTCGATATGTCACAGCATTAACATTTCCACGGAAGACGTGAAGAGGCAAGCGATGGTAAAAACTGAATCCTCCCCAAATGTGAATACTGCCACCTCCAAATCGGTTGTACTGACGAACACAGCAATCTGCAAAGCGCTCTCCACACCGTCGCCAAATCCGCATACTACCATCAGCAAAGGATATGTTGAATCTGCTCTCGTCTGTGAATAGGACAGCATTCCACTGCAGTCTAGTCCATCTGACATGTTGCTCTGCCCATTGCAGGCGCTGCTGACGATGTCTGTGAGTCAAGTTTGGCCCAACATAAGGTCGTCTTGCAGTAAGGCCTGTATCTCTGAGTCGTCGTATGACTGTCATTCGAGAGACTTGCCCATGTTTACCCACTATTGCTCTTGCTGTTTGACTTGCCGGAAGAGTACGATTCCTTAGGTGACTCAGCACAATATGACGATCTTGCGCAGGGGTAGTAACTCGTGGTTGGCCACTCCGAAGTCTATCCCGGTCACTGCCAGTGGTTCCGTAACGTTCATTGAGACGTACAATAGTGCTGTTGTGGCAATTCATCCTTCTGGCAGTGGCCCGCGAGCTCATTCCGGTCTCCAACATACCAATGGCTCGTTGGCGGTCGTTTTCAGATAGTCGTGGCATTTCAAGCACATGTACTGGGTGTTTTGTCTCAACGGCCTTTTTATACCGAGTATACTGCCACAACGCGTATACATTTTCAGGGTCATAGCTGTTGGGAATCGTGTTGCACGTATAACTTTCATCGTTTTCATGTAGTCTGTACACAAACCCGTGGGTTGAATCATGCACTTTCCATTCCAGCAGCCATTCGCTCTCTACCTCATGGCAAACACGGGGAAAATCCATTCCTACACTTTTTTTTCCAGCTTCTCGGCATCAGTATATATAATAGTGGTGCGTTTTTAATGTGCTTCAGTATATATATATATATATATATATATATATATATATATATATATATATATATATATATATATATATATATATATATATATATATATATATATATATATATATATATAATATTTTTCCAATATAAGTCTTTAGTGTTCTCCTACTTTAAGGTAATACTCGTAGTACTACTAGTTTGTTTTTTTAATCATGTCCTCTTGGAAAAGTTTGTTTCTATTTTGTCACTTGTGGAACTACTAAATATTTGTCCCAGTTTTATTCACTGTTATAAGATCTTTCTTTTTAAAGTTCTGTAGTTGAGCTTTCAGGTGCCGAACGAGAACTTAACTTATCATTAGAGGATAGCTTGAACCTTTCCTCTGCTCGCTTGACAATCTGTTCCCTGTTTGATAAGCAATGGCCACTAGCATGGGCTCTCAGTAAACAGGCAGAGTCTTGAATCAATCAATTTTCAAACGTTTGGTACCACATTAACGTCAGTACCCAGGACCTCTGAAATGTGAAGGTATGCATCCTTCGTAATATCTAGCATACACTAATAGTCCACAGTTAAGGACATGTACATTACAAACAAACAAAAGGATCATATCCTTATACAAACCGATGCCACCATTTTCTTTTGATGTGACAATGTACACCAGTATTCCTTTCCCTAATAGTTACAACGCCACTGCAATTCCAGCTTTAATCTCTTCCATATAATAGGATAGGTGTTATGCTCCTTTATGACAATCATACCTATTCTTGTAGTTTTACACCTCTCTGAAGTCTATCACATGGTGGATCAATCTTTATGCTTTGCCTCATGTTCGCTATAGACCCACTCATGTCCATACATATTTTATTATTTCACATTCAATTTTTATATAAAATACAGGTTAATAAATGTCAAGCTTACCACAATGTTCAATGAAATACACACAGAGAAGATGACTGACACAGTTTCGATCTGTCGTATTGCCCAGGCTGCTTATAATTTATATTTTAAAGCACAGCCTGCTCTCATCTATCACTGTTTAAAATTTTCTGGAAATGGCGTCCCCTTAACGCTTATTCTGACAATATCGATTCAGTTAGCCAATCGCTATTAATTTTACAAGGGTAAACAGTCTTTTCAAAAATATCATTCAAACTTTTCCTACGTTACTTAGGCTATTTATGTTTATTCAAAGGTCAGCCAATAATATTTAGTCTCACTTCAAATGTCACCCAATCAGATTCACTGTACCATCCCAGCCTATCTGTCACCTACTTTTTTCCCAAAAAATATGAGATCCAATCTAAGCAGATATGACTTGACCTGACAGTATCTCTGATCTCTATGTATTGTTTTATCAATATTTAATTAGTTAAGGGACTATTTATATAACTAATAACATATTCTTGGTCAGCATGTCTTCAGGTACACGAATATACAATTTTTAAGGGGCTATGTGGGTTGGTTCAAAATTCTATCTTTTTTTCTATGTTGGTTGTTTATTTTAACTACCTCCTGTGCAATTCTGTTCTCATGTACTTTCAAGCTAATTACGAGAGCTTAGGTCATTCACAATAAGATCTTAATATGTTTACATGACCGAGGTGTCCACAATTCTAACTTTTTCATTGTATTTGGGGAAACCCCTAAGGCAAGGCTTGCCCCTGTGCTAGTGTTGGCTTTTAGTTTGAAATCAGTGCGAAACGAATTAGCATTTCATCTATCCTTGCCCCTTCTCGTTCCACAATGCATTTTTGGGAAATGTTTCTTAGAACTAGGAAAAAGTGGGTGTTTATGTCAAGGACGAATTGAACAATTGGGTACTGTTTTGTTCGGCTATTCGTTAGCAATTAATAATCTAAAGGCGTAGGCGATACCAACCGTTCTAGCAGAAATTTCTTTGTACTTTCGTATCTTTGCCTTTATGCCCTATATTGTTATATATTAATTTAGATATTGTATTTAGAAATTCACTACAGCAGCATATGAATGTATGTTTCACTTGTTACAGTGTTAGGAAAGAAATATAGACCCATTAATCTTACTCCACAAAACGGCATATGCAATAATTCGTAGATCATTTTTCACATGTTCTTCCGTTACCCAGTATGGGTTTTCAATGGCCTTTCTTCTTCTTCTTCTTCTTTCGTTCGCTTGAAATATATTGTCTATATCTGCAATGTTGTTTTTTGTATAAACTTCACTGTCTTTTCTAGTTCATACAGAGTTCCGTATAGTTTTGCTTCCAGTGTTGTTTCTATGGGCCAGTGGGTTTGCCTCAGTATATCATATTCGGGGCAATCTTGAAGTACGTGCTCCGCAGAATGGGGTGCCTGTCCACATGTACACATGGCTGAATTGCCAATCTTGAATTTTGTATACATGTGGCTGCGGAGTCGGTTGTGTCCTGTTCTGAGGCACAGAATGACAATTTGTTCTGATCTGTTCCTAGCTTGGTAGTCATCCTGCGCTTGTGTTGGTGGCTTTCTGATTGATTTGATCATCTTTTTTTCTGATGGTACGTAACTGGTACATCCGGTTGCTCGTCTGCAGCACCTTCTTTAGCCAGTCAGTCCGCTCTCTCGTTTCCTGGTATTCCACAATGAGACGGTATCATTGCATGGCGACCCTGCGCTGGTTGCACAGTTCAGAAAGTAGGGCTTGTATACCTGGCAATTTTCTGGACTGAAGTGCTTGGAGTGCTGATCTTGCATCTGTCAGGAATATCACAGGCTGTGGACCGAGATTGGTGTTCAACAGTTTCTCAGTTGCCACCTTGATTGCTTGGATTTCTGCATCATAGTTGTTACAGAATTTCCCAGTTGGTACTCTGACCGTATCCCTAGTGTTGTTTGGGTATTCTATGTACACTCCTGCTCCTCCATTCTTGACTGCATTCTGTGCTGACCCATCCGTGTATACTCGGACCCAGAGGTCCTGTGGGTATTCATCATCTAGGAAACTGAGAGTGACTGTCCTACGTTGCATGTTGTTTTGTTCATCCCTGTCGAATATTCCTTTCACTTTTGTCTGGTTGTGTATTGGTAGTCCAGGCTCTTCTCTCCAAGGGGTTTGTTCTGGCACAGACTTTAGGGGGCTGTCAACTTCAGGCAGGTCTGAGGTTTGTCTATGAAATCGTTTGGCCTGGTGGATGAAGCTGCTTCTTTTCAATCGCCCCATTGCAAGGTTTTGGAATCTATCCTTCATTGGATGGCTTGGCATACAGAGGAACTTTTCTGCCTGTGTTAGCACTTTCGTGTCTCTGCGTTCTCGCAGTGCTTGTATCCTCCCCATTTTCTCCATCTCCAGTATAGGCGTTGATTTCATTGCCCCCGTGATGACCCTAAGCGCCTGGTTTTGCACCTTATCTAGCTCTTGTAATGTGGTGTTTGATGCTGGACACCACGCAGCTGACCTATATTCCAGGTGTGGTCGTATGCCCTGCTGGTAAACTTTAATAAGTATTTTCCCGCTGGCTCCCCATGTGGTTCCACTTAGTTTTCTCAGGATGGCTAACTTCCTCCTGGCCTTTGTTGCTGCCTTGTTGATGTGCTGCTTCCATGTCAGCCTATCATCGAATGTAACTCCGAGATAGGTAGGTTGTTTATCTTCTCTCAGGAGCTCTTCATTTATCTTGATGACACCAGCTTTTTGTTTGGGAGAGAGGGTGAAGAGCGTAGTGCTGCACTTGTCTGTGTTGATGCTGACACACCATCTATTTGCCCACGAGGTTAAGGCATATATAGCTCTTGTAGCAGTTTGGTGGCCTCTGTTGCATGCTCATCTGTGCACCATATTACTAGTTCATTAGCGTACATTGCCACTTTCATTCCATGTGGTAGTTCAGCAACCAGGTCGTTGATGTAGACTAGGAAAAGTGTGGGGACAGAACCCCTCCCTGAGTGACGCCATGGCGCAGCAGAATTTTCTTACTCTTGAGGCCATCTAGTTGTACTCGGGCTCTTCTGTTATGCAGGTATGCTTTCACCCATTTGTACATCCTATCATTCACTCTACAGTTTCTCAGTTTCTTCAGAAGCCCTTCTTTCCAAACCTTGTCAAATGCTTTCCTTAGATCTATCCATGCTTCTAGTACCAGTTTCTTATCTTGGAACGCATCCTCAATCTCTTGGGAAAGGTAAGTTGCCTGATCTTCGGTAGAGTAACACTGCCTAAAGCCCGCCAGCTGTGGTACAAGGTTTTCACTTTCAAGGTACCACTGTAGCCTGAGATTGATGATACGTTCCATTGTTTTGCAGAGACAGCTTGTAAGGCTGATTGGTCTGTAGCTGGAGGCAGTGGAACTGTCTTTTCATGGTTTTAGGAGTGGTATCATGATTGCTTCCCTCCAGGTCTGTGGAACTCTGCCTGAGTTCCAACAGATATTGAAGATCTGCAGCAGCTTGGTTTTTGCTGCGGTTCCCAAGTTCTTAATCATTTCATTTGACACTCCATCAACTCCTGGCGACTTTCTCATTTTCAATTTGGATATTGCAAGCTCCAGTTCTCTGGATGTGATTGGTGCCTCCATAACTTCAGGTATGGTTCCATCTCGTCCTGCGTATTGTTGTTTCTCACGAGTCTCCTGTTGCTTCTCTGGGCTTACTTCGATGTTGTTGTCTTTAGCAAAGGAGTCTGCAAAGTGATCAGCTGCCTGTTTTCCCATGAGGATGTTTCCATCTTTGTACAGTGCAATCTTTGAGTTTCTCCCTGTACCCTCATCATTAAGTTGTTTTACCAGCTTCCACAGTTTCCTTGTATCTCTATCGAAGTTCAAGGACTCTGTTTTTTCCTTCCAGCTTCTCCGCCTGGCCTGCAACTTTGCCCTTTGGAATTTGGCCTTAGCTTGCTGGTAGTTATTGTGGTGTTCTTGGCATGGACTGGTCTCAGCCTGCTTTCGAGATGTTTCCACGTTGTTGTGCAGTTGCTCTAGTTCACTATTCCAATATAGTTTGTAGTGCTTACGAGCCCCTCTAGGTATTGTTTCACGAGCAGCCTGTAATATGCATCTGCTGAATTAATCGACTAACTTATTGATGTCTTTGTCTACAGACAGATCTCTAGCCAGTATACTGGTACGATGCTGGTACATTGTCCAGCCTGCCTTCTTGTAGTTCCACCTAGAGAGAGTGCTGCTCTCCATGACAAGTTCATTTTCCACAATTAGGAAGACTGGCCGGTGGTCGCTGCCTCCAAGTTGTTTCCCTACAACACGTGTGGTGTTCCACTCCAGGCCCGGTGAGTGGAATGCCAGGTCTAGTGTAGAGGTGGTGTGCCATGATCTCGAGTAGAAGGTTGGTGGGTCGATTGGCTGGTTAATCAGGATAAGCCCATTGTCATCCTGCCAGTTTTCAAGCTCATCTCCTCTCCTGTCCATGTGATCATAGCCCCAGCTCTGTGAGTGGCTGTTGAAGTCTCCGCACACAATCAGTCTTTCTTTTGCTGGGATTGTGTCTAGTGCCAGTGGGCGGTCACTCGGAATTCTGTACTTTCTGTCCTGAGATGAAGCATCTGGTATTCCGCCCCCTCCTTATATGTTTCTAGCTGACATGCACTGATGTTATTCCTCACGAATGTCAGTATTCCATCCTTTCGCCTGTCTATTTGGTCGGATCGGTAGCACTGGTAGCCTCTGATTTTGAAGGCTATGTCTTTGTTGAGGTGGGTTTCTTGCAAGCAGCATACATTTACTTGCTCTTCATTCAAGATATTTTCGAGCTCTAGTTTTTTGCTGTAGCCATCTTTTTTACTGTTGACGCCTTCAGCATTCCAGTGCATTATTTTAAGTGGTCTTTGCTTTGCTTGGCCAGTAGCTCGATTCTCATGCCTCCTAGCTCCACGGGGAAATTAAGAAGGACCCCCAGTAGTAGGGGTGTACCCTTTTGAGGCAGAGGGCCCGGCACTGCATCTAACTGGGTGTCCGGCACAATACGAGTGCCATAACGTTTTGTAGATATAGACATATTTCCATTGCGCGTGTGCGTGGCATCCTGATTGCTATGGTGCGCCTCTTGGCTGGTTGCCTCCGTCTTCAGCACCTTTACTTGCTAGGGCAGACTGTGGTCTTGCTCGAGTGTAGGAGGGCCTGGCCAGTCTTGGTTTTTCGGCCGCTGATGGCTGTACTTGAGCCCCATCTCCACGTCAAGGAGCTGACCTCGATGGGGTTCAATGGCCTAATATCGTGCATTATGTCTGATGAATGAACCATTAAGGTGAAACACTGCTTTATCACACTGAACATGATACGTATTTCAAGCCACATATATACCAATTTACCTATGAGGCTTCACTTTCGGTCCACTCTGTATCCGCATACTCTCCGACACAAATTTACGAAGTTAGCGGTTAAAGAATCCTTGGTGCGGATTTTCTTTCTTTAAGCGACGCATTTTTAATTGTCTAACCAGGTTGTAATTACCCTGTTGCGCACATATTCTTTTGTGTGGCGCGCGGATTACGGTTGTTACGCATACAAATGAAAAATGTAATTATTTGTCTGATAAAAATATATTTATCTTTGAATTCACGATTATCAGTCTAAGGGACAGAACTCAGATTAGTCGGTGTGTATTCATTCTGTGAGTTATCTGTTCTTGTATCGTTCCTGAAGATCGAACTCAGCGTAGGGATCTAGGTTTACAGCAATCTATTCTTTGTTTGGTTAGAAATAGATGGTTCTTGCTTCAGAATATCTATGGCCCGAATCTATGTGTATTTCTTGTCTATGTAGGACGAGACTGTCTTATATCTTAATATCTTTGTATGTCTAAGTCGAACTATATCTTCGGTGTCGAACTCGGGGTCATAGGTTGTTCGGCGGATGTGTCGCTAAGTCGACGTGAGAAGGTTCCGCCCTGTTGGGTGCTGAGTTTTTTGTAGCGGCCTGTCGCCGGAAAAAGTGATCTCTATATTAATGGGGAAAGAGGTAGTCTCTTTAGATATACCATGTATTATTCACCCCAGTGTTCATTCTTACAGCCGAGGAAGGGCAGAATCATATTCTAGTGTATTTCTGATACCAAGGTAAAGACGCATTTCTTATGAACTTTTCCTGAGTCATTGTATTCGATGAGCAGTCGTACGGTTGTACGGTTAGACGAATATTAGCCAGATGAAGATGACATTCATACCTAGCAGCACCATATTATGTGATGAGGTCAGTTGTAGAAATGGTAGAATCTACAAAGCAATGAGGACATTTAATGTATGATCAGCTTTGATTGTGCTTCATAGTTTGTATCCTGGGTGAGCCACAACTCACTGGGAGGAGAAGCCATTTTGAATTTCATATTTTCCTATCATCGAGGAGAGAACAGGGATGCCTCTTACTATCACCTGATGAGTCCAGAGATCACTGCTACAGAAGAGAACCCACTATTAGTGGTTCAATATTATTATCAAAGAAATATGTGCTGAACTTTATCCATATGAATCTTCGCTAGACGAGGTTAGGTCTAGGAACCATTTTGAATATATTATTTATGAACTGACGTGCTCTGTCAGTAAAGACAGATGATTATCTGTATTGGAATCACTGAATGCTTGTCTACTGAGATTCCATTATGCTGTCATGCAACATGAATGCCGATTTAAAACTGTAGACTATTGTTATACGTATATGATGATGTTGTGCCAACCTGTTTCCTGTTCCTGTGTCGTCGAAGTATGTGTCCATTAAATACAAGAAAACGTAAACAGTAGTTCGTCTTACACTTCCTGCCACGAGTGAGTGATATTGCCCTATTGTCAACTCTCAGAACATTTTCCAGCATTCGCGTACTGTTGTATCCTCACTCCAAATCAATACACCACTGCGAAGGTCGAGTTGACTTTTGGTTTGTCTTCATGTTTGACAACACCTATCGAACACGATTACAACTACTCACACTCCAAGCAACATACCCCTTCTTTATTTCTGTGAAAATTTGCGTCTTAACGCCTGGTGAGGTAGCTGGACTTCTCTTGGGATTGATTCCAACTCGTCCATCAGTGAGCAAGTACCAGTAGGCAACAGTATTATATTGTGGTGTCATAAAAAAGCGGAAGGGATTCCTTGCAGGGCCGGATTATCCATTAGGTTAAGTAGGCTGAAGCCTAACGGCCCGGAGCTCTTTGTGGCCCGTGCAAAGATAAAAAAAAAAATAAAAAATGCAAAGTCCTTTCAATAAAATGTGTTTATTGTGTTTACCTTAATAAAAATAAAAATAATACTAATGACATTAATGAAAAGTAATAACAAATAAAAGAGGTAAGCAATGCTAACAAACTAACATACTAGTCTATTAATGATATTAGTATATACCATCACCATGTTAAGGGGTTTGAAAAAACAAGATAAAATTGTTGCCTACTTGGCCTAAACATCAAAAAGCCTATAGGCCCTTCTTGGCTTAATCCGGCCCTGACCCCAGGGCGTTACAATAATGCCGGTCCTCGAACTTGAATTATGTACAATATAATAACGTTTTTTTTTTGTATTTTTTTACTATTTTAACTTGACCTGCCAAGAGGTTTGCCCCAGTAGTCTCAGGTTCCGTGGCTGCAGTCCCGTTGCCCTCACTCGTTTTCGATGGCTTAGTCATCGGTCGGAGTAACACGAAGTCGTTGTAGGATCCTTGATTGAAAGGTACAGCAACCCATCATAGAACCAGCAGATGAGCCACTACAGTCCAACAGGAATCCACCCACTAAACAAGAGATCTCTCGGGCAATAAAACAGCTGCAAAATTGGAAGGCTGCAGGACCAGATAGAATACCACCAGAAGCCCTGAAGGCAGATATACCATACACTACAGAGTTGCTACTAGCTCTTCAAGAAAATCTGGGGAAAAGAGGCCATCCCAAAGAGATGGAAGGAAGGCCACATTATAAACTGCCAAAGAAAGGAAACTTGACTGTATGTAGCAACTGGAGGGGTATAACACTACTAGCAATGGCGGGAAAATTTTTGGCCAGAGTTTTGTTTGACCGTATTAAGATGGCAAACTCAGAGAGGAACAGGCAGGATTTCCTGCAGGGAGATCACGCACAGACCAGATAGCAGCACCCAGAATCATTGTGACGATATTTGTGTATGTCCTTCTACATTCTTCGTTTTCTCCTGAATTACCGATTTATTTCTTCATTTTTCCCACTCATCGTCCTATTATTTGGCATATTTTATGCACCTACATTCTTGACTAGTCACTCCCAGACTTGTTTACGTTTCACCATGTGAATCGTAGTATTACAAGGCTAATTAGACAGGTCAGTGAATAATACTTTTATCACTTCAGTGGTCTAGCCACCATTGATAGAGACGGTCATTGTTGACACAAGGTGGTTTAGTACGATCGACGAAAAGCAAGCCAGATTGGCTGTCTAAAAAGTCCGCCTGGGAGATGTACGCAAACACAGGGTATAATATGTAATCACTTCCGCTGGACCAGCTCTGTAGCAATAGTACGGATAACCTGTCAGAAGAGGCAATATGGGCGGAAGGTATCAGCCAGGAAATAAGTTCACCGATGTGTTTGTGAGTTTATACAAATGCAGTTGGAAGTATTACTGCGTTATGTGAAAGAGGTCACGAGTTTAAATTTTAAAATTGATATTTTAAAACACGCGGGGACAGTAATGATTTAACACCCCGACCCACATAGTTCTAAAAAGACAGGATTGATTTATTTGAGAGTCTGAATAAACTTTGGCTCTCATTGGAAAGTTTGTCGGAAATACAATCTGGGACTTGGATGAGAAATGGAAATATAATCTAACAAAATCGGAGACACAAATCAGACTTCATCGCAACGTCAAATTAGCAACTCCCAGGAGCCAGAGAGACATCGGATTAGTATTCCAGAATTAAAGGTGATGGATTCAAATGCTTTGGCGTCTTTATAACTAACAGAGAACCTGCAATTTTAAATACCAAGACTGGAAACCTAAGGAATCAGAGCACCCGTCATAAAAGGACAACTAACATTTCCCCGACGAAAGGTTCGAAGCATCTAATCAAATTTGCTGAGTCCGTTCATCTGTGCCAGGTGATTGTGTTCCCAATTAATTTGGGGTGAGTGTAAACATTTATTTTACCATGTGAATGTTGACGTGTCTGTACTTGCTAAGTGGTTATACAAGGCATAGGGGGCTGGCAACCTCAACATATGAAAATGGTATGTTCATAAACCACTACAGCAAGCACTGGTGTTTGCTTTATGCTAGTTTGCTCAGGAAAGGGAAAGCAGAAGCGACCCCCAGACTCCGAATGGAGCAGTGAGGAGTGATGATTACATCACATGTGCATAAAGTGTAACGTATTATTTAGATACCTTAGAGATATAGGTACCTTGTTAATTGTAATTCAAGCACCAGCCATTGCACTCCCGCTGTCCAGACACATTTTCCCCATTAAAGTAACAAGAAAAATAACAGTGATTTCTAATCATATTCCCTGCGTTATACTGTGTATACTCAGGGAGAATAATTATTCAGGGAGGCTAATATTGGCTGGTGAACAGGAAGACAATGCGCCTGTTAATCTTCAGCCCACAAATGTACTAAGCAGAGGCATTTGTTCTTTTATTTTTCTTAAAGTTCGTGGTTCGAATCTACAGGACGGTTCTTAGTACCAGACCAGTCTGAAGTAAGAATCTTTGCCACTATCTTGTGATTCAAGAAGCTGGGTTCGATACCAACAACCTACATTGATATCAGGAGTGAAGTTCATCTAGACGCCTCAAGAGAAGAGTCCTCATCACAAAAGACCTGACAACGACCCATTGCAGTACTCAGCCAGTTATGTTTTTTTGTAACAGGCGCAAGCAACGGACAATAATCAACAATCCCCAATTAAGTCTCAGTAAAGACAATTTTTTAAACCTTCTAAAGTCACATTCATCTATATTTATTTAAATTTGTTAAAGATTAATTGATTATTAACTTTGTTTTATGTTATTTTACAAATTCATAGTTGACTCAGTTCTTATAAATATGAGAGCGCATGAATGATCTAAAATTTTTAATATACATATACATATAGTTACAGCCATAGCGCCAAAAAACGTATAACAGGAATTTCGCTGGATTACACCAGCTGGGGGCTAGAACACGCCACACCATTGCTTAAAACTTCACAAAAGGTGCCAGATCAGATATAAGTTAATAGTGCTCTGCACTTTGCAGCAGTGTTCTTGACTTCTGAATTATTTTGTGAATACTACCCTGAGATTGAAGCATCATTACCCTTCTATCTACAACTCAGCCAAGAGTAATCTTGTGCGAAGGTAGACACCTTTGAAGACCAATTTTAGATACTCTTGAGTGTTGGCCACTGGTGGACCACTACTGCACAGCAAAGGGGAGGCAAATCCCGTGACAATCATTATAGAAAAGTCAAATGAGTGGCAGACCACCTTGTACAGGGTGTCCATAAAAGATTTTACCCTTTTCTTACTTACTTACTTAGTCGTTCCCCTTCTACCGTGAGGTGTAGAGGTTTGGAAGAGAGAGCGCCAGACTATCCTATCGGCTGTCTTCCTCCTGGCCTGGTTCCATTCTAGTCCTCGATCCTTCAAAGATTGTCTAATGTTGTGCTCCCAGCGGACTCTGTGTCGTCCTCGGGGTCTGGATCCTTGGCTCTTTGTTTCCCATGCTTGTCGTGGTATCCGATCTTCTCCCATTCTGCAGACATGGCCAAACCATCTTAATTGGGACTGTTCTACTTGGGTCTGCAGGGGGTAGGATTTAAGGCCTTGACGTATCGTCTGGTTGCGTACCATGTCTCTTCTTGTTACTTCAACCACCTTCCTCAGATACCTCATTTCTGAGGTTTGGATCTGGCTTTTATGGGTTGTAGTCATTGCCCATGACTCGCATCCGTATGTCAAGACTGGGACATAGGTGGAGCGGTATACAGCCATCTTCGTTTTCTTACCAACCTCTCTCTTGCTGAGGAATCCTCGATTTATGGCCTGAAAAAGTCTCCCAGCTGCTGCTTTTCGAGTGGCCAACTCTTCTTTGATGCCTCCCTTTCGGTCTATAATAGCTCCGAGGTATTTAAAGTGGTCGACCTGCTCCAGGACCTGTTCTCCCAGCTTAATCTGATGTTTTCTTTCTTCTCGTGATATCACCATGGATTTTGTTTTAGAGCTGCTTATGACCATTCCTCTCTTCTCCAGCTCTTCCTTCCAGACTTGCAGGTTGGATTGGAGATGTGCCTCTGATTTAGCAATCAGGGCAATATCATCAGCAAATGCCAGCTCCGAAATATAGACCTGTCTCATCTTCCAGTACCCCACTGAATACTTTCTTGTTCTCTCCTTACATGCCTTGATGACATCGTCCATAAGGAGTATGAAGAGGTAAGGTGATAGGATATCACCTTGTCTTACACCAGTGGTGGTCCTGAACTCTTCCGACTTATGGTTTGCTGTCCTCACATAATTTTTGCAAGACTTGTAGAAGCTCTGTATAGCATGAATCAGAGGTGCTGGAATATTCTTCCTTGCCAAACAGTCCCAAAGTTTGCTCCAGGGGACCCTGTCAAACGCCTTTTCCAGATCTATGAAACAAAGATGCATCTCACTTATACTCAAGGGCCTTTTCACTCAGCTGTCTGAGTGTGAAGATTAGGTCTTGAGTACTTCGGTTTGCTCGGAATCCGCACTGGACCTCATCCAATTGTGGCTCAGCTAGGCGTCGGAGTCTCTGCTCTAGGATTCTAGAGTAGATTTTACCAGGGACACTGAGAAGGGATATGCCTCTATGGTTTCCACACTGTCGATTGTCACCCTTTTTGAAAATTGGTGTTATGATGGCAATTTCCCAATCCTTTGGTATGGTCTTGTTGTACCACGCTGCCTGTAAAACCCTTAAGAGTAATAGGTCGCCTGATGCTCCCATGAACTTAACCATTTCTGGTGTTATACCATCATGCCCTGCTGCTTTGCCCATCTTGATTTTCTCCAGTGCTGCCTTCAGTTCTTCCATCTTTATGTCATCTTCACCATCATTGGTTTTCTCTTCTGTGCTAGTGTTTATCATTTCTGATGCTTCACCATGCTCACCATCCAGGAGTTCTGAGAAATATTCTTTCCATCTTCCCATTACTTCCTTCGGGGCAGTAAGCAATTTGCCTTGCTTGTCCTTTATAAATTTGAGAGGGCATTGTTTTTTTCCTTCCTCATGTTCTTTAGGGTCTTATAGAACAATTTCTGGTTTTCTTGTGCATCTTTTTCTAGCTTTTCTCCAAATTCTTCCCAGGACTTCTGTTTTGCTGCTAGCACTTTGTTCTTTGCTTCTGTTCCGAGTGTCACATATTCTCTATATTTTTCCATTTGTCCTGTTGTGTTTTTAGCTCCTAAGTATTGTTTCCATGCCATTTTCTTCTCTCTTATTTTCTCTTTGACTTCCTCTGTCCACCAAGGTGTCCTCTTTCTCTTGTTCCCAAGTCGGACTTCACCGCATGCTTCTGCAGCAGCTGTCTTTATGATATCCTTGAATTTAATCCAGAGGGTTTCCAAGTCATCAGGTCGTTCTTCTGTGTTGCTCACCGCTGCAGCAATAAGCCCCTGATATCTGGTCTTAATTTCTGGCTCTCTCAGCTTGTAGGTCCTAATGCTCATTTCTCCTGCTCGTTTACTTGGTTTCTTGCGTGATGTTGGACAGTTCCTAGGCTGAGCAACTCTTTCAGTTGTTCTTTTGATTGTTAGCAGGTAGTGATCACTTCTAATCTCTGGCCCCCTCCAGACTCTAGCATCTCGGACATATTTTACCCTTTTCAAAAGATGTATTCTCGGCCTCAAGACGTGGTACGAGGAAGCTTTCTATCACACAAGTAAGATAATCTCTGCAAGTTTTTAAGCAAAGCTTACAAAGACTCAATATGTGCACACTTCGTGACGCGACAGATATCTAGTCGATAGTCCATTTCTTCTCACACTCGAATCAGCAGCAAAGGCTCCACTGATCCGCTCTCTCAGCTCCACCAGATCTCGTGGCAACTGTGGGACAAAGACTCTGTCCTTGATGAAGCCCCTACAAAAAGAAATCACGTGGTGTCATGTCTGGGGACTTCGGGGGCCATCTCAGCAACACTGCATCGTCAGTACCACTGCGACAGTTCCGCCGTTGTGGGAGATGTTTATTGAAGTACCCTATCACTGTTCCATGTTAGTGGGGTGGAGTTTCATCATGTTGGAAAACGAAATCCCGTGAGTCCTTTTTCAAGTTGGGGCATCATTCAATTGTCGAGCATGTCCAGGTACGAGAGTCCAGTAACGGTTTGTTTCCGCAAAGAAAAATAGCCCGTTGTGGTAATATGAGAGGTTATTGGTGTTACTCAACTAAGTGTAAACAGAGTGAGGTCAAGCTGTATAAGTCCCTGAGTCTAATTGTTGATGATGTTGCATTCTCAGGGTACCTATCCGCTACCTCTCTGAGATCTCACTCTGGGAAATATTTTCTGGGTATGTTATATGGCTACGTGTCTAGGGTAATGTAGGTATAGTGATGTGTCAATAAAACAAACACAACTGTAACTCAATATAATTGAATTAAGTAAGACTGTGTGCAAATTTATATAATTATATTACAATTTTTAATATTCCTGAACCTCAATTTTCTGGAACAGGAATTTTCAACTCAAAGAAATGTGTCTTTATTTACAAGTTTTAAATAAATAGGATGGACATCCTGTCCATAAAATGATAAGTCTAAAATATCAATAGGTTTGTACTCCCTACTGGAATATGTTAACACTGGATAAGAATTCTGTCAATGAGTTGAGGGTTTGTGTGTTTCATCATGCCCTCTTTTAATTTCTTGTATTTGGGTGGAATGATAAGGATGAGTCCTCAAGTGCCAATTTTAATGGACTTATCTTAAAAGCCTGTCTGTGGTGGTGGCTTGAGAATCTTCAAGAACAACAAGTATTTCAGAGTTTCCCTGGATGCTGATGTGGCAGGAGGCTTGCAGTTATATAAGAAGCTCTCTCTGTGCCCACAGGTTCTGAATTTCCAGGGGTTATGTCACTTTTCAATTTTGCAATTCAACCCGCAAGTAAAGAATAAATCACACAATCACACGATTTACTGGCGGTTAATGGTTCAAGTTCAGACCGCTATTGTCCAGACGGCAAAGGCATTCAACATCAATGCTTTGCATCTGCTTTCAATCTGCCTGTGTTTTAGTTTTCTCAAATAGCCCACTATGCCGGCAGATTGTTAATTTTATCACCCCATCCTAAACTACAATTAACCAATCAGAAACGCGTTAAGAAAATTTAACTTTTCAGAAGGCTATCAAATTGAGCAGTTCAGAAGTGTGTTTGTTCGTCTGTCTCAATTTTATTTATACAATATCCTTGTTATTAATGGGTCGATTTTTAATATTGAAAGTGATTATTAAACAGACAACTGTCCTCTATCTTCCTATATAGGTTTCTTTTAATTATTTGTCCCGGTTTCATATGGGTAATTTTTAAGTAATTATTTGCTCCTTTCACTGAACTAAAATATTAGTAAAATAAATGTTTCTAAGGCCAGATAATTTATTATAAGGGAAATTCTTATGGTATTATATTTAACAATATTAACGCTACAATTCAAGACATCCCTTTTATTTAAACTCTCTTTATTTATAAAGAAATACATTATCTAAGTTTTTCCAAACACACCGATTAGGCTTGCTTTCCATTTTAAACAACCTCCCCTCTCCCCTATAAAACGAGGTAACAATTTGGTTAGTGGCCAAACTTTACGGCGTTCGTTCATAAATATTTGGGAAGGGTGGAGCGTGTGTGTGTTTGGGGGTGGGACTTTTACGCTTGGTGTTAGAAAATTCAAATCTTTATTTAAATGTTGGCGGTTTGATTTGACGATGGCCTTGAGACAAATTTCAAATGCTGTAGTTATTAATAGATTTTAAGAGTACGTTAGGTAATTTTCTAGCGGTTGATTTGCCGTGGCCTTCAGACCAAGGTCAAACATGGAAATTATTTATAGATTTTTAACGGGGTAGTAGAAAATTCAAATTATTTTGTCCAATTTTTAGCGGTAGGTTTGACCTTGCCCTTGACAAATTTTAAACATAGTAGTAGTGGGCTATAGGTTGTAAATTTACGTTAACTAAATTTTTGAATCGGGGAAATTTGAGCGGGGTGTCACACAGAGTACTTTACTACACCCGTAAAGCTTCTTTCTGGATATGGCACCAAAGACGTTTAACTTAGGAGAATCTCTCTTATGCTCAATGACTGCATGAGGGTGTTCTGAACTCCAGATCTGTACGTTGTGTCTGTTGACTCTGCCGCTGATGTGGAAGGTCGCATCATCACTGAACACGAGCCTCTTCCCGAAATCATCATTTTCAAACAATTTCTGCATGTTCTCGCTGAAGTCCGTGCGCAGTGCTTTGTCTGGTTCAGCGAGTTCCTGCACAAATTGCAGCTTGTAAGCCTTCACTCTCAAACCCTTATGAAGCACTTTCCATACCGTACTGTGGGACATTTCCAACTCACTGTAATACTATACTGTAATCTATTTTTTCAAAAGGCCCCATGTCTCTTCTCCTTGCATTTTTTACGTTTTTTCTAGGAGGGATTACACGTAATCCACCCCAGGTTTCTTCTCCTTCTATTATTTTCGTTTTTTTTTTCAGAAGGAGAGATTACGGTGGAGTTTTATCTAATCTGCACTATGTTTCTTCTCTAGGAATAGTAGTGAAGCTTAGTCTCTTTTTGTAGGGAATTAATTGTGTTTTTTTTCTAAAGGGATGACGGTAGGGTTAAGTTCAGAATTGCACCAGTTTTCTTCTCTCTAAAGCGATTGCGAGCAAATAGACGTATTTTCGGGATTTAAATAAGTGCGGTCATTTTTGTTTTATTAAGTAGTAGAGGGCTGAGCATTATTTCCCAACGGTTAGATTATTATTCGGTACTCCAGTACATTCTTTGTTTGAACGGGGATGGGGGTATTGACCTGTACCCATGTATGTTAAAACTGGCGCTCAATGGATCAAGTTAATTTTGCTCAAGCCAACAGGTAACGTTATTTAATATGACGCCATTTTTGGACGCGCTGTAGCAGTATTAATATGAGTCAGAGTTGTTTACTAATTTGATTGGCCGGGGTCAAACTTTATTGAAATGCAGCGCGATCATTGGTTTTAGAACAAAGCCAAACTATGACGTAGGGCTAGGTCCGCGTGGGGGTTTTTCGTAATATATACTCACGTAGATTCATAGTCATTCTCTCTGATGAAAAATTGCCAGCCGTGTAACCATAGTCATTTTTCGATTGCTCTTAAAAGTAGGTTCGAATTTGGTAAGCCATAAGTTATTAGCGTGGTACTTTTATTTGATTCTTAATAGAGTCGTAGCCCAATTCATTAAGGTTTTCTTCGGGAAGTAAATTTAAAGCTAATTTAACGTGTAGGGCCATCAATTACGTTCTTAGAGGAAGTATTTAATGTAAGAGGTCCATATAATTCTTTCTATGAGGAATAGCAGTATCTAGGAGGGATTAAGATTTTGAGATATTAAGGGTGTGCTCTGTCACATTTCAAAGAAGGTCTGTAGAGAAACTTGCATCTTTGATTTATGTTAATTTACAGAATATCCGGGAGCGCATGTATGTATTTCATTGAGAGTTTATTTCTGATAAGTTACAAGAATATATGCGGGAGTGGTTTTGTGTAATGTTAAGCACGTGTGGGCTGTTATTAAATTGAGTATTAATTTGGGACGATATTCAGGAATGAGGAGGGGGTTAAATTGATAACCTCGATTCGATTGTTTATATTTCTGCAGTATAAATATGCTATCGTAAATTTGTACGTATATTTTGTGCTATTCTTTTGTTGTGTAGTCGGAAGACAAGACATGAATTTATATTTTCTGATAAGGGAATACATTTTATTATTTCCTGGAGATGTAATTAATTACGGAACGGGAATTTAATGATTCCTAGAGAGGTCTAATTTTATTTTGTGTTAATCATTGAATCATCAAGGGTCAGTGTAGAAGTAGCCCAAAGTATGACGGACAAGAGAGTTGAATTGTTTTGATACCTGGGCAGCCAGGCATAACTAAAGATTTAGGTCAGCCGGTCTGGGAGTTGATTACCAGACCGAGGGTATTACCTGGGTGATGTTTACTTTGAGAACGGTGTAGCGAGAAGAGAAGGGAATTGTATGGGAGGCTGACCTTTCGGGCATAAATAATTGTTTGTCGCTTAGTGCGAAAATAGAGCAGGGGATAGATAGGGGAGTTAGGAAGTAAGGGAGATATTTGTTTAATAGAAGTGTATTATTGATGTGTTGTACAGCTGTTGCATTTCTTTGTCTAACAGCAGGTCACGGCACAGTGGGAGAGAGTAATTTGTCACTACAAATTACCCACGGCAAAGTTTTGGCATCTCAAAAGCGCAGAGCTTGAGATATCGCCAGAGGTGAAGGAAGAATAGAAATACGTTTTCCCAGCAGGGAAGACATTCTTCAGTTGGAAAGGGATTTGTCGGAAAAATCCGGAGCTCTGAGCTCGTTATTGTTACGCACGCAAATTGGCATGCTGCCAGCGTTGTTGTAATTTCGCTTTTTCAAGACCACAATAAAGTCGTGGCTCTAAACTCGAAGAGGGGTAACGGGGCCAATTAAAAAGTGGTCCCTCATCAGTGAAGCTTCTACAGGTTGATTCAAGTACATTGTGCTTGACACCCAAGTCATCCGTGCAGGAGTCAGAACAGGAGAAAGGATTACCATTCCTGGTTCTGAATGTTAACGAGAGAAGGGGCGAACGAAGACGCCACATCAGCAGACGGGGAGAGGAAAAAAAGAGAGAGAGAGAGAGAGAGAGAAAGAGAGAGAGAGAGAGAGAGAGAGAGAAAATAGCCGGGTCAAGTAGGGTCTGGTATTATTCTTAGAGGATAGCCTCTGAGCCATACCTGTAAAAAAGTCTACTAGCGTAGCAGTATAAGTGGTGTTGGTTAGTGAAGTGCATATCGCCTAATGAGCTTGAGAGCTGTGTAGGTAGTCTTTTGGACAGTGAGAGTAATAATAGTAAAAATAGCTGGTTAGAGTGGCGGCTCGATATCCGAGACCCCACCAAGTTCAGTGTGGTTTGTTTAATCTTAAATTCTTTTCCCCATACAGGTTGCAATTGTGGGTGAAGGGTTGGGGTTGATGATAAACCATTTTTAATTGTGCTTGTTTGTTTTCCAGGTGTGCTTTATTTCTTTGACATGTATTTGGTTTTTGTGTGTGTGTGTGTAAATAAACTTTAAATTGTAGTCTGGATCAGCCACTTTATTTACGTACAGTAGCTATATGTTGTCTGTGTCGTGGTGTATGTGATCTTTAATCAAACCTTATCTCCTTAGGACAGTAAGAGGTGGTGAGGCTATAGCTATCAAATACGTCAGTAGTGGCGAGGGAGAGTCAATCTCGGTTCTCGCCCTCGGGGCCAATAGTCTCATCTTTTCACATTCACTGTTATCTTCATCATAAATCTATCTTTTAAGACTTTCTTACCACTAGTATCTTGTCTTTTATTTAGACAGCCTCTAGTCTTAAATCCACTTCGTGACACTCACGACTCGCGCTTTGAACCGACTTCATGGGGCTGTGCTGGAAGGCTTGTCGAACTCTATCCACTGCCTCCTCCGAACATGACGGGCGACCGGTACTTTTGCCTTTGCACATGCAACCTTCCTCCAGGAATTTCGTATACCAACGCTTAATGGAATTTATATCAGGTGGATCAACCCCAAACTGTCGCCGAAAATTGCGTTGAACTGCGATAACAGACGTTGTTATCGCATATTCTACCACACAAAACGCCTTCTGTTGTTTGGTCGGCACCATTTTGCAAAAACAGTGCGCATGCGCACGGCGGGTATTTCAAGTGAAACTTTCGCAGTTGAGTTGCAACCGGTAATTGTTACATGTCTCTCCACACACTGGTCAAGTAGGTGAACAAAAAAGGAATAGGTACTTTCTCTTATGGCCACCCTGTAAATAAATTTTGTGGACTTCGAAAAAACTTTCGACAGTATAGACCGTACTGTGATATGGAAAATGCTTAGACATTATGGAATCTCAGAGAAATTTATTAAAGTCATCCAAAATGTATATCAGTAAGCCTCATGTAAAGTAATACACAAAAGAAAACTATCAGAGTCCGAGCCCTTCACAGTACACAGTGGGGTCAGACAGGAATGTCTGCTATCACTAACCATTTTTCTCATGGTCATAGACTGGGTTGTGAGTCATACAGTAGAGGGAGAGAAAACTGGAATACAGTGGACATTTAACAAACAACTGGTGGATCTAGACTTTGCAGATGATTTATGCCTGCTATCACATAGACAGCAAGATATGCAGGAGAAAACAAATAAATTAGTAACAGAAGCTGCAAAATGGGACTACACATAAATGTAAATAAAACAAAGGAAATGAGAATAAATAATAGGCAGATGGACTCGATGAAGATCAATGATCAAGTCATTGAAGAAGTAGAAAGCTTTACATATCTGGGGAGTAACATTGACAAAGGAGGGGGAACAGCTGGTGACGTCTGCTCAAAGATAAATAAAGCCAGATGTGCTTTTAATGCCCTTCCATCAATATGGAACTGCTCAGCCATATCCAAAGAGAACAAAATTAGAATCTTTAACTCAAATGTAAAGTCAGTCTTGCTGTATGGCTCGGAGACATGGCATGTCTCAAAGAGTATCACATCCAAGCTACAGACATTTGTAAATAGATGTCTCCGACGGATCCTCCGTATAAGATGGCCAGATACAATAACAAATAAAAGCTAAGGAAAAGATGCGGACAACAGCCAATACAAACAGAAATTAAGGTAAGAAAGTGGGGATGGATAGGACATACACTCAGAAGAGAACAATCAAGCATAGCCAGAGGTGCCCTTGACCGGAACCCACAGGGGAAAAGAAGAGTGGAGAGGACAAACAGAACTTGGAGAAGAACTGTTGAAGAGGAGGCTAGTGAAACTGAAATGATTTGGGCACAGATGAAAAAGGCAGACCAGAATATAAATCGATGGAAAGCAACTGTTTCTGCCCCTATGTTCCATAGGGAACGAAAAGGAATGATGATGAAATTCTTGATCAGATTCACCATAAGAAAATGTGATTTGATTATATAACATTTGCACTTCATTTCTCGATTGTCAACCTATTTTATGATACCGGAATCTATATAGTAGTTTTTTTTAAGCTATTAATGTCTTAGATATTTTTGTCTTGTTTTGAAACTTTGACATATTGAGTACTCCAATATATGTCAGTGCTTAATTGATTTCAGTTAAATTAAGTCCGTCATTTTGAGTTTATAGTGTTTGCAAAATAAAACTCGGATATAGCACTAATATACACGCAATGTAGCCTAATTAATACAACAGCAATTGTTTTGCCCTATCTGTTTATTTAATGCTTTTTTCCTGCACTTTAAAAAAAAAATTATTGTAACCAATAACATTTAATATAGAAAACATGCAAACAGAAATAGCGAGTTCAAATAAAGTGTAAACAATCAACTAAGACAATGAATGACGATTTAAAAAAAACGTTTTGCCTCATTTTGATGAGGCGCAACGTTCACCCTAGACACAGGTTCCGTTGGTTATATTTGGGCGCATATCAAAATAAAAAAAGTACCGTGTGGTCTGATTGAAAGCTAAAACGACATATTTCCTCATAAGGTATGCCATTGCACGAGTAATTTTATCATAGTACAGTGTGTCCGGCAGAATCACTACCAATAACAAATGTCAATATTTCTTATACTAATAATAGCAGACCGACCGGATTTTGATTTTCTGTTAGGCAAACTCGGCCCGTCTGGGTTTATCATTTGGCTGTAACTTCTGCACTAGCTGGATCTTGTAGGTTCTAAGCCGCAATCTTTTGTGCACAATGTCGTGAACAGTAGATTTTGGAATACCTAATTCTCCACTTGCCTGTCGAATGGATTTCCGCGGGCTACGTTGGAAAGCTTCGCTAACTGCTTCAACTCTATCTGGAGACAACGCTTCATTGCCGCTTCCCTTCTTTCTCAACAAAGAACCTGTTTCCAACAGTTGCTTGTGCCATTTCACTATGGTATGTCGCTCTGGAGGTTTCTGTCCATATTCTGCCTGAATCTCCTTTGCACAACAATGGGAAACTTTAATTCCGCAAGCCAATAACAGCATTGCACTTTCTGCTGCACCGTGAACTCCGCCATTTTCACTACACGCGTCATCACATTCCGCGTTATCTGCACATTATCGGACAATTTATCAATTATCTCACTACTACTAAAAATGTGATGGTTTCTATACGAGGTAACCATACAAAAATAATTCTAACTTACATGGATGAGGAAATATTGACATTTGTTATTGGTAGTGATTCTGCCGGACACGCTGTATATTGAATATAATGTAAAGGTAACTGTATTGTAATAGTTACCTTACCTAACAGTTTGCCCTTTCCATTCTGCACCGTGTCTAGGTTTCTTCTTCAAGTGTTTTTCGACCTCCTTCGATCTCTCAAACATTGGAGATTTCAGAACGAGAACTGTTTTATACTGCTATCAACCGATTTCCGGAATGTGAGTCCTATCCATCGCCAGGGCTTTCTTCTATGTTTGGTATTTTCTTCCTCTTCTTGAATCCTTAGCCACTGGCTGACTAAGCAGTCAGTGGCCATCGCGCCTAGTGGCCTCTTGTAGGCAGCAACTGTCCCCACTTTGCTGTGGCGGTGGCCATCCTTCGTGCAGTGCCCATGTTCTGGTTCATGCTTTGCATCTCGGGCTACACAGGTTGTCTTTTTGTCTGCCTCTCTTTAGCCTTCCTTCTGGGATCCATTCGTAGCAGTTCTTGTGATCGAATATGTTTAGTATAGGCGACAATTACGCCAGAGAGAGAGAGAGAGAGATAGAGAGAGAGAGAGAGAGAGAGAGAGAATTTAACAAATAAATTAATAAGAGAGAATGTGAAAGATACAGACGACAAGCTTGTATAATGTAAGTAACAAAAATGTACGCTAAAAACAGAAGATTACCGCCTCTGTGTCCTCATAGATCAATACTACGTAACCTTGTTTACGTAACAGCACACTTAAAGTGCTCTTCAAACTTCCACGGCTAACTATAATATTAAAGCAGGTGTCAATGAATGAATCAATCAATCAATAACCATTACCTCATCAAGAAGCATACGCCTTCAACATACACATGCCAAGTCCTCCTTTCACGTGACATCAGCGTGAGCTCTTTCTGAGTTCCCCTCACAATTTTCACTTCTGTCTCCCTGGGGATTCCCGAACAAGGACTGCCTTGTAAAGCTATCTATAGGTTTCCTCAATTTGTGTCCTATCCATCGTCAATGTCTTATTCTCATTTCTTCTTCCACTGGCACTTGCCTGGTTCATGTCATCAGTTCCACGTTTGTGACTTTGTCATACCATTTCAGTTCTTTAGTTCTACGCAAGCACCCACTTACGAATGTCTGTTACTTTTTTGTTGTTAGTTTTTGTTGTTCTCCATGTTTCAGTGCCATACAATAGGACTGACTTGACATTTGAGTTGAAGATTCTTATTTTTGTGTTGGACTTGACTTTTCTTATCTCCATGTTTCCCAATGCAATGAAAGATCCTTTTGCTTTTTGTACTCTTATTTTGATATCATTATCTGTCCCTCCAATTTTGTCTACATTGCTGCCAAAATATGTGTAAGATTATATATCTTGTAGTGGTTTTTCTTCAAGTTTGACTTTATTATCATTTCTTGCATTTCATGAGAATGTGAAAGATACTGGCGGCGAGCTTGTATGGGGTAAATGAGAAAAATGTACTCTTAAATAACAAAAAATTATCGCCCTTGTGTCCTCCTTGATCAGTACTCCGTAACCTTTTGTATTTGTTACGTAAAATACTGTTCTAAATTCCCCGGCTCACTGTAATGTTAAAGCAGATGTGTTTGGTAAATATTCTAAAAACCGCTCCAATCATAAGACACGGCTCGCTAATTTTTTTAATGGATTGGTGGAAAATAATAACTCATCTTATTATTGGTAAAACTGTACGTATTAGCTTCTTTCGTAATACTTTACTATAACATATAATTTGTTATACTGTATCATTATATAGGGTATTCTTTCATTAACAAAGGCAGTCCTTGTGTCAGACTCTCAGTCCATGCTTTGAAAGGTTCAAACTGGTTGGCTAAGGCATGAATAGGAAAAAAAAAAAACCATTCATAGAAGCTTCAAATCTGCTGGAGCTGGTGTAGATCTACTGTCCTGGTCATGCAGGGGTACGTGGTAATGAGAGAGCTGACAGACTAGCATCAAGAGCACCCGCAGTGGGCACACTGGATAAGGATAATGGAGAGATACCGAGAAAAAATAATGATAGTCTGTTAGAGAATATCACTGCAATAGATGAATCATCTATTGGAATTTGGCATCAAACGTAAGGCTAGCAGAGATGGACGTATGAGAGGATGCATCCGTCGTGTATATAACCAGCGAGCTACAGGAAAAGTTTGCATTCACTATCTTTGACATATACTGAGGGAGACTGAGCACTTATGGGTTTGCCCGGAGTGCAATGATGTCGATTCTGTTCAACATTAAAAATAATGGGGTATTCTGCCTAGTATCACAGGACACGAAGCAAACACTCGAGTTACACCAGTGTGCCTCAGCAGCTAAGCCGTGCCCTAGACTATACATTGACAGTCAAGTGGCCCAGCGTGTGCGAATTAACAGCTTAAAAGTTGGTTATCACAACAAACACGTAGTAGAGACATTGACCGTTCGATGAGTTCAAGAACTACTTATAAGCCCAGTGTAGGGCCTTTTATAATGTTGGGTTTATTTACGTCTTCTTATCTTTTTTTTTTAAATACTACTTCACCAACTTCTTCTTATTTTTGTTAAGCATTACGAACTCTGAATGTCCTTTGTTGCAAACACGATCTGCTTCAATTCCTCTCGACGATTGATTTATCTGTAGTTATATCATTTTATTTTGGTTGTAATTCTAGTTTACACCACATTGATATCCATATCTGTGCTCTTCATCTATCTTCTTCAGGGACACAGGTGTTCAATATACACCCGCAGGCCACAACCTGGCTCGTAAATTGTTTAGCCCAGCCCCGAAAGAAATCTTTAAAATATAACAAACAGAACGAACAACGAAAAAAAAAATTATTATACATTAATTAAAAAACGGAAAAAGGCGAAGCTAGAAAAGTATATTCCCTTTCAACTAGACCTCAGAGCTTCAAACTAGTACTAAACGGAAAAAATCTTCATTTAAATGAAAATCCAAACTACCTAGGCATTATTTTTGACTTGGAAAAAACAGGTTGACAGAAATCGAATGAGAGCAAGACAAAGAATGGCAATTATGAAAAAAACTTGCTGGAACAGCTTAGGGTGCAGATGAGAAAGTGCTTAAGACGTTGTACACAGGGCGAATGAGGCTAGTCCTTGAATATGGCATGGCAGCATGGGCAACAGCAGCTAAGACAAACTTCGATAAAATTAGCAGACTCCAAAATCAAGCAATGAGAATTATAACGGGAGGCATGAAGTCAACACCTATAAAAGAACTCGGAAAGATTACATTTCTTCAGCCAATGACAGATAGAAGAGACAGCAGGGCTCAGCAACAGGCCGAAAAATTCAAAAAACTAACAGACCATCCAATGTGCCATAGAATAAATGTTCCTAGAAGGCAAAGACTCAAACGAAGCAATTTTGTAGAATCAACCAAACCACAGATGCGAGCAGTTTCCATAAATGAAATATCCACTGTTAAACCCATCTACACTGCACACAAGCTTCCAGTTTGGAAACAAAATCGTTTCCCTAAAATGGTAGAAAACATTCCTGGAATTGAAAGAAAAAAGAGCAAAACTGCAACAGATAGAAAATCCATAGCAACAAAATACATAGAGAAACATTATCCACAAAACACCTGGACCCATGCATACACAGATAGATCAGCAACAAATGCAACAGAAAATGGAGGTGGGGGTGTCTTTCTGACCTTAAGCACTGGTGCAGAAAAAAGGCTGTCAGTGGCGACAGGACGATTCTCCAGCAACTCCAGAGCAGAGGCAGAGGCCTTGAAAACTGCAGCAGAGGTTATATTGACAGAAGAAAGCGCAGAGAGACAAGTTGCTTTCTTTACTGATGCATAGTCAGTGTCACGTGACTGTTAATTTATTTTACCATTCCGTTCCATATGTTAATAATCTTAATGTTTTGGTTTCCTTGTCATTTTATATTTTCTTTTCTACCTTCGTGGCCCTATTTTTTCACCTTTTCAAACCCCACCCGCTGTTTGTTTATGTTCTGGCCAGCTGCGGTCAGCGTAGCGGTAACGTAATGTTATCTAAACGCACCTGTGGTTCGTTTGACCAGAGAAACATTCCTCTGATCGCTTTAAGTGTTTGATCACGACACGAGAGGCTCTTTGAAGGAAACCCGCTAGCCTAATAAAGTTGGTAGCGAGATTAAAAGGGGAGATAACGACTCACGTTCGTTCTGAGAGATTTGTTGTGGCCCCTGACCATAATATTATGCGTTTGTCTCTACCTGAAGGAATCTTCGGGCTGCTGTTGTCTCTGATGTGGTCTCTAGAATGGCATTTGTCTTACTCCTTGTTACGTTGCACGCCGATACATCTGTAGAAACAAGCCATGCCAGGTGTTTATTGGTAAACTATAAGAGTAGAAGGGTTAATAGACTAACACACTCGTGAATATATTCCTGGCCCGAGATGGACCATCATGAGATAAGGCAGACTTTAACACAGAACTAAATGTTAAGGCCTATCTCTAGTCATTTTTCGGGTTTCAGGGATACCTAATCGCTAGAGCAGACTCCAGTCAGGCGAAGAACGTCATGTTCTCTTCGATCTAGAGGGTTTCTGAATACCGCTAGCGTCACGAGTTGTCAACCCCGTTCCTGAATCAAAACCCCTTTTGTCAACGCTAAGTTAAGCTCACGCGGTGCAACGAGCCAACGCTAAATCTGAAATCATCTATTGCAGTAGTAGTTCCCTACTCGCCTATTGGATTACCAGTCAGAGCATTGCGGCTTCCAGAATATCAAAACCGCCCAGCATGTCTATAGCAGAATCTGATATCACCCTACTTTGTGTGCCTAAACGGGGCACTCAGTCAAGCCACCGTCAACCAGTCCAAACCGGATTTAATGCCAAGCAAGCAATAGCGCCGGATAAGAGCGCCTTGGACTCTTTGTCCTCAAGTAACTTCGTCTGGTGTATTTCTGGGTTTATGTAGAACTTCGCACTTAGGAGCGGTCAACCAAAGATAGACAGAGTCCAGCCCCTCACGCAATTAGGGGTCACCAAAGTTAGCGCCTACATTGGATTTACAGGTGAATTCCATCACCCATGGAGTATATGTTTTACGTAAAGACATTGGAGCTAGCACCTTTGGTCCCACGAAAGCGGACGGACTGTCGCTCAGTTTGTTTATTTGGTCAGCAGAAGATAAACAGCGTCTTCCAGCCCCTCACGCAATTAGGGGTCACCAACGTTTAGCACCAACAAGGAAAGTTTTGTAGGCCTATTCCCTCACCTTGAAAGATATCTACATGTAAGACACTTTTCTGGAGCTAGCACCTTTGGTCCCACGAAAGCGGACAGGCTGTCGCTCAGTTTGTTATTTGGTCAGCAGGAGATATACAGCGTCTTCCAGCCCCTCACGCAATTAGGGGTCACCAAAGTTAGCGCCTACATTGGATTTACAGGTTAATTCCATCACCCATGGAGTATATATTTTACGTAAAGACATTGGAGCTATTTCATTTGGTCCCACGAAAGCGGACAGGCTGTCACGCAGTTTTAGTCATTTGGTAAACCAGAGGTAAATAGAGTCTTCCAGCCCACCTCGCGCAACTAGAGGTCACAAATGATAGTACCAACAAGGAAAGTTTTGTAGGCTTATTCCCTCGCCTTGAAGGATCTACATGTAAGACACTTTCTGGACTATTACATTTGGTCCCACGAAAGCGGACGGACTGACACTCAGTTTATTTCATTTCTCTGTGTTCTACAGGTTTTATGATTGATGGTGTGTGTGTTTGTGGGTGTGTATTTGCATTATTGTGGTTATTGGTGGTTACTTATGACTATTGATGGTTATTGATGACTATTGATGAATATTTTGATTATTGATGTAATTCATGCTGTGTATGATGATATGCATTATTTTCATGCTTTTCTTCTTTAATAAAGTTTACACATTTTATTAATGCGCTGTTCCCGACCCTTTCATCCATAATTAACTTGTTTTAGCTCTTTACTATAATCTCTATGTTTGATAAGAGAAAAGAGTGAGAGCAGGAGGTGCTTAGACAGTAAAAGTGAGTTGAGGCTTGGAGAGAGAAATCATTTTGATAAATCTTCTTCCAGGTTGTCTCAAGTCCATCTCCTATTTACACCTTTCTGTGTGTGTAATCTTTAACTCTGTCAGTCCACTATCCCTTGTCGACTTCACTACTATTGTCCAACTCGATAAATACTCTACACTTTACTCAACCACGACAGTCAGTAATTGCAACGTTGAAAAGCCAAAATAATACAGACATGGATGATCTCAGAATAGTGCTCCACAAACTTTGTCAACGATTCAAAAGTGTTGTGATCCAATGTTTCCATCTCATTGTAACATCACCGGCAATGAAGAGGCTGACAGAATGGCAAAAGAAGGTTCACATCTACTTCAGCCTGATGCAAGCATACCTTTTGAGGAGGCAAAGAGTTTTATCAGAATCAGATACAGAAACAGATGGAATGTAGAACATCCAGGGCACACACAGAATGATGCTTACTACCAGCTCCACAGAAGAGAACAAGTGGTAATCTTCAGACTCCGCACTGGCCACAACAGATTGTGATACCATCTATTCAACAAGCTGAAGATAGGAACTACCGATAACTGTAACTGTGGCACTGATAAAACGACTGCTGAACATCTGCTTCAAAGTTGCCCCTTATATGTGGTACAGAGAAAGTGCATATGGCCGACGCCAGCTCCTTTCGTGGAAAAGATTTACGGGGATTCAAATAGCTTCAAACTGACTATTGTTTTCTTTGAGAACATTCAAGTCGACGTCTGAGAGTGTACGAAGAAGAAGAATATTAAAGCATGGTGTCATTATAAAGGACAAACATTTCGGCAGAGGCGGTATGTTATCGCTTCTCGGCCTTTTGGCAAAGACCAAAGTGCAGAGGCGGTATTTGGACAAATTATGTTCTCCTCTAGATGACATAGAATATGTCATAATGAACAAAGGATCGTATGCAATTTTCTGGAAAATGTGGAACGGCCAAATGACCTTACATTTTTTTTGGCACCGTTAAAAACATCATTCGTTTCTGAATGTAAAATTACAAGGAAAATGGTGAGATTATTAATACGCCATTTGAACATGTACAAGCATTCAATAAAAAACTGGAACTAATCAACAGATGATCAAACAGAAGAAGAAAAGTTTCGTTAACCCACACTAGCCACAAGGCCACCATACATACTAAAGATACAAAAGTATTATGTCATGATTTATAAGCCAACAGATCTGTTCAACACAAGATGCGTCGATTAAAAAAAGAATTGTGAGGAAATGCATATTTTTCGCTGATCTATTTGGAAATAGTCAACTAGCAAGCCCAATGCCGGCTTATGGAAGTGCGGGGCCTAACTCTAACAGTTACAATGGGGGGTCTCGTCTTGGATGACTTAAACATTTTTTTAAAATGTTCATTTCTTCCATGTATTATTTCTTTTCCATGACTATATAAATAATAACGTTATATATTACGTACACAGTGGTATGCATAAATATCAAGTTGGTTAAGGGAAAATGTATTGTACAACTCACCTATGATAGGACACTCTATACAGAGCATTAAAACAGGAGGCAATATGATAATGAGCAAATTTCCACCCGTTTGTCAAGTGTTTCGGCCGTTTTCTTCTTTACACTCTGAAAAAGGGGGGAGGGGGAAGGAGCTTTTGGGTCATGACTCCAAAGTGTCCGCCCTGTGTTGTCTTTTCCCACATGTGCTGGGAACTGAATTCACTCAATGCACCTTGGTTGCGACTTTCAACTTTTATTTTGGTTTTATCTAATCTGGTAGCTTGAGACAATTGTGAAAGTACCATTATGTTGTATATAAATTATTATTCTGGATTCCACAGCACGTTGCGGTTGATCCACAGCCAACAGTATGCCCTTTCCGCCGTTTCAACAAGCCTGTTAAGTGCCGTCGTTCTCGACTGTTAATTTACACCCAATAGGTTAAATTGATCATACACTAAGGCAGCCACTAGACCTCTTCCACATACATCTACAGCTATGACTTTTATTGTGAACCCGTCATGTCTCAAGTCCATGACCAGATCATTATACTTAGCCAATTTGAATGAGTGTTGCTAATCTAACCTGGATCCATATGACACTATCAGCTCAATCATTATAATCTTGTGCGACCATGAGGTTGTGTAGTACTATATCTGGTCGTCTTCGAGAGCTCATAATGATTTCCGTGTATGTCCTTTGCCCAGGTAGATCTACTGCCTATACCTTTGTTAAAACTAATCTACCATGCTTTTTTTTCCGACGAAATCTGTCAGCATATTGCCTAACTCTAAGCTCTTCGCTACTTCCCGTTCAACTGACTTGATTGCCAATCGGTATTATCGTCTTCCTGCAATGATGATCGCAGATATGTTGTAATTAGATTTAGCTTTGAGAAGCTCCTCTCTCATCACGTTACAGTTACGGAAATAGAAATATTCGAATAGCTATAAATAAATTTGGGAAAGATGTTGATTGGTGATTACAGGCAGGAAATTGCGTCATTTTTATGGAATTTCTAAATTAGATTGAAGAATTGGCTTTAACGCTTCTAGTTCTTCACAAAGTATACATCTATTTCAATTGATTTTACAGTAAAAACTTGTATGATTTGCTGCACTAGTTTCACATCTATCTATGTGCTGCGCTGGGCTCTTCTAGGCACGGAACCCAGTTGGAAGGAATCGTTAGAATAGGCCTAATCCCGGCTCTGAGCACGCCTTTGTTTAAACAAAAATGATCGAAATTGTAAATTAGTGACCTAAAGAAAGTATTTCGCTAGGATGATCCTCTCAAATTTGTACAGCAAGAACACATATCAAAATATGTGCACTCGTTGTGACGGTATTGCCTCCCTCGCTTTGCAATAGTGGTCCGACAGTGGCCAAATCTCAAGAGTATCTAATATGGGCTTCAATGGTGTCTACCTTCGCACAAGATTACTCTTGGCAGAGATGTAGATAGAAGGGTAATGACACTTCTATCACAAGATATTCATATAAGTGAAAACAATGCTGCATTTGAATGAGCACGTTAATTCTAGAATCTGCCGACACTTTTGTGAAGGATTAAGCAATGGTTTATGTTAGCTCGTTTAAGCCCCCACCTCTGATTAACTCAGTGGAATTCTTATTATACTGGTTTAGCTCTGATTAGAGTGTGCGTAGTAAATTGACTGAGACAAACATGCAGTACATTTAAAAGGATTAATCAATCAATCAATCAATACCCTTTAGCTCCCCAAGGAGCATAGGCCTTCAACAAACACATGCCAAGTATTCCTGTCCTGTGCCGTCCGCTCAAGTTCTTTCCATGTTTTCCTCATCATTTTTACCTCTGTTTCCAGTTCTCTCCATGTGTTTTTTGGTATACCTCTGCCTCTCTTTCCCTGTGGATTCCAGAACAAGGACTGCCTTGTAATGCTATCAACATGTTTCCTCAATGTGTGTCCTATCCATCGCCAGCGTCTTCTTCTCAACTCTTGTTCCACTGGCACTTGTCTGGTTCTTGTCATCAATTCCACATTTGTGACTTTGCCATACCATTTCAGTCCTTCTATTCTACGCAATCACCCGTTTATGAAAGTCTGTAGCTTTTTGGTTGTTGTTTTTGTTGTTCTCCATGTCTCAGAGCCATACAATAGGACTGACTTCACATTTGAGTTGAAGATTCTTATTTTCGTGTTGGACTTGATTTCTCTTGTTCTCCATATGTTTCCCAATGTAAAGAAAGCTCCTCATGCTTTTTGTATTCTTATTTTGATATCACTGTCTGTCCCTCCAACTTTGTCTATGTTACTTCCAAGATATGTGTACGATTCTACATCTTTTAGGTGTTTCTTCAAGTTCAACCGTGTTATCATTTCTTGCATTTATTCTCATAATCTTTGTATTTTTCCTGTGTATTTTCAGACCCACTTGTTGTGACCTCTCATCGAGAATTTTCATTTTCTCTTGCATCTGATTATGGTTATGGGACAGAAGAGCCAAGTCATCTGCAAAATCCAGATCATCAAGCTGTTTAGGCAGATTCCACTGGATTCCATTTCTGTTGTGTGATGTCGATGTTTTCATAACCCAATCTATTGCTAGTAAGAAAAGAAATGGAGACAAGAGGCATCCCTGTCTCACTCCCGCTCTAATCCTAAACGGTTCTGTAAGTTGTCCTTCAAGAAGAACTGTCGTACCGATGGCTTTGAGAGTTATTTTTGGTCCCGTCTGAGTAGAGTGGATGGTGATAAGTACGTGAGAAAAAAAAGGTGTGAGAAATATATTTTACGGGTGAATAGTTTAAGGAGAAGATATGTCTCTGGAATTAGTAAGTTTCTCTAGTCCAGCCTATCTATACGACTATAATTTAGTACAAGACAATCTTGCCCTACCCATACATATAAATATAAGTTTAACTACACACACACACAGCTATGTTACAACAAGACACACGAACATGAAAAACCATGGTTAATTGGGTATGGGTCTGACTACACACAAAGGTAAGTTTTCTTTGTTGTTTATTATCATTAAACTTGACAACATCAAACATCTAAAGAGATAAAATAAAATCAGATTTACATACATATGAAATAGCAGAATAAATTTGCCCTCTCCCTCTTGAGAAAAAGAACCCAAAGAGTTAATAACACAAAGGTCAAAGGTTAGCACTTGTCACGTAGATAGATAATTTATTTTACCATTTCGTTCCATATGTTATTAACTCTTTTAATGTTCTGTTTTCCTAGACATTTTGTATTCTTATTTTCTTTCATTTTCTCCTTCTCAGACCCTACCCGAGGTGTTTACGTTCTGGCTTTCAGTAGAAATCCCCCACTGGTCAGAAACGGTCAGCGTAGCGGTAATATTACATACACGCACCTGGTCCGTCCAGGGGAATTTCTCTGGTCGCTTTAAAACGTTTGATCACGAGCGGCTGGTACCCTTCGAGGCCTGGGTAACGAGTTTGATCTGTTTCAGGGGGAGATAAAACCCGCTGTTAGTCCTTTGTGGGTTTTTGCCCCTTTGAACGTATTAGTGATCAAAATATTATGTCTATCGGGGGGAATCTTCTCGCGGTTGTTGTCTTTGATGCAGTCCCTAGAGAAACTTTTGTCTTACTTTCCGGATTACGTCTTTCGCCGAACATCTGTAAAAATATGCAGGCCAGGTGTCCGGATGGAGCGTCCTTTGTAATCTGTAAGAGTAGACGGGTTTAATAAGCCAAGACACTCGTGATTATTCCTGGCCCGTAGATGACCATCATGAGATAAGGCAAACTTTAACACAGTACTAGAATGGGTTTACCTATTGATAAGGGTGGAATTAGGATGCCGTCAAATTACCACCTCTATCGACACCAGGTATTACAATGCAAGATGTGGGTGTCTTATCTGGTTTAGATTGTTGCTGTGTGTGTGTTGCAGTAGAACAGTTCAGGGTACACCACAGGCAACATGACGTGTAGAGTCATAGAAATGGTAACTTCGCTTTAGGTTTATACCATTTATTGCACGCCACAAAACAGTCATGATACTTATGTTATCATCGGCATAGTACAACGAATGCAGCATTCAAACTCATGTTAACTGACAGTCATGTAGAAGTCAATACTCAATAGTTGTATGGAAAACAAATATCATAGCGAAGCTTGATAAATAATACATATAACTTCTGCAACCGTGGTCAGCTGCAGATCCTTAATGTTCATAGACAATAATAATTATTCCTTCCTGATGCTAGCAGATCAGATGTATACAATACGTCCGTTTACTGTCTGCACGTGAGTAGCATACATGGATTACAGGTCAGCTCGACCTTTATAACCTTCCTAAGTCTAACCATCTGACTTGGACGTGATCTCTGATATAACGAATCCTGGAACACAGACAATAGTCTTGTTGGTCTAGAGCGACCCATAGATATATAACTAGTTCAGGTATAAAGATACCGGTGACTTAATCCTAGTCAAAGTACCTCTCCATTTTGAATCACACAGGCGAGCAAAAAGGCGACAAAATGACGAACCTCTAGATGATAGCCTAAAGTTCGATACAAGAGGAATTACCTTATTTCGGAAAATCAACCATGAACATATGCCTCCAGGCAGGCTTGAATAATACGGGGAAATAGTCTAGTTAGCTAACTAACTCACAAAGACAATGTATTTCCCTCAGAGAATCACAAGACGCAGTCGCGTCCGCTCGCTAATCAGTCCATTTCTCAACTGCCCGACCTGGGCGGAACAACAAACGACAACCAAGTCGAGACATGCGCAGAGTGACAATCTCTGAGTCGCTGTTCACAATAAGACGATTCTAAGAACATTCGAGATAAAAGTCTTACACAGTCGCGCCTTTTATGGACATGAACAGAAGCGTTAAGAAAGGTTTCAAACATCTACAACAGTTGACTGATACTACCAAATAAGGAGATATGGTCACGCTTCGTTCAAGACATTATAGACCGAACGTGTCTCTATACAAGAGGAGGTAAACTCATTAAAAATAGCAGTATCGATATTTCGGGTTCTGTCCCTTTGACCATAAAATATATATAACATGCATTTCAGTCAAATAATGATCATACATACGAAAAACGATCATACAAAGACTTTGGAAAAAAGTAATTATTTGTGCGTAACACCTATGTTCTAGTCATTTTCGGGTTTCAGGGAGACCGAATCGCTAGAGCAGACTCCAGTCAGGCGAAGAACGACATGTCCTCTTCGATCTAGAGGGTTTCTGAATACCGCTAGCGTCACGAGTAGGCAAACCCCGTTCCTGAACCTAAACCCTTTTGTCAACGCCAAGTTAAGCTCACGCAGTGCAACGGAGCCAACGCTAAATCTGGAATCACCAAATGCAGTAGTAGTTCCCTACTCGCCTATTGGATTACCAGTCAGAGCATTGCCGCTTCCAGAATATCAAAACCGCCCAGCACGTCTATAGCAGAATCTGATATCACCCGACTTTGTGTGCCTAAACGGGGCACTCAGCAAACCACAGCCAAACCAGTTTAAACAGGATTTACAGCCAAGCAGAGCCTAGCGCCGGATAAGAGTGCCTGTGACTCCGTGTCCTCAAGTAACTTCTCTGGTGTATATCTGTCCATAGATGGCTGCTCATACGTGCGAAGTTCTACATAAGTAGAACTTCGCACGTATGAGCAGCCATCTATGGACAGAGTTCAAGCCCCCTCACGCAAGTAGCGGTCACCAACGTATAGCACCTACAAGGAAAGTTTGGTATTTCACTTCATTCATCTTGAAGGATATTTATCTGTAAGACACTTTTCTGGAGCTAGCGCCTTTGGTCCCACGAAAAAAGCAGACGGACTGTCGGTCAGTTCGTTTATTTGGTCAGCAGGAGATAAATAGCGTCTTCCAGTGTTCCCTCGCGCAATTAGGGGTCACCAACGTTTAGCCCGACAAGGAAAGTTTTGTATTTCACTTCATTCACTTGGAAGGATATTTACATATAAGACACTTTTCTGGAGCTAGCGCGTTTGGTCCCACGAAAGCGGACCCACTGTCGGACAGCTTAGTTATTTTCTCTGTTTTCTTCAGGTTTTTATGAGTGTTGGTGGTGTGTGTGTGTTTGTGGGTGTGTATTTGCATTATTGAGGGTTATTGATGAATATTTTGATTATTGATTTAATTTATGCTGTGTATGATGATATGCATTAATTCCATGCTTTTCTTCTTTAATAAAGTTTACACATTTATTAATGGGCTGTTCCGGACCCTTTTCATCCATAATTAAACTTGTTTTTACTATAATCTCTATGTTTGATAAGAGAAAAGAGTGAGAGCAGGAGGTGCTTAGACAGTAACAGTGAGTTGAGCCTTGGAGAGAGAGATCACTTTGATAAATCTTCTTCCAGGTTGTCTCAAGTCCATCTCCTATTTACACCTTTCTGTGGGTGTAATCTATAACTCTGTCAGTCCACTATCCCTTGTCGATCTCACTACTATTGTCCAACTCGACAAATACTCTACACTTTACTCAACCACGACAGCACTATGGTACAGAATAGACAGTAAAGAAACAAGTTCCTACTATATGCTACTGTTAAAGAAGATTATAATGTATTTTTACATGTTGACCACACTTAGTTTTGTTAGCAGTTTGATCTACGCGGTAACAATTCTATCTGGGGCCAACATGATGTATTTTCGCACCAATGTTAATAATAAATGAACGTGATATAAGGTTTACGTTACTAGGTGATGATGACGTAATAGGTGCTGCACTAATGTATGCAGACCGTTTATTCGAGGCCTTCTGTTGCATGAATCCGTCAGAGTAAGACGTTGATGTTATTGCTCCCAAAATTTTTGAAGTTATACAGTTCTCCTACGTGGCTTAAGAAATTGAGAAGGACGCCACTAATATTCAAGAAGATGCCGAATTTAAGTATGCAAGTTAAATGATTTTTATGCAGAGGAATTTTACGGGAGTAATAAAAATTAATCTCCATATTCTGGTTGTCACTACTTAGGTGTTAACCGTTATCGGCACCTTTAATAAATAGGCCAGGTATGAGACGATGTATCACGGACTGTAGGAGATTCTATATATGCATTTATGCCATTGTGTCATGAACATTATTCTATGCTTCGTAAATAAAAATGCTGTATCTGTGTACCCTTACTACAAGTTGTTGGAGGTCGATTTAGGAGGAACTGTTCTTGCACAAGCCCATGACATTCAATACATCTAATCAGCATGATACTCATTACAGAGGTCAGATATGAATTAATAATATTCTTCAATCACTCAATCTCCAATATAACAAAACCATCCGTAATGCTACCCAGTAAAGTAAACAAGTTTAAGTACAATCCAAGGTTGGTAAAATTTCTGTAACAAAGAAAATTATTCATTCTCTCTTTCATACAGTGGCCACTCAATCACGCTTACCTACTCTTGGTGATATCCCTAGGAAATACAATTCTCCTGAATATAAAATTGCCAGGTTATTTATGTCCTAAATCGGCCCCAGTCCATCCTCTAACAAATAAAGACTAGTGAGGTGAACGCTGAATCTGGTTTGGGTTTTTCCTGGATGAACAAAATGTCACCGCCAATAGTTGATGTAGAAACGTGATCTTGGGGTTCACGGTTAAAAGAGGAAAATACTTCCAGTATTGGGAAACATCTGGTTGCTAAATATGTTACAATTGATAAATGATGATAATCCTATCGGCTGGCTCTATGGTAGAGTGCCGATTTTGAAACAGCGTAAATTCTGGAGGCTACTCTTGAATACGACTGTCATAAGTCGGGAATGAATGTTTTTTTTTCACACCCCAGTGGGCTGATAAAATTGAAAAAATATTGCTTGGTTTGGTAAGTCCAGTTAAATTGACAAGTTAAAATGTTTCTCATGTATCGTTGGCAAATACTTGCTCACCAATGAAATTGGTGACGCACAAGCCAAGAAAAGACAACATTAACCAATTAGTAAAAAAGAAAAAGAAAAGACCGCTGGACGCCCTTGATCAGGTCTGCTAGGAATATATAAGAAACATTTATGGAAAAATGCTACTATTTTTCTTCTTCTTCCTCGTTCGTCCTGAAAAGGACGTTGGTTGCGCTGTGTCCGTTTACAGCGAAGCTGCGGTATTTGCGCCTTTCGGCCGACACATCCGACTTCCGCATGGCATTTTTGGATCGGGTTAGCCTTCCCTCTTCGATCCCTACTCCTCAGCCAGACTGCAGTGATGCCGCCTGTTTCCAGGACCACCACGTAGAGGTGGAGTGGGGTATTGGTCAGCTCTCGTTCGCTGACTCTGACGCAGGCAATCAAGCCATGGTTCGCTTACTGCTTTCCTCACTTTTGATGCGTCTTGGGTCCCTATTCTATATAGCTACATATATCTACACAGACGAGGACAAGACGCTCTCTTATCCACTCCGTCAGTCCTGATTAAATTTAAAAGGCACACGGTGTCTTTAGCCTACCCTATTGCCCGTCGCTTAGCGAGTGTTTTCAGGTCGGATGAGTTATGCGACTCTCCCCCTCTTGCTCGCTCTTAACGATCAGCGTACAATGTCAATTATCACAAACTATCGCCGTTTAATTTGTTCGGCGTCTGATAGTTTAGTCGTATGATATTAAATAATAGGCACTTGTAATAAATACGCACAATGAGATAAAACGTGAATTCTTTTCTGTCACTATCAGTCACGCCTAGCATTTAACCAGTCAGCTAAAACCGTCTCTTGTGTGAGAAAGCGTGTGGTGAAAATAAACATGATAACCGAACATCTGGTATGAAATGCCTACGCGTTGTTTTATTTCACTAGTTTTAACGCTAGAAAATCAAAGTGAATTATAATTGTAAAAGCTAACATTTTTAATTGGTAAAAGCTAACTCTTTTAAACACGTAAACACTAATTTCTATTACCAGAAAATCAGAACGAAAATCCCCACAAATGCTATAAACACATTTAGCGAAATGGTTCTAGAACTGCGTGCTGAGACTATCCAAAAATTATGATTGACAACTGATAGCAGGTTTAAGAAAACACAGTTTATATATCATTATGTTTCTCTGATCTATAGATGATGTTACTTTTCGCACTATTGTGTGAGTGACGGAGAATCAGAACAGAGTTCCCAGATAAAGGCTTATGATCGGTCTTCCGTCGAGCGTTGCTAACCGACATCAGAAGAATTCTTACGTCTAACGGGTCTTCTCTGTAAGAATGCCCGCTTCCTAAGATCAAAGAGCCCAGGGGTTTCTCACTTTTTCTGAGTACGAACTTCAAAAGATTCTGTGTTATTCACGTGCGGTCTGTCAGGTATCGTATGATTGACAGATAAGCTCGCGTGATGAGACGAGGTAAACAAACGTGATTCGGTACCTGTTATGATGGGCAGGTGTGACGTACGTCTGGTTCGACAAGTGAATTTTCCCTGATATGATGGATGATTTAAAGGGACTTTTAGCTTTTCATAACATTAGAACCCCTGAACATTTGTTGTAACTTTTCGTTTCGCCAGAGCGAACCGATTCCACCGGGACTCATTTAGTATGCGGCACGAGATCAAAGACACTGAGACGATCCCCGAGCAGAGAAGCTAGTTTCTCGCAGGTAAGATGGACCAGAGCGGTCAGAAGAAAGACACTGGTGGAGATCTCAGGAAGGACGGGCGGCATGCTATCATGGACAGTAGTGGTCCCTGAAACGATTTAGCATCTCGGTGTTAAGCACGGAACAGATCGCAGCCAGAGCGAACGGGGAAAGCTGACGCAAGCAGCGAGCGAAGATACGAGAGGCCAGGGGCGGCTTCTCTCTTTGGTCTGGCGGTCAGATCCCCAAAATCCTTCCGAGATCAAAAAAGCTGTCAAGTTTCTCATGTCCCACTCATCTTGCATTCCAGTTGTAGATATACAGATCCCGTATAAATACACTTCATCACTCGCTGGCCAGAACTTGATAGAAGCACTAGCGATATTTGAAATCTTGCTAGATTATCCCATGGATTTTCATTTATATTTGCAGTGAATTCTATTTCTGTGCAAAACGGTAATATATATATTGTGTAAAGTGATCAGTGGTCTAGTTCATTCATTCTATTTCATTGGATTTTGTGTTAATTTAAACCTATTAAATTAAACCGTCTCAATAGTTCCAGTTGTAAATGTAATGATATACCTGCTATACTATTTCCAAAAAAGATAATAGATGTTTAATGCTTAAATTAACTTTTAAAGTCGCGAAGGAATTTATAATTAATAAATTTAGTTAAGTCCTATATTTATAGATGTGTGATTTAACCACTAGAACTCGCGCAGTGTTTATTAAATACATAATTAAATACGCGAGCGTATATATAATAGTCTTAACGGGAAATTTATCGCGCGCTTAGAAGATTATTTGATTTTTAAAATATGATTATGTTGTTATGGGTTTTCTATCTTTTTCTCTAGATTGATCACCTTTTGCAATCCCAGCAATAACGAAATCTTTCAGAGTTTCCATACTCGGTTCTTAAACTTCCAGACAGTTTGATGAGACATTTTTTAAAAAGTAAATCTTGTGGTGGTCCGGTGCGGCCTAGCTAACATAATTACATGAAAGAAAGCCTACCCAAGATCATTTGATTATTATCATCAAATTAAATTACAATCTGTAAGATAAACTGGAAGATGAACAGTGCCAGTAGCGATAGTTTATATACTGCTCTATTGTGAGAGATTACCGATGTACCTGACTGTGACTGAGCCTAGTTTTCCTCACTGGATTAAAAAAACTTTACTGGTCAGTTGCTGTCATCACGCAGTGAAGGAATATTGCCATCACCTCATTTTCACCCCTGTGTTGAATTGTGTCAGTGCCATCCCATAGACTCCTTTTATATAATAAACCACAAGAACTCTTTAAACTTCAAGTCCGGCGATAAGCGGGAATATTTGCTCTCAGTAAAAACTCGCAATATCTGGGGCGGGACATAGAAGTGCTAGACAGTTTCACATGTCAAGAGTTAATCACTGTGTTTATCATTCTAGGGATTGTCTGATGCTGCAACTCGGTAAGTGTGTGAGTATATATGAGTGTGGATCCACACAGTGTGCATGAATGACAGGAGATTTATTTTTTTGCAAAAACCATTTGTTAACTTGCCTACCGGGTAATACGTTTTCTGTATACCCGGCATTGTTCCTTTAGTGGGATAATTTGTTAACTCTGTTTCATCCCCCCCCCTTTTTTTCTTTGCTTAGTAAAGGGAAGACACCAGTTGGGATAACAGTATTTTGTTGTCTACCACCATAACTAATATTTTAACACCTCTTTCAGAGTAATTAAATTCACTGTTGGGTTAACTTTCCTATGCTCCTGATAACTATCTATCTTGAGACTGGGTTTATCTTTGTCTAATACAAGAGGGAAGGGCTTAGTCGATACCAATCTTCTTCACCCCCTCCCTACCTTGATATTTGCATTTTTCTGTACTTATGATAATTTTATGTAACACTTGATATTGTTTTTTTTGTGATTTGATCTTTAAGGTTAATAAACATCATAAACTTATATCGGACTGTGTTGGAATACCCAAAAGCCCAAAAATTCCTTATTTGTTTAATATAGCTGTATCCACGTCGTCTGAGTGTTTGAAGCAACAAATCGGTGTGAGCGCAGACGTGTGTCTGGAAAACTGTCAAATAAGTGTTTGACCAGGAGAGTGGAAGAGAAGATTGAGAGAAACGATTTGTCGTAAATAAGTCTGTCTTTACTCTCCTCCAGCACTCTGTGGAGCATCATATTTAATCTATACACTTCTATCACTGAGTTTCATCATCATTCTACACTCTAAACCGGACTACTATTTCTAGACTCTTTCTCTCAAAAATAAATTTACGACAGCAGGTCACGAAAGTTTGTAAACACTTCGTTTGCTTATGTTCAAAGAAAAGAGGCGTAACGAAAAAGTGAGTAGACACAGTCTGTAAATGCATGGTTTTGCTAGCAAATCCTAGAACGCTACGAGGTCACAAAAGACTGACAGATTACTGTAGGCTTTTTTTCCATTATACGTCACAAGATTTAATAATCATTTAGGTTTAACAAAGTTTTAGAAAAATTGAAAAAATGATTTAACAGAAAGTTGTCATCACTGTTGTGATGGAATGAAAGTTTATAAAGGGGTTCACGTGGCAGCTTTAACGTTTAACTTATCTGCCACTGGTAGGTTCTGCACCCGCTGATGGTTTGGTTCTTGGTAGACTGATCACGCTCGTCGCTGGTCAAGGTTGTTAGGGCGCAGCACGTTCCCAGAAATGTCAGGGAATGTCTACGAAGTTGGTCCCTCGTCTTAAAGCTCAAGCCACTGTTTCCTTCTTGGTCCAGAGATAGTACCCTCACCTGGTACCACCAACAACTATGGTAAAAGAATAGAAACGAAACTCTTTCTTGAGTATTGCGTTTCCCGACACATACTTATGTGCCCCTTCTCTCTATTCCACCATCCTATCTACCTCAGAATTTACCCTCGATGAGAATTAATCCCTCGACAGAAAACGTCCTTTACATTTAAATTGAATAGTTTTATCTTTATTTTACATTTAAATGAAAAGGTTGATAGTGCAGATAGAATATGTTTACATTTACATCTCCACTGATTGAAAAGTGTTGACAATATAAATTGAATATGTTTTCATTTATATCTAAATTTGTTGAACAGTTTGAAACTTTCATTAATTTTAAAGTGAATATGTTAACATCGACATTTACACTGGTTTGAAAATGTAAATATTAGAATGTACGTCATTAATTTCATCTTTCCATCCCTGCTCCATATGGAACTTGAGACTACTTATGCTTTTAGTTCTCTTTAAGAAACTATCGATAAAGCAGTCCCCAGCCCTTGCAGTGGTGGTTCATGAAATCATCATTCTATACGCTGAGGTTACCAGCCTCATTAACTTAGACATCCACTAGCGATTTTCACATATTAATATTCACATGGCAATATATACATGTTAGTTCACATGTTAGTAATGAAAAATGTAAAATGCACAACTTACTCCAATCCTGGCTCACAAACGTTTTGCTCAGATGAATAAAGGCACTGGTAGATGCCTCTTACACGTGTTTGTTTTTGTTGACTTCAAAAAAGCATTTGACATGATTGACCACACTATCTTGGTTCAAAAGTTGGAAATCCTCAGAATAGGCCCTAATCCACTAAACATCATCAAATCATTCCTGGGAGATCGACAACAGTTAGTGCTTCACAACAACTCGACATCAGATTTCTCGAAGATAGATACAGGAGTACCGCAGGGTTCTATTCTTGGGCCCCTACTCTTCGCAATGTTCATCAACGACCTACCACTACATCTAAAATATTCAACATGTGACCTCTTTGCAGATGATTGTACTATCTACACTAGTGACAATGACTGCGTGGTACTTGAAATGACTCTTCAATGCGATGTAGACAATCTAACAAAATGGAGTAATATGAATCGTATGCCATTAAACACAGCAAAAACGAAATCTATGTTGATTACCACCAGACAGAAACTCCTAAACTGCACCAAAAGATCGCTACAGGTACACGCGGAATCAATACAAATTGAACATGTAACAGAACACAAAGTTCTAGGAATCACGATTGACCAGCACTTAACGTGGAACTCCCATGTACGGAATTTAACCAAACACTTAGCTCAAAAGACGTACCAGCTAGCCAAAATAAAACACTTCTTAGACGCAGACACTAGACTATTGTTCTATACCTCACATATACAGACACATCTAGATTACTGCTCTACACTATGGGATGGTTGCCCTGCTTCCACCTCAAAGAGACTGCACTCCCTGCATAAGAGAGCAATACGTCTGATCACCGATAATCGCACGATATCACACACAAGGACAGGAAAAGAACCCACAATACTGTCCCTGAAAAAACGTCTTCTCTACAACAAAGCCAAGCTGACCCACGCAATTCTATCAAACAATGCTCCGCCGTACCTACGATCATTGTTTCAAACCAGTAGAAGAGAGGGACTACAATTACATCAGTTACGTCTGCCCAAACCTAGGATCGACCTGTTCAAACAGAGTCTAGCCTACTCTGGAGCCTACTTATGGAACAGCCTTCCACACCACCTAAAAAGCCTACCTACACAATATTCATTTAACAAAGCACTTTTCAAACACTTCCTAAACACTGATTACACTGACAAACAACATTTTTCTTTCTTATATAAGAATAAGTGTTCTTAGGTCAGTTTCTTGCGCTGATTTCAAATTTGAAATCCGTTTATCTCTATCACGTCGGGTTCTTAAGATATTTGCGAATAAATATATTTTTGGGAAACCGTTATTTGCTCCGTTTCATTTTTACTATATAACTTTTTAAAAATTAATAAAATGCAAAATAATTCTACTTTTTATACTGCTAAAAGATGCATGACATATGTTACGTTATATTTCAAATAGTTACTGTATTTTGAAATAATTCCGAGTGAAATATGGCTTCTAGAAGTTGTAGAAATTCGGCTGATCTGTTCTGTTACGTGTGCGGATATTTAACCGATCGTGTTAACCAGAAAAACTTTATACACCATTGCTAAAGAAAGCATATGAACTTTATTTCGATTCGAAAGTTGATGATGCAAATAAATCTTGGAAGCCAAATGCAGTTTGTTCGACTTGTGCAAATACATTGGCAGGTTGGTTACGAAAATCGCCGAAGCATAAGTTGATGCCTTTTGGAGTGCCAGTAATATGGCGTGAACCAACAAATCACGCTACTGATTGTTACTTCTGCTTGACAAATATCTATGGTTTCACTTTTAAAACTAGAAAGTCTGTGGTTTATCCAAATATTGAATCGGTTTCGAAACCAGTGCCTCGTGATCCAATCACGTGTCCGATCCCAGTTCCACCAGAACAATATCCGTTGGACGTGAATGAACCATCAGAAAGTGATAGTTTACCTGCTTTAGAAACTAATTCTGACTCGGATTATATACCGGTGAATGATGGTGTTCACTTAATTAACCATTCAGAACTTTCAGATCTAATACATGATCTCGCTCTCACCAAAGGACAAGCGGAATTACTCGGTTCGCGACTCAAAGAATGGAATCTTTTAGCGCCCAATACTCCGATATCTAAATTTCGTCATAGACACAGAGAACTTGTTCAATACTTTGAGATGGATGATGACATTTGCTATTGCAAAGATGTAAAAGGTCTAATGGTGCACCTCGGTCATGAGCACATAGTCAACGAATGGCGACTTTTCATCGACTCTTCCAAGACTAGTCTAAAAGCCGTGTTATTGCATAATGGAAATTTATTTTCATCAATTCCAGTCGCCTACTCTGTTCATATGAAAGAAACTTATGACAATATGGCCATACTTTTGGCAAAAATAAAGTACAATGACTACCAATGGCGGATTTGTGGAGACCTAAAGGTCATTGCAATTCTCACTGGCATGCAGACTGGGTATACTAAATTTTGTTGCTTCCTATGTGAATGGGACAGCCGCAACAGACAGGAACATTATGCAAGAAAGGTGTGGCCTATCAGGGATCGTATGCAGCTCGGGCATAAAAATGTAATACACGAGCCATTAGTTAACAAAGACAGCATCATTTTACCACCGTTACATATAAAGTTGGGGCTCATGAAGAATTTCGTAAAAGCGTTAGATAAAACGAGCAAAGCTTTCACTTATCTTCGAGAAAAGTTTCCGCAAATTAGCGATGCAAAGATAAAGGAAGGTATCTTTGTAGGACCTCAGATTAGGAAAGTTATTGCAGACAAACAATTCGAGAACTTGTTACATGGTAGTGAACTTCGCGCATGGATGGCATTCAAATCGATCGTCGATAACTTTCTGGGAAATCACAAATCTGTCGACTATGTGCATATTGTTAAGCAGTGCATAGATGCATACAGAATTATGGGCTGTAACATGTCCCTCAAAATCCATTTGCTCGATTCGCATCTTGACTTTTTCCCTGACAACCTTGGCGAAGTCAGCGATGAACATGGAGAACGATTCCATCAAGATATCGCTGTAATGGAGTCACGTTATCAAGGACGGTGGAGTGTGACCATGCTTGCCGATTATTGTTGGATGCTTCATCGCGATGTACCACATGCCATTCACCGACGAAAGTCGACTGCAAAGAAATTCAAGCCTACATAACTGTTATACTTCTTGTACAAATGATGTTGTAATACTGTATGCGTTGTTAAAAAACTTCAATTGCATATTTCTAGAGATCCCGACCTGATAGAGAAAAACGGTTTGCAGATTTAAAAACAGCGCATTAAAATTGACCAGAAAAACATAGAAATGTTAGAGAAAGAAAAAAAAAGTTTTTTTTTTTGTTAGTCAGTGTTATCTACCCCCATAGAAACATCATTTGCCTGTCAACATCTCATCCATAGGTCAACATTTCTTTTCCTCTTCCGCTCGTTTTTAATGGGAATAATTTGTTTTATATCCATGTAATACTATTATATAATGTAATGTATGTGAGAATGTACCCGCATACCATTGTACTTTAGAGATGTTAATGTTTCCGTTTGCTTAAATGGGTGATGTACATGCAGATATAATTTTTTTTTTTTTTTTTTTTTTTTTTTTTTTTAACTGCTGAAAGACTTTTTCTGTTACAGAAGTGCGCAAGAAAGTGTTATTATTATTATTTCAATTTCCGCCAAGAATGTATGGATGTAAGCGAGAATGTGTTTTTGTAATTCTTGTATTGAGGATTGATGACACATTCAAAAATACTACAGATTAGACGTTTTGACCGCATAAGTGAGTGTCGGTATACATAACTTATTTATTTATTGTTTTGTTTATATTATTTTATTTTTTATTATTATTATTTTTCTTCAGTCACTATCTTTATTTAAAAAAAAAAAAAACCTAGGCTACTCATTTTTTATTATGATTGTATACTGTAAATGAATGCTGTTATGTTAACTTTATAATGTTGCATGCCTTTAAATTAATGCTTAAAGTAATATGTGGAATAAAAGGATATAGTATGCAAGATAAATGAGAGTGAAAGGGCAGAATGTTAGACGGGCCTGCGCGCCCAATTCTCAACCCTTCGAAAATAAAGTTCGTTCGTTCGGTTGTACTTGGGGGTCGTTATTTTAATAATAGATTCCCTCTTTGACTCCGTGTGTTTCAGTTTCCTCAGATTCTGGTATCATCTTAAAATGGTAGAGTTTTCCTGGGCTGTGTAAGTCCTTCCTAAATACTCCACTAAAAGTCCGGCCTGATAAATGGAATTCTGAATTCTAAGTTCTGGCAGTCTGGTTGTGTCGTCTTGGCAAGCGATCTTCACAGTGAACTAGACTTGCAAACATTGTCAGATTATATTGCAAGTCTGCCCACGCATTTGGTTTGTTACGATGCGACATGTCGCACGGAAGGTCCTGGGTTCGAGTCCTGGGTAAGCCACTCACGTCTGTTGATTTTCTGTTGTCCAAGTGTTCTACTTCTTTATTTCTTACGAGTGCCTGAAAACATACCTTTATGTTTGTCTAATATTTATTTACTGTTTACAGGCCTCGGGTTTCCCTTCCTTATGTGTTGTCAGTAATTGCAGCGCTAAAGAACCCGAACAGTGCAGACATGGATGACCTAAGAGTAGTACTCAACAAACTGAGCCAGCAATTCAAAAGAGATGTAGTACAGTGGATCACATCTCATTGTAACATCTCCGGCAATGAAGAAGCCGACGGATTGGAAAAGGAAGGTGGAAAGCTACCTCAGTCTGATACAAGTATAACTTTCGAAGAGACACATAGTTTTATCAGAAGCAGACACAGGAACAAATGGGAAACAGAACATCCAAGCCACACAAAAAATGATGCATATTACCAGCTCAACAGAAGAGAACAAGTGATAATCTTCAGACGCCGCATGTGCCGCAACCGATTTGGATACCACCTATTCAACAAGCTAAAGTTAGGAACTACCGATGTGGCTGATAAAATAACTGCTGAACATCTGCTTGAAAGATGCCCAACATATGAGGAACAGAGAAGTCACATGTGGCCGTCACCAATTCCATTCCTGGAGCAGCTCTATGGAGATATAAATAGCCTCAAGATGACCACTGCTTTTAACATATTCAAGTTTACGTCTGAGAGTGTACGAAGAAGAAAAAGAAGATATCACGTTATCAATAACAAATACAACTTTATTTGTGCAGCTGATATAGGTAATATTAACCATCAAGTTTTGTTTGTAACAAATAAACATCAACAGTTCACACGCGACACTTAAACATCGCAGACGACTTCACGGATCACGACCTGCCAGTGGTAGTAAGGCTGTTTGTTACGTCATTTATCTAATCTATAGGATGGTTGAAACGTCTAAATTGATATATTCTCTTATTTTGGATGTATAGGAAACCGATGTCAAAACAGGAGAAGAAATTACCATCTGACGTTTGTTTAATAAGTTTAATTTGTTTTTATTTCCACAAACAAATAAGAAATAAAAAATAAATATGAAATTGTCAATAAACTAACGTTACATGTAAGGGTTCAAAGTTGCTGCTCGCGTTGTGATTATGTGTTGAACAGACGGGATCTAACGTTGAGTAGTACTGTCAATGTGGCATATCATTTTATTTAATAAAACAACAATTACATTTATTATTTTTGACGTTAGTTTCATATGAACGCGTGTGAAAAACATAAAAATGTTAAAATAGGGAGTGACTTTAATTTTTTTGTATAGTGAGCACATGAGCAATTATTTTGACAAAAATACTGAACAGAATCGAGTTTGAGGATATTCTTCTTCTTCTTCTGATACTTCTTCTTCTTCTTCGTCGTCTTCTGCTTCTTATTTCTGCTTGTCACTTCTTACTGTGTATGGAGCAAACTCTGCAGTTGTTCCTAGGAAGCCTGCATCAACTATCGTATCTTTAGCTCTCATTTACAAATCATGGAGCGAACTCTGCAGTTGTTCCTAGGAAGCCTGCATCAACTATCGTATCTTTAGCTCTCATTCACAAAGCATGGAGCAAACACTGCAGTTGTTCCTAGGAAGCCTGCATCAACTATCGTATCTTTAGCTCTCATTCACAAAGCATGGAGCAAACACTGCAGTTGTTCCTAGGAAGCCTGCATCAACTATCGTATCTTTAGCTCTCATTTACAAAGCATGGAGACAGCACTGCAGCAGGTTCTAAGGAAGCCTGCATCAACTATCATATCTTTAGCTCTCATTCACAAAGCATGGAGCAAACACTGCAGTTGTTCCTAGGAAGCCTGCATCAACTATCGTATCTTTAGCTCTCATTTACAAAGCATGGAGACAGCACTGCAGCAGGTTCTAAGGAAACCCGCATCAACTATCGTATCTTTAGCTCTCATTCACAAAGCATGGAGCAAACACTGCAGTTGTTCCTAGGTAGCCTGCATCAACTATCGTATCTTTAGCTCTCATTTACAAAGCATGGAGACAGCACTGCAGCAGGTTCTAAGGAAGCCTGCATCAACTATCGTATCTTTAGCTCTCGATCACAAATCATGGAGACAGCACTGCAGCAGGTTCTAAGGAAGCCTGCGTCAACCGTTTCTGCTTGCAGCCTTGGTTTATATGGCAATTAGTTATACATGATGATGGTGCCAGCGCCATGCAAAACCGCGTATTAGTAGGTTGCCCTCCTACTGAGTAGGATTACCGTAGCACCGACCTGTCATTAGTAAGATACAAATTCCCAGTGTCAGCTATTGAACAACTTTAATATTCGCTATTACTGAGCTTTTTAACTGCAACAACTGTAAAATACGTTATTGGAGCTGGAATTACCAGCTTTTTAACTGCAACAACTATAATATACGTTACTAGTGCTGGATTTACCAGCTTTTTAATTTGCAAAAAATTTAATATACGTTATGATAGCTGGAATTACCACGACTGCTGACACCAGAGTTTGGAGATATACTTCAATGAAAATCTCGTACATAACCTTATGTTTATTTACTTCTTTTGAATAACAGATAAAGGCACAGCTAAACATGAGAATAATTTATTATAAGACTTCTTTGTAAGTTGAATAAAAACAGCATAGTGCTTTTAACCCCTTAAAACTCAGCGGCCCATTTATTATCATTGATACATAACTCTATAATAATTTCATAATAATACGCGTATTAATGTCGGATACAATAATTTTAAGTAAATGAACGGCTGTCGTTTGTGTACAATTTTACGTTCTAAAATATGTCCTAGATACATGAGTAAAAACTATACAATTTAGTGTCCAGTTGTAGAATTGCTTGAGCCTTTAGGCAGTGGTATTCAAACTTTTTATTCGCGTACCCTCATATATAATTTATCTTTAACTATGTACCCCCCCCCCCCCCCCCCCCCCCCCCCCCCCCCCCGCCAGGTTTTTGGTGCATAATTCCAAGTATTCAATTTACTTATACTTTGCATTTGCAGACTTTTTTTCACGTACCTCTTTAGTCGTCTCGTACCCCTTGGGGTAAGCGTACCCCAGGTTGAGTACCACTGCCCTAAGGGGTTAAATAGACAACGTTGTTGACAGCAAACTTCTTAACGTTATCGCAACTTTAACCACTTCAAGTAGTTTGTAAGTTGCACTTAAGATCTAATTTGTGGCATGCAGAGTTTTAGAACAGATATATCTAGAAATAGTGTATGATAATGTTGTTTTTATTGTTATTTCTGGGGGGTTTCTGTGTTTAAAGACCGTAGGTATAACGCGCTATTCTGAATTTAATCGAAAACAATAATATTCATTTCAATACAGTTTTTGTTTCCACTTATAAAACTTTTAATTGCGATTTGCACATTTAAAACATACAATCTTTATATTTATAAAAAGCTATTAAAAAATTACTGTAGAAAATTATTTAGAAATTAAAGTGTGTCTGGTGTCATATTGTCAAATTTTTAACGTTATTCATTTCAACCAGACAAGACATAGAATTATATGTTCTACATCAATCATATTTGCTGACGTCTTTCATCATATGATCTATATGAGTGGAAGGCAATTTGCTGGGTAAGTAGTTCTAACCACTTTTTAAAACGCTTTTTCTTTTTCCTGTAGTAATGTCATTTTCAGCATAATTTTCCTTCATACTCCTGTCACAAATTACGTAACGCAATTTGTGACATTTTCAGTCTCAAGTAACGTGTGCGAAACAAAAGTCCACAACGTTTCAGAACCCAGAACCACATATATATGTACACACACACAGAGACACACACACACACACATATATATATATATATATATATATATATATATATATATATATATATATATATATATATATATATATATATATATATATATATATATATATATATATATAATATATATATATATATATATATATATATATATATATATATATAACTCCCCCCTATTGTTATTCTTATTGTTTTTTATATTACCAGGCTATGTTTTGACAAGTTTCTATGACAGTATTTTTTATTGGTTTTCTGTTAGGTGGTAGTTGTATAAATGTGCACATTTCTAAGTGAGTGTATGGGGATTGTGATTATATTTCTCCCTATTATTTGTCCTGTCACTTTTCAATTACCTTTTCTTCAGTAGATTGTGAGACTAAAACCATCTGCTTACGCAACATCGCAGAGAGAACACGCTTCCAAAGTGCTAAACATTTGAAAAATAAAGGTAACAGAATTTGGTAAATAAAACATTTAAAAGCAGTAGCAGTAGTATTAGCTGTAGTTAGTTGTAGTTGTAGTAGTAGTAGCTGGAGTTAGTGGAAGTACTAGTTGTAGTAACAGAGGTAGCAGTAGCTGTAGTTAGTAGTAATAGTTGTAACTGTAGTCAGTAGTAGTAGTAGTAGTAGTATTAGTAGTGGCAGTAGCAGTAGCTGTAGTTAGTAGTAGTTGCACTAGTAGCTGTAGTTAGTAATAGTAGTAGGCTTAACAGTAGCTGTAGTTAGTAATAATAGTTGTAGCTGTAGTTAGTAGTAGTAGTAGTAGTCGCAGTAGTAGTAGCTGTAATTAGTAGTAGTAGTTGTTGTAGTAGCTGTAGTTAGTAGTAGTAGTAGTAGCAGTAGTAGTAGTAGTTGTTGTTGTTGCTGTTGTTGTTGTAGCAATGTTAGTGGCTATAGTTGTGTTGTTTGTTCTAGTAGTATTCATGGCTTTAATGGCAATTGTAGTGGTGGTATTAACGGTAGCTGTAATAGTAGTTGTTGTAGTAGCAGTGATAGTGAATGTGGTAGTAGTTGTAGTGGGAATGGTGATGGTGGAAGTGGTAGCACTAGCAGTAGTATTAGTAGTAGTGTCAGTGGCAGTGACAATGTTAGTGGTGGCATTTGTAGTGATAATGACAGTGGTGCTGGCAGTAGTTGCTGTTGCAGAAGTAGTAGCAATAGCAGTAGTAATAGTAGTGGTAGTGTTAGTAGTAACAGTAGCGGAAGTAGTAGTGGAAAAGACAGTGGTGGTGGTAGTAGTTGTAGCAGTAGTAGCAGTAATGGTAGCAGTGGTAGTGTTAGCTGTAGTGTTGGAAGTAGTAGTAGTGGTAGTGTACTACTAATGGCAGTGGTAGTAGTAATTGTTATTGTAGTAGTAGCGACATAATTAGTAGCAGTGATAGGTGTAGTGTTAGTAGTAGTCATTATAGTGGTAGTTGTTGTGGTAATTGTGGTGGTAGTAATTGTTGTTGTAGCAGTAATAGTAGTAGTGTAGAAAAATAAGATGAAGAAGAAGAAGTAGAGGAGGAGGCGAGGAAGAAGAAGATGAAGAAAAAGATGATGATGAAGAAGAAGGGAAAGGAGTAGCAGGATAAGAAGAAGAAGAATAAGGAGGAGGAGTAAGAGAAGAAAAATAAGAAGAAGCAGAAGAAAAAAGGAAGAAGAGAAAGAAGAAGCAGAAGAAGCCATTATAATGGTTGTTGTGGTGGTAGTAGTTGTTGTTGTAGCAGTAATATTAGTAGTAGTAGTGTAGAAGAAGAAAAATAAGATGAAGAATAAGAAGAAGTAGAAGAGGAGTAGAGGAAGAAGAAGATGATGAAGAAGAAGAAGGGAAAGGAGGAGCTGGATGAGAAGAAGAAGAAAAAGAATAAGGAGGAGGCGTAAGAGAAGAAGAAGAAGCAGAAGAAGAAGCAGAAGAAGAAGCAGAAGAAGAAGGAAGAATAGGAGAAGAAGAGGACGGTGGAGGAGTAGTAGAAGAAGAAGAAACAGAAAAAGAGGAAGAAGAAGAAGAAGAAGGAGGAGGAGGAGGAAAGAAAAAGGAGGAGACGAAGAAGACAAAGAAGAAGAAGAAGAACACACATTACAGAATGTCTACGGCTAATTGCTTGAGAAGATAGTATCGAGACAATTAATGAACCACCTTTAAAAGGAATCACATTCTAACTGATAACCTGGGCAGTTATAGACCAATGAAAGTAACACGGGGTAACGCTGGTGTATTTGCGTACGATGTATATGAGGGCTTCCTGCGTAAACAAAAAACGGTGGCTGTGGCAATTGACCTAGAGGATGCGTACAACAATGTGGACTTTGCAACCTTAATCAACTGTAATGGCATGTGGTGAAAATCCTTGGCTAACAAGGTGGATAGCAATTGCCTTAACTGAGAGATCAGCTGCATTTCGTTTGGGAACATGGACATCAGAACCAATGCACATTTGCCCGGGACTACCCCAGGGTTCTCCATTGTTACCTGTGCTTTTTAACATATATAGAGCAAAAGTAGCTGCAATTCAACCAACTGGTCTGGGACGAATATTAACTTTTGCCGATGACACTCATTTACCGGACTGGCTCAGACAGACAAGAAATGGTCAGAAGCATACATGAGAGTCTACAGGCGGTTTCTAAATGGTGTAAGGAAACTTACTCCAAAATCAATCCTAACAAAGCATGTGTGCTATGGTGCTCCTTGAACAACTCCATATTGAAAGCAGATCTCCCAGACATTATTCTCAATGGGCAGTCAACTGAAAGACGCAACAAGCTCAAATATCTTGGAGTTACTTTCTATCGCGGGTTATCATACAAGTACCATGTTGATCACATCAGAAATGCAAAAGAGGCCTAGCAGCCCTGAAAACAATGGCTACTGCTCACGTCGAGCAGAGACTACTGTTTCTTCTATATCATCATCTGGTCGTGTCAGTAGCTGAATATGGCCTGGGAATACTCACGCTGTCAGTATCGCAATGTGAACGACTGGAACGCATTCAAAACGAAGGGATGCGTTTAGTCTTGGGCTGTACTCGAGATACCCCCATTGTGACGATGCGGTATATGCTTGGCTTGCTGTCTATTAAATCCAGATATGCGATGGCTCAGGTAAAAGCCTATATGTGAGTAACCACAGATAAAAGTCATCCCCTACACATGAACATAGCTGACATCAAGGGATACGAATAAAGAGGGGGATGTCATGGATTGCGCAGGCTGTGTCAACTATTCGACGTGACCACAGTTGAAAACATATTCAAGGGAGAGGAGTGGAGTAGGTCTTGTGAGAACCTGGAGACCTTCCAACATGCCATCATCAGCCTTGGCAGAGAATGCAGGGCTTCGGGCAATGGAAAAGCAGAACTGGAAATTGATCAACTGATAAATGAAAATGTTGGGAATAATGATGCCGTTGTGTACACTGATGGGTCTGTAGCCCATGGTGGGAAATCAGGATGAGGCTTCTCGGCTAAAATTAAGGGCATGATCGTCGCTGAACATATCGGGGCCTACATGACAACAACCTCCAGCATGAGAACGGAGGTAGAGGCAGCTACTGCTGCTTTAAGGTGGTTGTCTGAAACTTCATTGACAAGGGCAGTTATTGTGTCAGACTCTCAGTCCATGCTTCAGAAGATCCAAGATGGATGGCAACGGCATGAATGGAAAACCTCCATAGCAGCCTCAAATCTTCAGAAACTGGTGTGGATCTACTGTCCTGGTCATGCAGGGGTACATGGCAATGAAAGAGCTGATAGACTAGCTTCAAGAGTACCTATAGTGGGTGCGTTGGATATGGATAAGGGAGAGATACTGAAGATAATTAATGATCGCCTGTTAGCGAATGACACTGCAATCGATGAATTATCACGGCTGAGATTGCTGGCGTTTGGCATTAGGCGTGGGACTGGCAGGAATGAACGTATGAGAGGATGAATCCGGCGTATGTACAATCAGAGCGCAACGGGAACTGTTAGCATTCATACCTTTCGACATTTGCTGAGGGAGACTGGGCACCTATGGGTTTGCCCAGAGTGCAATGATGTCGGTTCTGAACACCAATATTAATAATAATCATAGCCTGATATCCTTTTGCACTACTTGTGTAAATGTTTTTTTGAGTAAATATTGTTTTCATTAATTCGCGCGTGTTTTAACAACATGCTACAAGGTAATGGTTTGAGAAAAGAAAATAAATAAACAAAAAGATCAATAAACGCTGTAGGTATGTGTAAAAGTCTGTTTACTGTCTGTTTGAGGCTGGAGATGTAGAGATGTAACGTTCTATTCGCTCCAGATGTATAACTGCCCGTTTGTGTTCGTGTGTTGCAAAGATGACAGAGTGGGCGTGTCCCAATGATGCGGTGTATCTAGGACACCGACATGAGGTGCCGCCAGGGTATAGTAGAGACACACATAGTATCAGCATACATGTAAATACAGACGTGTAGTGCTTGTATAAGACTGTGGTTGATCGTGTAGGTGAGTGAATAGTAGTGCTGACAACACGAAGGCCGTATAGGCTCTTGGACGGCTTCACATAGACTCTCACAACCACAAGTAGAAGTCAGTGAAGTAGGGAATGCTGCTGACGTTTACAATATTTATTCATGACGTACGATAATATGATGATGGACGAAACAGTCAATAGTACAAGATCATGGACAGTATATGTGTAGTTATGAAGGTTAACATCAGGCATCACAGATCCCGAACAGCTTAGACATGTAACAATGTCTTGACCAATAATTACTGTTCATGTAATAGCTCTAATCCCTGACTGAGCCCCGTCAGGTAAGCCCTAGCAAATATATTGCCTAGTACGGGCGATATCAGTTATTTAACAATGTCAATGCTATTGTCCTACAACTAGCCAAAGACTTCATTCTGGCCTCACATGCCAGGTACTTCATTCTGGTGAAGAAGATTGGCCGTAAACACGGACCAATATAATGACTATCAGGCCGCAGATCGCGGGCCTCGATAATCAGGTGACTCTCAGTTTACATAAACTTCTGAGAATAAATATATTTCTGCCAAACAATATTCCGCCTGCATTGCGGATCCATTAAGTTGATTCTTAGGCTTATATGTATAACACGTCAATTTATACCTAGTCTTTCAAATATGTAGCCATACTGGGGTACAGTATATTAACTCCTCGTGAGGTTCGCTCACTATGTCGCCATCAGCGATAAATGTACCTTAAAGATTTAATCGAGACGAAAAAGATCGAATAATGTTTCAGTTACATTCTCAAAGAATCCTTACACTCTAAGGTAACACAACACAGCCAATACTGGCATAAAGAATCACTCAGGGAAGGAAGAATGACAAATCAGTCATTCCCTGAATTTCCAAATCCCTATCGAAACTTGGCAGAGAGAAATCTACGGATCGGTACATCCGTTCTAAGCCTCAGGTACACTCTGGTTGAAACATCAGTCTCTCGGTCTTTGCGCCAAGACCTGCGCATGCCCAAAGAGCATAGATCAGATCGAGGCTAAACCAGACCAGGCGTTTCCACCCAAACGGGTGATAAAGATACTCCGTATATGGTCCTATAAATAGACTTAAGACATGTCAACTATAAGACATTGCCTGAGACAGGACAACATAAGACAGGGACAGATAATCACCAGTCAAACCTGTCACAGAAAGATAATAAACATTTATCTCTCTTTGATCACATTAAACCAAACATAAATTAGGTTGGTGTTTTTCTCACCGTCAAAAATGACAGCAACAGTATGTCACTTTTTGCATAAGTAAGAGAAAATAGCAATCCATATTTCGATAATCTGCATCTATATTACGCGTGCAAAATAAAAGTGGATATTTCTTGTGCTTACAGTACATTATTGCCACTATATCGGCAGTAAAGATAGATGTATTGTCTGTGAAGCAGTATTTTTTAACGATGATCTAATTTGGATATATATATATATATATATATATATATATATGTATATATATATATATATATATATATATATATATATATATATATATATATATATATATATATATATATATATATATATATATATATATGTATGTATATATATATATATATATATATATATATATAGAGAGAGAGAGAGAGAGAGAGAGATTCATCTTCTCCCATTAACTTATTCATGTATACTTTAATATTACCAGTTGTGGATTTGTTGGATATGTTTCGTGGTTTTGTCTTTTTTGGTAGTGTCAATATCAGTTTATTGTATTACGTATTTCTGCCAGGTGGCAGTCTGTGCTCGGCTTCCTGAGCTTCCATGGTTATACCACAAGCTGTCTATTACTACTGGGGGAGTCCAACAAGTCATGATAAATCTGTATACTAGTAGAGAAAAATTATAAAACGAGTCAAACACATAAAGTGCCAACTTAATCATCACAATAATATGACTCAACACTACCTGGTGACATTTAAAATGGAAAATCACATTCTACGCGAATTTCCCATTTGGTTTTGATCCCCTGTGATAGATACTATACCGAAACGTGTGCGAGCCCTTCATCGCCCCCACCCATCGGGTACCTGGAAGTTCCCCTCCATTCGGAGTCACGTACCTATCAGAAGCAAGTAACTGCAAGGAAGACATTAGGGACTACGTGGGACCATTAATAAGTTAATACAAAAAGTAAAAGTCTGATATGACGTGTTATAAGATAGCATGTTATTGTAAGATCATAGCTTCATATTAACTTTAGTGAGCAAGTAACTTCAATGTGATAGTAAGTACCAAAAGAAATACGTCTAAGTAGATACTGGTCAACTGATAATGGGCATTCTCATCATGGACTCGAAGCTTTGTTCAATATATATTCTGTACTGCTCTATAATTTATAATCCACCAAGACTAAAGGATTAGCTTCCTCCGAAGGCGCCACTGAAAATCATCATGTCAAAAGCGGTGACTCATTATCAATAGGGTATCAAGTAGATTCACACGAACTCTTCAAAATATCTTAAACAACTCATGATAGCTAGTAATGAAGAAGAGCAGAGAATAAATAGAATATGAAGTATGAGATTCAATCAATGGAATGCTGAGAAGCTCTTTATTATGGTCTTAGTATCTCAACACAATCCCGTCAGCGCCCGACTCGATCTGTGATATCACTTGATGTATAGCTACTATGGATTTGCCACAGTACCACATCAGCTTAGAAGCCAATGAATCGTGATTCAATGTAACTAAAAAGAAACAAATGAATAACTCTGATGTATTCTTGTGCAACTCTAGCTCTAGTTATTATGCCATACTTAGACACTCGGTCAATTAAAATTATCATGAAATGGATAAGATGCCAATAGAAAGAAAATGTGAATAAAATATGATACTCATGACTTCAGTACTCGATGGGATTGTCTCAGTAGCACCCTATAATATATAAAAAATGTTTTTGAGCAATCCCTCCATGATACACACTCTATGGATATACGATATAAGGTGTACATGTGTTACACAGACGAATAAAAACATAATCAAAACGATCTTTTGGACGGTACTCGAGCGATCAAAGTGTAAACACTGTAGATTTATCAGTGAATCTATTCTTTTTATTTATTATAATATAGTATAGTAGAAATAATATATAGTTTGATAAAATTGAATTATATACTTTTATAAGATAATTATTATATTTTCAGTGTATATTAAAAGTGTAAAAAAATAGTATAAATTTAACAATAAAAAAAAAAAAAAAAAAAAATAAATTCCGACGTAAATAAAAATTTGTGTAATTATTTTATCATGGGTTGTATTTAGGGGGGGTTTGTCTAATTTTTCTGGGGGTCTGTCGTGCGGGGAAGGGTTCTTTTTTTTTTTAGATGTGATTGTTTTTTTGTATGGTCTCACTTTTTTTGTATTTGTTAGCATGGGCTAGAGAAATGTTTTTTGCAATAGTTCTTGTGCATCTTCTTTTACGAATCTCTTTGTTTTTTTTTGTTTTTTTTTTTTTTCTTTTTTTTAATTTTTTGTGCATTTTGTGCGGTGTTTGTTTTTTTATTTTTTTCTTTTTTTATTTTTTATTTTTTTCTCATGTTTGATATGGTGACGGTTACAGTATCTTCTTTATTTTTTTTTTTCTTGTATTTTTTTTTTTCCGATTCTGGGAGTTTTTTTTATTTGTTTTGAGTGTTTTTATTTATTGTTTTTTGTTACTTTATTCTACTGGTTTTATTGGTTTGATTTTGTACGCTCTCCTCTTCGCTTTTATTTTACAAGTTCGTTTTTTTTTGACTTGTGATTCTGCTTGACATCTGCTACATCATGTTTTTTTTTTATTGCATCGCGTCCCAGTTATTTTTTATTTTTTTTTTTTAGTCTATTACGACTTGGTTGTTAGTTTTGTGTTATTATTTTTTTTCTTATTTTTGTCAATTTTCTCTAATTTCTCACCAATCGTTTTTCTGGTACGTTGTGCTTTTGTTGTCAGAGGCTTTTTTTTTTTTTGTGTTTTTTGTTTGTTTGAGTTTAGTTTAGTTTGTTTCTGTTGTTTTCTTGAGAGAGAGTTTTTTTTGTTCCCTGACATCTTTTTTCTAGATGTTATTTCTTTTTTTATTGGAATTGACAGGGAACTTTCTAGCTGTTGTTGGTTTTTTTTTACATTTTTTTTTTTTGATTTTTGTTTTGGGGGGGTTCAGTTTGTCGTTGTTTTTTTTTTTGTTTTTCTTTTGTGAATGTTTTTTTTTTTTTTGCGCTTCTTTTTTCTTCTGTTTTGTTTCTTTTTCTTTTGTTCAGGTTGTTTTTTCTTCGAGGTAGAGATATGCACCTGTCTGTGTTTTTTGTATTTTTTTTACATTTGTTATTTTTTTTTACAATGTTTTTTTTTTTTTTCTTTTTTTTGTTTTTACTCCTATTTTTATCCTTATTTTTGTTCTTGTTGTTTGTTTTTCCTTCTCTTTTTTTTGTTTTATTTGCTATTTTTTTGTTTTTGGCTTTCTTTCTGTCTATTTTGTAATTTTCTGATTTATTACCGGGGATTTATCTCGTTGATCATTCTTTTAATCTTTGTTTATTAGTTTATTTTTTTCTCTTTTTATTTTTCTTTGTTTTTTTCTATTGTCTGATTCTAGGGGGGGGGGAGGGAGTCTACTATGAGATATTATATAGTTATATATTATATGTTTGTATATGTTAATTTAATATAATCTTATATGGGAGCTTGAATTTATATTGCGTTCATGGTAGTTTATTTTGGTTATTGTATATGTATATCGGGTATATATAGGTGTATATATTCGGGAGGATTGTGGTGTGTTTAGTCTATGTAGACATGGTACATATCGTATGTATGTATGTATAGTATTTATTTGTTGATAGAGGTTGTCGGATGTGAGTATTTTTTGCAAAGTTAGGTGTTTGTGAGGAGGAGGAATGAGGATGTAGGATATCTTAATGGTTCATTGTATTATAATTGTTTTTGTAGTTAATGGGTATATGTATGGAGATTTGTTTGGTTATATATTTGGGATTGTATATTGAAAATTAGAGGTTCATAATATGTGATTTAAGGGTTTAAGAATATAGTGGAGATGGGGTGGATATATTTTAGTTCAGGGATAGGGTGATCTGAATTAATTTTATTAATTTTATAGAAGGGGTGGTTGATTAGTGCAATGGGGATGTTGCCTTAAGGTTTGTACTTACGTCCGTGTGTCCATGGTGGGCGATGTTACATTAGAACTGTAAATTTTGGATTGAAGTTGAGAGAGCTTTTTTCCTTTTATGAGAGTCTTAGTTGGTTTGACGTATCGAATTTTGCTATTTATGGGACTCTTAGCGATTTTTGTAATCATGCTGAGTTTTAAGTGGGAGGTTATTTATGGGAAATATAGGTAATTTGATGATCTGAACGCAGTGATGTTCTGGAGATTGGGCAAATTAGGAGGCAGGGTTGTTAATTATTGCAATATTGGGCGTTCTTTATTTGGAGGATGATAAAGGTGTTTTTTTTTTATTTTTATTATGAGGTATTTTCTCTGGGTGATATATTTTTCTGAGAATTCTAAAAATATATGGTTGTAGTGAGCATTGTAGTTATTGATGAAAGGGGGTGATTTTTGTATTGACATGTGGTTCTTTTTTTTGTGGAGGATTCTATTTTTTCAGCGCAGATAGGTGATTATTGGCGTTTACTATTGTGTGCTTTGCTGCTAGATATTTTTATGTGCGATGGGTAGTATGGTTGGGCACATGGTGACTAAGGGGGATTTCTCCTGTTTGCTTCATGTATTACGCTTGTGTGTAGTGTAGGGAATGGAAGCTTTGTGTTTGTTAGTGCGGGTTGGCAGTTACCCGATTAATTTTGGTCGCAGGGGGATATGGACAAGAATTGGACTGTTAGGATCATCGGATAATAGGGCGTGAGTGACATTAATTGGACAATTTGTACCGATTCTCAGGTTGTATGTATATAGATATGTTAATTTTTGATGATGGATAGATTGTGTCTGAAGAAGGGGGATATTAATAAGATGTGGTATGGGGTACGATTTTGAGTGTGGCTGATAGTATGGTTATTGTGGGGGAGTGGTTCTGTCTTAGCGAGGAGTGTGAGTAATCTCAGGAATGATGTAGGGTGATCAAGCGTGGCTTTATTTTTAGGGTTTTTCCTTTTTTTGGGTGAAACATGGGAGGCATGGTATTGGGACCTGCCTTTGATGTTTTTTGTTTTCATTTTTGGGAGTTATGTGGTGGTGAGTGCACTGGATTTGATGCTCCATGGTTAGGTGGGTGACTTTCTTAATTTTGGTGGATAGGGGGGTGTTAGGGGAGGATGTAGAAGGATGACCGGATGAGCGACGGACTGTGATATTGATGGTGTGGTTTCATGTACTTATTGTTTAGTTTATGTGTGTTTTTGGGTGTGCTGGTTGGTAAAATGATGTTTATGGGTATGATTGTTTCCATATTGGATCCAAGTGGTTTTTGGCTATTTTTATTGTAAATTGTGTTTTACTTCTGTATGGGTGTTGAGTTTTTATGGTGTGTGATGTTTTGGTTTGGGGGGAATGAGTATAGATGATAGGTGTGGTAAGAGGTTGTGTGAAGGATAAGTTTGGATTTGTTGGGTTGGGGAGATATTAAGAATGGTTTTTTTAAGGGGAGGGAGGTTTATTTTTTTTTTGGTGGATATGATGTGGGTAGTTGGGGTTGGATTTATAAGTGTGATGGTGATATTTATCTATTTGATTGATGAGTTGTGATATGTGGTAGGAATGAAGGGTCTTTGAGGGGGTTAATTGGAAGGGGGCGGAGAGTTTTGGATAGGAAATAATGGAGTAAAGTGGAGATGAGTGGGGAGTGGGAGGAGTGGTTGGTGGAATGTTGAGGGTTTTTGGTATAGTTATCTAGTTGGGAGGTATGAGGGATGTGGATGGGTATTGGTTTGGGTGGAGTATTTTTGTTGTGTAGTTATTGGGATGGGTAATTGTTAAGGGAGGTGTGGGTGTTGAGGTTTTGGTGTTTAGATGGAAGGGTTTAAGGGGGATGGGTTGTATGGGATGAGAATTGTTTTTCAATGGAGGTTGGTTGTGTATGGGACTGAGTGGAGATAGGGGTAAATAGGGGTTGGGGGTGGATGATTGGGGTTGGGTATTTTGGGGGTGTGGGGTATTTGTTGGGTTGGTGTATTTTGGGTGTGGTGGGTTTTGGGTGTTTTGTCAAGGCATGTCATTTTTCAGAGGTTTTATCCATTTTTTTTTATGACCAGGGGGGGGGGGGGGGGGATTCATTTTTTTCCTTTTTAGATTTTTGTAGTGACAGGTTATTTTTTTTATCTCAGGGTTTATTTTTCTTTATATTTATTTTAGAGGGTGATTAATTGTTTTTTTTTTATTTAATGGGGTTTTTGCTACTGGGTATTTTTGTTTTTTATGGGTTGTGGTTTTTTTTTTTATTTTTTTTTATTTAAGGTTTTGCGGATTTTATTTTTTTTGTTTTTTTTTTTATGATTTTATGGGTTATTTTTTTTTTTTTTTTTGTATTAGGAAGAAGCTAAAGTTATTTTTTTAATTTTTTTTATGTTGAAAGGTTTATTTTTCCTGTTTTTGGTTTTTTTTTTTTTAAGGTTTTGTTTTTATACATTCTTTTTTTTTTTATTTGTTGGGGTATTTTGTTATTTGTATGGGTTGATTTTTTTATTTTTTTTAGGTATAAATAGGTGGTTTTTTATATATTTTTATAGTTTATTTTGTGTTTTTTAAAATTAAGTGATTTTCATGTTTTAGGAATTGGTGTATTATATATTTTTTTTAATAGTATTTGTTTTGTACTTATATGTTATAAAAGATTTTTTTTCTAATCTTAAATATTGCAATTATAAAGACTATTTATAATTTTTTTTTTTATTTACATGGAAAGAAACTTTCTTTTACTTATGATATTTTTCATTGCATAAATAATCTTTTTTTTATCTTGGATGTGATTCATTTCAATAATCAGCTTTTTTCACTTTTCAATATTTTTTCTTTGGTTCAATTATATTTTTTACGACATCTTATTTCCATTGTATCATCAATTAATTACATCATTTCTAAATGTTTTATTGTCTTAAACTAAAAAATAAAAGTAAAAAAAAAAACAGGGCAATTTAATATAAAAATCGTTAAAATAAATTATCCTGCTGTAGATAAAATTGCTGCGTAATTTTCTATGCGGTTTAAAAAATGTGCGTATAAAACTGCTAAATTTATAAACAATGCAATTTAAAAAAATAATACTTAAAATTAAATATTATTAAATAAAATTAAACAATATTCAAAAATAAAAAATAAAAAAAAAAAAAAAAAATGCATTTATTAACCTAATTATAGGTAATAAATTTTTTGTTATTTTAATTAATTTTTTTTATTTTATTCATCATAACATCGTCGAATACTTTAACGCTGATTTAATAAATGAATACCTCCCCAGTTAATAATAAAATTAATATTAGCCACCTCCAAATTTTTTTATTTATTCTTTTTTAGGTGTAGTATCATATGCATATAGCGCCTACCACACCGTAGCCAACTCCACTACTAACGCCAACAATTAATAATTTCTATGTTTTTATCTAAATCTTTTTAATTGTTGATATAAAAGCATATTAATATAATGCATTAATAACTTATCACACTAACTCATCTAAAACATGTTGCACTGCCATTGCATAGGCGCTTTTGACGATTCTGTGAGCAAATTAAACAAAAAAATATTATAATACATTCCTGCATATAATAAACTACAACTCTCATAACTTAATAATGACTGGTAATTCGAAAGACTTGCTTTACTTTTCTAAAAAATATAAATAAAAAAATATAAAAATAATAAAATATATTTTAATATAATAAACAAATAACAAAACAAAAATATCACTAAAATATTAAATTGACGATCTTAAAAAAATAAATAGTAAATAAAAAAAAAACAAAAAAAAAAAAAAACTCAAAAAAAAACTGCCCAATAAAAACTAAAAAAAAAAAAAAAAAAAAAATAAAAATAACAAAAGTGCTGTGTACAACAAACAACAATAAAAAATAAAAAAAAAAATAATAATTATTAAAAAAATCATCCATATAATTAAAAAAATAAAAATAAAAAAAACAATGGCAAAAAAATATAATTAAAAATATCAAAAAATTAAAACAAAAAACAAAAAAAAAAAAGCACAAAACTGGGTAAATTTAATTAATTCAAAAAAAAAAAAAAAAAAGAAAAGTATAAAATAACATCAACGCTAAAAAAAAAAAATTCATAATAAATATAAAAAAATAAAAAATAACGTGTTGCACATTTAAAAATAAAAAAATAATGTAAAAAAAAATACAAACTATCCCAACTCTATAAAAAATGAAATCATATAAAACTACTTTCCATAATATCAAAAAAAAATTAAAATAGCCATGTCGCTACAAATACCTAATAAAAAAAACGGGAAAATAAAAAATTAAAAACACCCGCAAAAAAAAATCAGCAATCCTCGGCATTCATCTATCATTAGGTAGAATAGTGTCGTTTTAAATGTGCTTCAGTAATATAATTATTAAATGATATTATAAATAAATATAACTACAACTGTATAATATTTGGATTATTATATCAATATACTGTGAATATTATAAACTTATAAAATATAATCTATTATTATACAATTTTAATAATATAAAATATGTAATATAGATATAATAACAATAAATTTACACAGTAACAATAACATAATTAGCGATGTATGTTACGTCGGTCGGTCAAAATAGTAACTCGCGTAACTCGCGGCAGAGGAAAAAAAATGCGCAACGCACGGTGTGCAACTTGCGCGGCGTGGGTGTTATATAAAACAAATACTTTTTTTTATTTTTTATTCTTTCACGAAATTAGTAGCGTTCGACAAAGAAAAAGTGCGTAAAAATTGGTGTGCATGAGCCAATAACATACCAAAGTGATTTGTATTTGAACGGTTTGACACATAATGATCAAGATGATAAGATGGCTGCCAAATTTGTTAAAATCACTTATTATCAGGGAACACTCTCTGAAAACAATCCACGCACTTTCACACGGAATGTTGTCATCAAAGAATTTTTTAATTGAATCTAAAATAGAATAATTCTCGCCGTGTGTAGGTTGGTCACAGCTGAGGAATGCAACCGTGTTGAAAAATTGTATTGTTTCAATTATGTATACTCTCCCGAAAATAGTTACAATCAACAAAGAAAAGCGTTCAAATGACGGTGTTCATGAACAGTTTGATTACACAGTATAATGGAAAGAAACCAAAAACACTCTAAGAATGTACTTCTATCTGCTCAACCGGGAACGGAAACAGCACACTATAATTAAAAACCCGTTACGTTTGACGGGTTATTGCTAGTAATAATAATAATAATAATGTAAACAAGTTGTAAGTAATAGTGTCATACCACTTCAATCCTTCTATTCACCACAAGCATCCATTTATGAAAGTCAGTAGCTTTTTGGTTGTTGTACATATCTCAGAGTCATACAATAGGACTGACTTGATATTTGAATTGAAAATACAGATCCCTATGCTAGACCTGATTTCTTTTGATCTCCATATATTTCTAGTGTTATTTTTTTTGTCTAGCACACATCAGCTCCAATGTTTCGTAATTATTTTCAAACACGTTTAACTTATTTCAGTAACCTCGTCTTTAAAGGCATCAAACAGAAGAGGGTTAGATACTTGAAGGACATTTACATCACCTTGCTGGACATTAAATGGAGATGGGCCATACTAGTTCTGTTTACTGGATTCTTGGGATCATACTTTCTTTTCTCCATCATATATTTCCTCTTATCTTACATGTAAGTTTTGTTGTTGTTGCTGTTTTTTTTTCTTACTTGCTTTTATTTAACATGCGCTGATTCTGCATGAAATTAACTTCTGCTTCATACTTCATTAGACACATGGATAAAATATATGATAAGAGCTAAAGCGCCCCATGCTTTTTGTCAATTTGATGTTACATTTTTTGACTGCAAGCTATAAACTCCTTGAAAAATTATTTTTTGCTTTTTAGTGCATTAAACGCGTGTGTTTAAAATATTTTTGTTTTATTTTTTGTGGTTGTTTTTTTTTCACAACTTCATTACCGTCCATAAGAAAGACACTTAGAACACGGCCTCTCTGCATTTCAAGAGAATTAGATGAATACCATTTACCAGTCTCACATTTGAGCCTCCTCGACCCGAAGGCTGATGAGAAAGATGCGTTCAAAGTTTTTAGATTATTAGTTGAAAAGAATGATATATCATATTAAAATTAAATTGTGCATGGTGATCCAAATTGATAACTGCAAAATATTGTGTAGGATGATAGATTACTCAATATGACCTTTGATTTATGAACTCAGGTCAATTTTTGGTCCAAAATAGAGATGGAATACAGCTGTACTAAAGCGACGTGCTGTTGAAGCCTGATGATGCAAGCTGATTGGTCTGCATTATTATCGGATGGTAATGGGATCCGCGGTAGCATAGTGGTTAGTGCACTGGCTTCCTAGCTCAGTGGTCTATGGTTCGATCCCCAGATGAGGTGGGATTTTTTTTTAGGCCGCAAACGGTTGCTGGGTCGACCCAGCCCCAACTGGGTACCAGAGCAACTCTGGGAAGGTTAAGGCGGCCGGCGTAATGCTGACCACATCTCCCCTAATGTGCCGACGGTCAAGAAAATATGGGCCTAACACCATATTCCCAATATGCCTCAATTGGCGTGTAACGGGATCCTTTACCTTTACCTTTTCATGTTACTTTACCTAACTATTTAATCGTCTCTGAGTAGTTGTTACCTAGTACCATTCATAGTGTAATTACACCCAACTGATGAATAGGACCGAAGACAGGAGTCTGTAAAGAATTATAACCACGTAAACCCGCCGGACAGGTACTTGAAGAACCTAGACATATAAAACCATTTGGGGGGGGGGGGGGGGGGTTAAACTGGCTGTGCGTCCTTTCACAATTTACTTTAACAGCAAGGCAATGTTAGAATGGTCATTGGTTTGATTCCCAGTAAGCCTATCACTTCTATTTCTTTTCTGTTGTCTGGTATCCTCCTTTCTGTCAAACGAGGGCTTGTTAATTACTTATATTTGTTAATTTATTTACTTGGGAAAAAAAAAAACCACAACAGAATATTTTTCTCGCAAATTTCATAATTTCTTAGCTTTTTTTTCATTGTTTCTAACGGGAACATCAACAGCTCTTTCTTCAGTGGTGCATATTGCCCCAAACATAAAACATTTCCTATCAATTATCTTCAGTAGTCATCATATTTAAAGACACAGTCCCAATATATTCTTCAGACGAGAACGAGAGAAATTCACATCTTCTGAGATTTTCAAAGGGACACCTTTAGGTCGTTCCCGCTTAGTTCCAGGGCGTCTGGTATGAGACAAAAGAAAATATAAGAATACCACACTCTCTCTCTGGCATGTCGTACATGGCCACTAATACGAGATTGTGCACGGAGCTGGCAAGCTCATCATGTCAAACAGATTGCTAAAGAAACCACCACAGCAAGAGCTTGTGAATGATTGTGCCGGTTTCTTGCAAGGGGGCCAGTTACAGTGGTGATTCTATGCTCCATTGGGAGCGAAAAGGAAAATGATAATGATGATGGTGATGATGATGATGATGATGGTGATGATGATGATGGTGATGATGATGATGGTGATGATGGTGATGATGATGATGGTGATGATGATGATGGTGATGATGATGATGGTGATGATGATGATGATGATGATGATGGTGATGATGATGATGATGATCATCATGATGGTGATGATGATGATGATGATAATGATGATGATGGTGATGATGATGATGATGATGATGATGATGATGATGATGATGATGATGATGATGATGATGATGATGATGATGATGATGATGATGATGGTGGTGGTGATGATGATGATGATGATCCATAGGCGGTTGTTTCAGGCTGTTAACCTCTGACACCCTTTGAATGGAAATTCTCTCTCTCCTCCCAGTCGTGACTCACCAGGGGTCTGTTCATCATCATCACCATGTGACGTATTCTCTCCAGAACGTTGTCTCCATTACAGCTGCTGGGCAAGTCGACCTGCATCATCCAAAGACAAGTTCAGACTCTCTGTGATGTCCTGGATCCACCGTCGTCTAAGTCGTCCCCTTCCCCTTTTTCCAGGGACCATGCCTTCCATAAATAATTAAAAGATTAATGAAAGGGGTCTGTTAGTTGTTCAAAGTAAAATGAGCAACGTGAGATAAAGAAGTACCACAGATGACATGCTGGAGATGTGTCAACACTGCTAACTCTTTATTCTCAGTAGATACATGTCACGTAGGGTTTATATTCATTTAATTTCCTACATTTCTTCCTATTCGTTCACCCAAATTCTCTCTTTTATTATCTCTGTATTTCATTTTTCCTGTATATTTTTCATCCATTCGTTTTGCGAATATTATTTTCATATAATTCGCAAACTTTACCTGTTTTTCTTTCTCTTAAACTGAGAATCGCGCTAGGACGATATTACGTAGATGTCAGGGCTGCAGGGCGTCAGAAGGCGTGATAAGTCGGTTCGCTGAACATAGGACGTAGCAAATCGTCTACATTCTCACCGAGCGCGCGAGCTTCTTCTCGGCATAAGTCCCGGTGAGGTGTGATACTTTACATCTGCACCGGGCAGTATCCAGACATTTGTCTGGAAAATCCCAAACTGACACGGCGCTCACTTGGGCCATGGTCAGCTGTAGTGTGAAAACTGCCCTACAATGGAGTCAGGCTGTCTGGGATTTGAAACTGACACGCGTACATCGTGGTCAGTAGGTGACAGTTACGACACGCGTTAAGCGGACGTAAATGTTGGGAGTAGGGGAGATAATTTCGCTTGGCGAAGTAAGTTTGGGCCCTTTGTCTGATTTTAAGATATTGGCCAAGTTTGAAACTTTAATTTCATTCTCGCTCATAGACTCCACAGTAATAGGTCGCTCGAAAACAGAATAGCTGTTAGCGAAGATCTCAGTTTGTTTCGGCAATTTGTCGAACTTCTAGACTTCCAGAAATATTTTCAGCATTTTTATTCTTAAGTTGTGCGACTACCTGTAATTCTGTGGTTGAGGTAATTAATATGATAGATATATAGATTTTTGTGAGTGTTAAAGTGTTAAATCGCTTAATTCATTTTAATCTATTTCTTTAGCGCAGAAGAGAAATAAAGTGGTAGGCTATTATATTTTCTAGGGAAGCATTCATTGGAAAGCAGAATACAATTAAAATTTCTAGCTTATAACGGCAATTGTAGCTATTTATAAATTTAATTTAACTGCTAATACTCAGTCGAGTGTATTTTTCTAAACTAACGTATAAACTCTAGAATCCAGCCTCATGAATGGTGACGGAATACGCACGTGTTCTTAATTTATGAGGATTGCTGATTTTTAAATATAACTTACGTCACGGGAAGTTTAAATGATAAGCAAAGCTCTCTGCTTGCAAGTTTAAATGTAAGTTTTTAACCAGTACAGATTCTGTTTATTATATTATATGTGTTATTTTTCCTCCACACAGTGAAAGTTTTGGGGTGACCCTAACTTTACCAGCACCTAGTAGTAGTTTCCATACTTGTGAAGAAATAGACAGTCCTTATTTTGAACCACGTGGGTTTTCTCAAGTAACACTGATCTGACGGTGCAAGTTAGACAGAAATACTAATATCCCTATAACGGTTTTCAAAGACTGTAATGATAAATACTGGACCTTGGAGCCAGCACTTAATTTCTTCTAGAAACTCTATATAATTTGCTGCCTGGTGGCGTGAATATTAACAATCATTTCCCGACTAGATTATATCTTGTGGACAAATCTGTGGTGTGACTAAAGTGAATCCTATACTGAGGGAAGGCACCGACCTGACATTCATCATTTTTTAGAAACCTACGCTATTGACACTGTGCTCTGCTAACTCCCGCGCCTGGAATAATTGTTAGGTGACTGAATCAGACATTTGAACAAATTTGCATACCCAAGTAGTCGTTCCCGGAGACTCCAAGTTAAATACGTCTTTTGGAACTGGGGACTTCTTGGCAGAAGACTGCATTTTTTGAGTCTGTGTGAAAATCTAAAATCAATGTGTTCCAAGAGGCAGCAAGCAAAGTCGTGAGTACCAGTATGAGAAGCCATGGCGGAATGAATGAGTGTACGCTGGTTTGAGTGATATTTTCCACTATTTTATCTTTGACACCCTGTTGCTGTCCTAATTTTTTTTTTCAATCTGCATAATTTGTTGCTAAGGCTAGAGTTCTTGTGTTTTTGTCTTAGGTTAAATCAGATTTTTTTCAAACTCTGTGCATATAATTACGAGATAAAACAAAGACAACTCTTAGACTCAAACCCTATGTATCTGTGACTCGGGCGCCATAATCTGTTCTCTTAACGGGGCCGGGCTAAACCTAGAGTTAACACTATAACGGGGCTATCATCCTTGCAACATTTTCCTTGATTTTTTATGACTATGTGTATATGTATTTTCCTTGATGTACTTTCTTTGATGTTGTGAGCCGATTTTTCCTGATAATAAAATCGCTCTTGAACTTAATAATCGTGTTTGGTCAGCTCGTTCTAGATAATATATATATATATCATTGTTATAGTTTTCCCACGTCTGTGTGTTTACCTGTCGTCACGTGTATGTGCGTGCCTGTGAGTGATAGAAATATACGTAATATGTATATTGGTGTAGTCTGTCTGACGCTGTAACAACTGTTGTAGAAGATAGGTGAGAGAGAGAAGAATTCTTTTCGCTTTCAGAGACAGCCACTATATCAAATCTATCATCTCACGTGTGTGGAAATTCTATTACCTTTCACTAACTCTCACTGAGTCTATCACCTATTCAAACCTATTCAGAAGGGACCAAACCTAGTCTTAATTCTCCTATCGGAAATCTACGACAAATGGGACTCGTCTTTTTTTCCGGTCTTTGAACTTAGAATAGGAAGACGAGTACGACAAACGTGGACTCGTCTATCTGGATTTTGAACTTAAGATTCTGTATTCTGATATAGAGTAAGAGTGTGATGTCTTGTGAGTTGTTATATCTTTAAAAAATAATTACCCCCTAGACTAGCGATCTGTTTACGGGCGTGCTGACCACACAAACTAATAAGTTTTTTTTCCACAGCATCTTTGAATAATATACATTTTGGTTACAGGTTGATTTTGTCGGGATATATGTTAACTGCTGATTGTAATACTAAATGCTGGTAAAGTGGTGAGTGTATAACATTCACTGGGTACTGAGGCAGAACGGCGTTTGAACTAAGTTAAGGAGTGTGTTTCGGACTTTTTGTCCAGATTAATTCCCTCCCTTACCCGATCTGACTTCAGGGGCGAACTTATAGTGGATTTTTAAAAATTAAGGGATTATTTTTCTCTTTAATTTTTGCAATATTCTTTTGCTTTTCCACTGTAGCAACTTATTTTTCAGTTGTAATCTTAACTACCATTTATTTGGCGTAGTCGTGTTTTGCATTGAGTGCTTTATTGCCGATAATAGCAGCGATAGTTAGATTTTACTTTGGAGGAGGTATCCCAGGGTTAAGGATATCATCTTTTGAATTTTTGGTTTTTTTTTCTCGTAAGTGGTAGGAACCAGGTTATTCTTTTTCCTATTTGCTATCTCCACGTGTCTCAGTCACTGACATAATATGGCCGAGAGGGCAAAGCTTAGACAACTCCTCAGGGACGAAGCGAGAGAGGAGGGACTGGAAGGAGAAGAAGCGAAAGCTTTTGTCAGGGACGAACTTGAGAGATATGATGCGGAGAGGAAAGAAGAAGAACTAAGGAGGAAAGAAGAAGCAGCGGAGAGGAAGGAAGCGGAAGACCGGCTATTACAGCAGAAGAAGATGGATGAAGAAATGGAAATTCGCAGGATGCAGCATGAGGAAAGAGAGAAGGAGAGACAGCATTTGGAAAGAGAAAATGAGCAACGATGACAGCATGAGTTGGCTCTTAAGGCTCTAGAAGTCCAAAGTCTTGGCGCTGCCTCTACCTCCAACAATGGAGAGTCTTCTCCTCATTCTTCCTTAACTGATCCTGCTAACACTCAATCTCTTCAACTAAATGCTATGTCTTCACCCTTGAGTCTTTCCCTTGTCCAAATGAGAAGATTGACACTTGGCTAGAAAAATTTGAGAAAATTGCAAGTCTGTACGGTTTAGAGAGGTCGCGTTGGAACATGAAACTTTCCCAGGCCCTAAAAGGTTCTGCTTATGATGTTTATTCTAAGCTGGAAAGTAGCCAACAAGACGACTACGATGTGTTGAAGAAAGCGTTACTGGAGCGCTTTGAAATGAACGCTCGCAAGTTTTTGCAACTGTTTCGCAACAGCCGGAAAGAGAATTCTGAAACTTTTCACCAGTTCTCATCTCGTCTTAAGGGATATCTAACAAAGTGCCTTGAGCTTTCGCAGCTCCCCTCTACCTATGAAGGTCTTGAGGAACTTGTTCTAACTGAACAAATAAAGAACACTTTGTCTGCTGATACCCGGAGATTTCTCGCTGAGCAGGGGGCAGAAAAACTTGAAGACATTTTGGAAAAGTCTGAGCGTTATCACAATGCGCTGGCTGAACTACCGGCCACAAAGCGGAAACCGACAGAGGAGCATTTTCGAAAAAATAATCTAGATCAACCTTCTCATGCTGCGAATCAGTTTAACCACAGAGAAACTGGACCTCAAAACCCCCCTCCTGAAAAATCCAAGTTCTACAAGAACAAGTACCCCAACCACCCCAAACAGTCTGATCAACCCGACCGCCCTACATGGCAGCGTGGCCAGAAAGGTCAAGGTGGCAAAGGGAGAACCCCTGAGCACGGGACATATGATCAGAGCGAGCACACCGAGCCGAAACGCATCGGATGCTTATTGACAGTCTCGCAAGGCGGAATTGTTGACAGTGATTCCAAACCTGTTGGGGATAGACCCTCAACGCGAGGTACTGTTACTTTGAACGGTTCTCAAACTTCTTGCTTATTTGACACGGGGCTTTCTTACGATTGCATTGTTGCCAGAAACCTGGTCAAACCCGGTCAAGAGACAGCAGAGACCGTCCAACTTTGTGGAGTTCGTAAGAGTGAGGCACCTACAGCGCTTCCCATCGCATTGGTGGAGATACACTCTGACTTTGTCAGAGGTGTGATCAAAGCGGCTGTTATGGATGATCCCATCTACCCAGTCATACTTGGCGGGAGATACGTGTGTATTGGGAAACCGGAAGAGCCGATTGTGGCAGCTGTAACTACAAGAGGGCAAACCAAGAAGGAACGGGAGCCTGCGCCAAATTTGTTACCTATGGAACTTAAAGAAGCGCAATACAAGGACCCTACTTTGGCACCCTGCTTTAGGAAACTGCCCATGGCTAAGGAACCCAAACAGCACGGGGACATTTTTTCTGAGGATGGCGTACTTTATCGGAGAACGGGCAAGCCTGACCAAGGTTACAACCAGCTCCTAGTACCGAAACAGTACAGAAGCCAAATCCTAGAAATGGGGCACTCTCTTCCCTTTAGCGGACATATGGGACAGAACGCCACAAACCAACGTATAACCACTCATTATTGGTGGCCAGGAGTAAACACTGATATTATCAGTACGTCAAATCCTGTGCCCAGTGCCAACGTGTACCACCCAAGCAACGGACACCCCCAGTCCACATGGGTGAAATGCCAATAATGGGTACACCATTCGAACGGGTTGTGATCGACATTTTAGGGCCTTTCGAAAGGACTAAAAGAAGGAACAGGTTCATCCTGACCTTAGTCGATACATGCACTTTATGGGCAGAAGCTATACCGCTAACATGCGCAGATGCCAAGCATGTCGCAGAAGCCCTCGTGCAGATTTTCACTCGGTTGGGATTCCCTCAGCAAGTGTTGACGGATAATGGATCTCCATACCGAAACCTGTTGATGGATGAGATCGTTAAGATCTTGAGGACCCAACACATCCACACTAAGCCATATACTCCGGCGGGAAATGGGCTCGTGGAACGTGCTAATGGAAACCTCACCATGATGCTAAGTAAGCTGGCACAAGTGAAACCTGAAGATTGGGATCTCTGTATTCCCGCAGCATTATTTGGCTACAGAGAATCTCCTCATACTTCCACAGGATTTCCGCCAGCTACACTCTTATTTGGCAGACCCATTAAGGGCCCGCTTGAAGCCTTACTTCAGTCTCTGACAGACGAGAAGGCGGATGAGACAGTCGTCTCAGCAAGTAAATATGTGTCGGTTTTAAAGGAAAGGTTGAAACTAGGGTGGGACCTAGCAACGACTAACTTTAAGCGAGCTCGCACAAAGCACGCTAACCGATACAGGAAAGTCGCGGAAGAGAGAGAACTGGAAGCAGGAGAGAAAGTTTTGGTGTTACTCCCTACTGAGAACAACCAACTGAAGATCGGATGGCAAGGGCCGTTTACCGTCCTGAAAAAGATTTCTAAGGCTAACTACCAGATCACTATTGAAGGAAAGGAGAAGGTTTTCCATTTAAATCTCTTAAAGAGATACTTGGAAAAACCAGTGCCAACCTCCGACCATCTCCTGACGATCGCCAAAACTGACGAAGATGATGATAGTGGCAGGGATATTCCACCGCTATCACAGGAAATCTTTCAAAAATGTCAGAAGCGGCGACGCTCTTTCAAGCGCGCATGGGAGACATTCCGGGGGAAGGAAACTTGAGGAGTGGACTTGAGTAGGAATTGGACAGAGATGGAGGGGGAAGATGAGAGGGAAGAGGACAGACACCCCGAAGCTACGGTTATAGGAAATTAAACTCCATAACGTAGACATGGAGTGCTTCCATATCTTAAAGGGGGGAGGCTCTGTCACGTAGGGTTTATATTCATTTAATTTCCTACATTTTCTTCCTATTCGTTCACCCAAATTCTCTCTTTTATTATCTCTGTATTTCATTTTTCCTGTATATTTTTCATCCATTCGTTTTGCGAATATTATTTTCATATAATTCGCAAACTTTACCTGTTTCTTTCTCAAAACTGAGAATCGCGCTAGGACGATATTACGTAGATGTCAGGGCTGCAGGGCGTCAGAAGGCGTGATAAGTCGGTTCGCTGAACATAGGACGTAGCAAATCGTCTACATTCTCACCGAGCGCGCGAGTCTCTTCTCGGCATAAGTCCCGGTGAGGTGTGATACTTTACATCTGCACCGGTCAGTATCCAGACATTTGGCTGGAAAATCCCAAACTGACACGGCGCTCACTTGGGCCATGGTCAGCTGTAGTGTGAAAACTGCCCTACAATGGAGTCAGGCTGTCTGGGATTTGAAACTGACACGCGTACATCGGGGTCAGTAGGTGACAGTTACGACACGCGTTAAGCGGACGTAAATGTTGGGAGTAGGGGAGATAATTTCGCTTGGCGAAGTAAGTTTGGGCCCTTTGTCTGATTTTAAGATATTGGCCAAGTTTGAAACTTTAATTTCATTCTCGCTCATAGACTCCACAGTAGATAGGTCGCTCGAAAACAGAATAGCTGTTAGAGAAGATCTCAGTTTGTTTCGGCAATTTGTCGAACTTCTAGACTTCCAGAAATATTTTCAGCATTTTTATTCTTAAGTTGTGCGACTACCTGTAATTCTGTGGTTGAGGTAATTAATATGATAGATATATAGATTTTGTGAGTGTTAAAGTGTTAAATCGCTTAATTCATTTTAATCTATTTCTTTAGCGCAGAAGAGAAATAAAGTGGTAGGCTATTATATTTTCTAGGGAAGCATTCAGTGGAAAGCAGAAGGAAATTTAATTTCTAGCTTATAACGGCAATTGTAGCTATTTATGAATTTAATTTAACTGCTAATACTCAGTCGAGTGTATTTTTCTAAACTAACGTATAAACTCTAGAATCCAGCCTCATGAATGGTGACAGAATACGCACGTGTTCTTAATTTATGAGGATTGCTGATTTTTAAATATAACTTACGTCACGGGAAGTTTAAATGATAAGCAAAGCTCTCTGCTTGCAAGTTTAAATGTAAGTCTTAACCAGTACAGATTCTGTTTATTATATTATATGTGTTATTTTTCCTCCACACAGTGAAAGTTTTGGGGTGACCCTAACTTTACCAGCACCTAGTAGTAGTTTCCATACTTGTGAAAAAATAGACAGTCCTTATTTTGAACCACGTGGGTTTTCTCAAGTAACACTGATCTGACGGTGCAAGTTAGACAGAAATACTAATATCCCTATAACGGGTTTTCAAAGACTGTAATGATAAATACTGGACCTTGGAGCCAGCACTTAATTTCTTCTAGAAACTCTATATAATTTGCTGCCTGGTGGCGTGAATATTAACAATCATTTCCCGACTAGATTATATCTTGTGGACAAATCTGTGGTGTGACTAAAGTGAATCCTATACTGAGGGAAGGCACCGACCTGACATTCATCATTTTTTAGAAACCTACGCTATTGACACTGTGCTCTGCTAACTCCCGCGCCTGGAATAATTGTTAGGTGACTTAATCAGACATTTGAACAAATTTGCATACCCAAGTAGTCGTTCCCGGAGACTCCAAGTTAAATACGTCTTTTGGAACTGGGGACTTCTTGGCAGAAGACTGCATTTTTTTGAGTCTGTGTGAAAATCTAAAATCAATGTGTTCCAAGAGGCAGCAAGCAAAGTCGTGAGTACCAGTGTGAGAAGCCATGGCGGAATGAATGAGTGTACGCTGGTTTGAGTGATATTTTCCACTATTTTATCTTTGACACCCTGTTGCTGTCCTAATTTTTTTTTCCAATCTGCATAATTTGTTGCTAAGGCTAGAGTTCTTGTGTTTTGTCTTAGGTTAAATCAGATTTTTTTCAAACTCTGTGCATATAATTACGAGATAAAACAAAGACAACTCTTAGACTCAAACCCTATGTATCTGTGACTCGGGCGCCATAATCTGTTCTCTTAACGGGGCCGGGCTAAACCTAGAGTTAACACTATAACGGGGCTATCATCCTTGCAACATTTCCTTGATTTTTATGACTATGTGTATATGTATTTTCCTTGATGTACTTTCTTTGATGTTGTGAGCCGATTTTCCTGATAATAAAATCGCTCTGGAACTTAATAATCGTGTTTGGTCAGCTCGTTCTAGATAATATATATATCATTGTTATAGTTTTCCCACGTCTGTGTGTTTACCTGTCGTCACGTGTATGTGCGTGCCTGTGAGTGATAGAAATATACGTAATATGTATATTGGTGTAGTCTGTCTGACGCTGTAACAACTGTTGTAGAAGATAGGTGAGAGAGAGAAGAATTCTTTTCGCTTTCAGAGACAGCCACTATATCAAATCTATCATCTCACGTGTGTGGAAATTCTATTACCTTTCACTAACTCTCACTGAGTCTATCACCTATTCAAACCTATTCAGAAGGGACCAAACCTAGTCTTAATTCTCCTATCGGAAATCTACGACAATACAACGACATAGTTTCATTCATTCATCTTCGTTTATTTGTTCCTTATGGAGCATGGAGCAACAACTACAGCTGACCCTCTTGCAGGAAATCAGCACTAAGCATTCACGTTCTCTTGTAGAGGTGGTTTCTGTAGCAATGTTTTTACATGAAGAGGTTGCCAACCTCATGCACAACCTCATATTAGTCGTCTAGTATGACATGTACGAGGGAGAAGAGAGGGTATAAAAAGACTTAACTCTTTGACTCCGGAACAACGCTCAGAGCGTTGGTTAGATTTGACACCGGTGCCAAAACAACTCTCTCAGCGTTGTTTTTAGTCTATCATGAATTAAAATTATGGCACAGGGTGGAAAATAATTGCGGAGTCAAAGAGTTAAATTATGCTATATCACAGTTTCATCACCCTTCAGCATCCCAAGGACCATATGCTTTCAACAAACATTTGCTGTGTCTTCCTGTCCTGGGACATCAGTTCAAGGTCTTTCCGTGTATTTGTCATTCCCTTCATATTAATCTCCCTTTCTCTTCCCCATGTGTTCTTTATTCCTTCTCTACCTCTCGTTACCTGTGGGTTCCAAAACATGGATGACAGTTTCACCATAAACTGACCCAAAAAACTATCCCTGACAACTTTTGTTTTCTAGACATGGAGACATTAAAAATGCAGATGATCCTGACTACACACCATGTATCGTGAACCTAAAGACCTACTGGGATGCCCTACTGTTCTCCATAGAGACACAGTCTACCTTGGGCTACGGAACAATCTATCCTACCGCTGAATGTAGTGGCACTGTTCCTGTGGTGTTCTTACAAGTAAGACTAACTCATACACATATATTTTTTTTTATTTGATGGCCTTGCAAGACATTCGTGATGTAACTTTCGCTTGTCAAGTCTAAGAATGACATATAGTTTTAAGTATGCTTTATGGCGAATAATGAGAGAAAATCGCAAAGAAAGTCTGCGAAATTCATTAATCTGAGATATTAATGGATTAATGAGAGAAACTAGGGCTGAAGAAAATACAGACTAAGACATGAAATATTGACTAATGAGAGAAACTTAGCGCTTAGAAATACAGAAATCTGGGACAGATTATAAAGATTAATGAAAGCAACTAAAGAAGATAATCTAAGAAATACAGAAATCTGAGACATAAAATAAAGATTAATGAAAGTAACCGAAGAAGATAATCTCAGAAATACAGAAATCTGAGACATAAAATAAAGATTAATGAAAGCAACTAAAGAAGATAATCTAAGAAATACAGAAATCTGAGACATAAAATAAAGATTAATGAAAGCAACTAAAGAAGATAATCTAAGAAATACAGAAATCTAGGACATGAAATAAATATTAAAGAGAGTAACCAGAGCTGTCGGCGTCTGTGGTTTATGGATATGAACGCAGTTTCATAATCCAGATATACCAGGTTCGAAACCTGCTGCAGGCGGTTTGGTAGCAGATCGCTTTGTGTGGATTTTTAACAATGGTATAAGCGCCGTACCGTTCAGAAAGCAATGGCAAACTACTGAATGAAAAAAAATTGCCTAGAAAAATCACAAACAGCCAATAAAAGCTGGGGTTGATTGCCACGTCCTGTAAAGGATAAGCAACTAACTAACCAGAGCTAACAAAAACATAAATCTGCCACATGGAATGAAGAACAATGCTATTGTATGGCTCTGAAACTTGGAGAACAACAAAAACAGCAACCAAAAAGCTACAGACATTCATAAATGGGTGCTTGCGTAGAATAGAAGGACGGAAATAGTATGACAAAGTCACCAATGTGGAACTGATGACAAGGAACCAGACAGAGCCAGTTGAACAGGAGTTGAGAAAAAGAAGCTGGCGATGAATAGGACACACATTGAGGATACCTGTTGATAGCATTACAAGACAGTCCTTTTTTCGGGGATCCCCAGAGAAAGAAAGGCAGAAGTCGGACCAAAAAAAAAAAATACATGGGGAAGAGAACTTGAGACAGAAGAGAAACTATGAAGAAGACGTAGAAAGAACTTGAGCTGATGGCACGTGACATGAGAACTTAGCATGTGTTTGTTAAAGGCCTATCCTCCTTGGGGAGCTAAAGGGTATTGATTGATTGCTTGATTGATCTCTTGCTGTCTAATTGTTGAGTTATGTGTGTCTAGAATGTTGATAATTCTATCTACACTAGTGTAAAAGCCCGTCATAAGACGGGAATAAAATTCAAAAGCACCAATACCTAACGACAATTTTACTTTTTCAAAAGTATTAAAAACAAAAAAGCACTGTGCATCACCACTACGTAGCAGCAGCGAGGATCCCAATGTATGTATACGGATCACACATTCTATAAATATATTTTTGTGCACACCGTCATTTGCGCATTCTTCTTTGGTAAGTGTTGCTATTTTCCGGAGAGTACATATATGGGAAGACCCCTGAATGAAAACGAAAGAGAGGCCGACCAAAAACAACTTGGCGGAGGACTGTGGAGGCTGAGATGCAAAGAATGAACCAGAGTTGGGGCACTATACGAAGGATGGCCACCGACCGAGCAAAGTGGAATCAATTTGTTGTTGCCCTACAAGACGCCACCAGGCGTAATGGCCACTGACTGCTTTGACGGTCGGCGGCTAAGGATCAAAGAAGAAGAAGACATATAAGGGAAACAATACAATTAATGTCTAACTTTCAACCAAAGTTGTATCCCTTAGCGTTACTGACAGAAAAAGCTGGGACTTTATATAAAGGATTGATCATCATTATAATCATCATCATCATTTTCCTATGCGCCTCTATTGAGCATATATTCACCACTGTAGATGTTCCTCTGGCAGGAAGCTTGTACCAAACATTCACATGCTCTGTTAGTGGTTGTTTCTGCAATAGTTTGTTTTACGTTATGAGGTTACCAGACCAAAGCACAAACTCATATTAGTCGCCTTGTACGACATGCATGAGGATGCAAAAGGCTTATTCTCTCTTTGCCTCGTCACAAAGAAACTACACGAAGCATAGCACATGCTTATTACTGTATTGGATCTCTTATTAGTAACCTGAGTCCCATGCGGAACAGGAATCCAGACCCCAGAACACATTCTCCAGAACTGTCCAACCCACGATGAACCGCGACGTGCGACCTGGCCAAGGGGTGCTGAGCTCCAGCAGAAGCTATGGGGCTGCCGCGCCGACCTGGTAAAGACTGTGGACTTCGTCCTGGCGACAGGCCTGCAGATTTAGCATGACTACAAACTGAACGCAGAAGAAGAAGAAGTAACCTGAGTGGTTAGAGCGCTGATCTATCGCGGCAAAGGTGCCAGGTTGGAATCACGGTACCGACACGCTCCAGTCTACCCAGGTGTAAATGGGTACATGACTTTGAGATAGGGAAAGAAATGGCAGCGAGAAAGGGAACTGGTCACCCCACCTCTAGATGCTGGACCTTGTATGGTGAAATCTCTAACACTTTACTCCCCTACGGTAGCATCTGTTATGGGATTACCTTATTTGTAACCTGCCTGTTTAACGATTCTTCTCATATACCATTCTTTTTTTCTATAATGCAGGCAATAATGTTTTTTATTTGTTTATGTTTGTTTCTTAGATTACCCTGGGCTTTCTTATTGAGACTATGCTGCTTGGTTTTGTATTTGTGAAAATAGCACGACCAAAACACAGGCGACATACACTTATTTTCAGGTATGTCTAATAAACGTAACATACTCTTAACTGTCAGCTAAACATAAATAACGTAAACTCGTCGTAAGATAGAATTAATAAACGTCGCACTTTCAAGCGTGAGAAAGAAAGAATATTTCTATTGCTCCCTCAGGCATATAATACGAAGCGACTAATGTGAGATTGCGCATGGGACTTGTGTATGAGGTTGGCAATCTCATCGTGTTAAACAAACTACCACATAAACCACAGCTGATAGATCACGTGACTGCTTGTGCAGGCTTCATGAAAGAGGACCGCCAGCAGTAATGGCTAAAGTGTTACCTAAGGAGAAAGGATAGATATAAAAAACAAATAGATAAAAGGTCATTCGTTTTACTAGGACAAAGTTAGTTGCTTATCCTTTACAGGACGTGGCAATCAACCCCAGCTTTTATTGGCTGTTTGTGATTTATCTAGGCAATTTTTTACGTTCAGTAGTTTGCCATTGCTTTCTGAACGGTACGGCGCTTATACCATTGTTAAAAATCCACACAAAGCGATCTGCTACCAAACCGCCTGCAGCAGGTTTCGAACCTGGCATATCTGGATTATGAAACTGCGTTCATATCCATTAGGCCACAGACGCCGACACTAGGACAAAAGACAAAGAAAATAGCCAACGTTGGTACCACAAGGTCTTCATCAGGGAAAGGAAAGAAAGCGAGGGCTGTGGATGAAACATGAGAACATAAATAGAAATTGGTACTACCCGTAAGATCTACTAAAGCCTAGTGTGGCATATTTAATCGATCAGTCATTTTATGTTTTTAATATGCGATCATCATCATCCTCACTATCATCATCATAACCATCATCACCCTTCAGCTATCCAGCGAGCATAGGCCTTCAACAAACTTATGTCAAGTTTCCCTGTCCAGTGCCATCAGTCCAAGATCTTTTCGTGTCTTCTCCATCCCTTTCGTGTCTATCTCCAGTTCTTTTCTATATGTGTTCTTTGGTTTTCTTCTACCTCTTTTACCATAGGGGTTCCAGAACAAGGCCTGCCTTGTTATGATATCAAGTTTCTTCAATGTTCGTTCTATCCATCGCCAGAGTCTTCTTCTCATCTTTTTTCCACTGATATTTGCACAGGTTTTCTCAATATGTATCCTATCCATTATTATCTCCTTCTTCTAATCTCCTGTTACACTGGTGCTTGCCTAGTTCTTGTCATGATCTAGCCTTCTATTCTACTCAAGCATCTATTGATTACAATGCTAATTCATTAATATCTCCATTATTCTCAGTCAAAATGTGTGTCTCTGTAGAGAAGATAATCACCTGACACTTCAGATCCGTGTAGGAGACATCAGAAACACTCATTTGATAGACACACACCTGTATGGAGTCCTGGTCAAGCGATATGTCAGTGAAGAGAATTACGTGTACCCACTATTTCAAGTAAGTGACAGACTGTGCTTGAAATGTTACAGACTTTACCTAATTCAGTTCATTATTGCAACTTTTTTTCATTCTCTTTCTATTTTATTGCTTTTGCCGTTAAAAATTGTGTGAGGGCTGATTAATAGTATTAGTAGTAGTAGTAGTAGTAGTAGTAGTAGTAGTAGTAGTAGCAGTTGTTGTAGTAGCAGTAGTAGCAGCCCACATCTGTCATAACTGACGATAGGAATGCACCACTGGGGTTATAACCCTCAGCTGCTTTTTTTGCTTGTGTTCCTTTTGGCGTGTCCTTTTCTCTTCTGCTTGTTGAAATAGCTTCTTTTTGCCTAATATGAATTTGTGCCACAGGGACAATCGTCACTTGATGCGATAGGCAGCTTCATCCTCCCAGGTTGCTGGATTTATGCCCAGTGCCTCCATGTCTCTCTTGCACGCATCTTTGAACCTAAGCTGCGGTCTCCCGGCTGCACTTTTGCTGTATACCAGTTGTCTATAGAACAAAGCTTTGGGGATGCGACCATCTTCCAGTGTAATGCTGCCTAATATTGCTAAAACAGTAAACATAAATGATTTAATTACACCTTTTGAATTTTGTATACTAGCTGATACATCGATATATGAAGGATTTGCAAGGTATTTTTAAAATCAGATCTTCTTCGCAGAACTGGGTGACCTAAGAGTAGTCCTCCGCAAACTATGTCAGCGATACAAAAGAGTTGTGATGCAATGGATCCCATCTCATTGCAACATCCCAGTGTCGTGGTTGAGTTAGAGTGTAGAGTATTTGTGGAGTTGGACAATAGTAGTGAAATCGACAAGGGATAGTGGACTGACAGAGTTATAGATTACACATAGATAAAGTGTAAATAGGAGTTGGACTTGAGACAACCTGGAAAAAAGATTTATTAAAGTTATCTCTCTCTCCAAGCCCTCAACTCACTTATACTGTCTAAGCACCTCCTGCTCTCACTCTTTTCTCTTAATCATACACAGAGCGTATAGCAAAGAGCTGAAAAATGTAAATTATGGATGGAAGGGTCGTGAACAGCGCATTAATAAATGTGTAAACTTTATTAAATGAAGAAGCATGTATGAAAAAATAATGCATTTCATCACCAACAACATGAATTACATCCAAAAAATCATCAATAATCTCAATAATCATCAATCGTCATCAATAATCATCAGTAAACCACAATAATGCAAATACACACCCACAAACACACACACACCACCAGTCTTAAAACTGTAGAACACAGAGAAATGAATAAACTGAGTGTCAGTCCGTCCGCTTTCGTGGGACCAAATGTGCCAGCTCTAGAAAGTGTGTTTACGTAAATATATACTCCATGGGGGATGGAATTGACCTGTAAAACTTTCCTGTAGGTGCTATCATTGGTGACCCCTAATTGCGCGAGGTGGGCTGGAAGACTCTATTTACCTCTGGTTTACCAAATGAATAAACTGCGTGTCAGTCTGTCCGCTTTCGTGGGACCAAATGTGCCAGCTCCAGAAAATGTCTTTACGTAAATACAAGGGGATTGACATAAGTCTTGGGCCTGACCATGAAGGGAGTCACAAAAGGAAGATGAAAACTTGGCACATTTAAAGTTTATCATATTTGCACTGAATGTGTGAAGCACGCGTTTATTTCTTCAATGGGATTTCCCACTACGGTGCACGGCGCAATGTACCCTATTGACCGGATCTGCTACTCCAAAGATTTGACAAAACAATGGAAAAGAAAGAGGCCAGAGCTATGATAAAATTTCTGATGTTTCAGGAAAAAACACCTACAGAAATACACAGGGAGATGAAACCAGTGTTTCGTGATTCTTGTCCTTCATATACTTCGGTAAAAAAAAAACTGGTGTCAACAGTTTAAGTGCGGCCGCTCAAATGTTGCTGATCTGCCAAGATCTGGTAGATCAGCCTTAGAGTGCAACGATGAAAATGCAACAAAAGTGAAGAAAATCATTGATTAGGATCGAAAAATGACAATTGTGGAGATAGCTAGTAGAGTAAAACTAAATGAAAGAACAGTTTATAGAATTTTACACAACAGACTGAACATGAGAAAAGTGTGTGCACGCTGGGTTCCGTGACTGTTGACACGTGAACAGAAGCAAACGAGGGTAAATTGCTGTCAACAGTTGCTCAAAAAGTGTCAGTCAACAAAATTTTTGGAGACCATGGTGACAGTAGGTGAGACTTTAGTACACCATTATGACCCCGAATCCAAAATTGCCAGCATGCAATGGAAAACCCCGGGCTCCCCAACACCTGTCAAGCCGAGAGCGCAGAAATCTGCAGGAAAAGTGATGCTGACTGTTTTTTTGGGACGGCAAAGGTGTCCTTTTGAAAGATTATCTGCCTCGTGGCAACACAGTTAATGGACAGTACTATGCAGATCTTCTCACCAAACTAAGAAAGGTTGTGACCAGGAAACGAGGGATAATGCGCACTCAAAATCTTCCTTTGCTTCAAGACAACGCGCCCTCTCACAAAGCATGGCTTGTGCAGCTAGCAGCCAACGATTTGAATATTAAAATTCTTCCACACCCACCATATTCTCCAGATTTGGCTCCATCAGACTTTTTTCTATTCCCAAATCTTAAAAAAACAGCTAAAAGGAAATCATTTTGACAGCGATGAAGAGGTTATGCTGGCATGTGATGACTGGTTTAGTTTGAAAAAATAGGGTGTTTTACTCCCAAGGTCTTTTCAAGGTCAAGCAGAGATGGCAGAAGTGTGTCAATTCAGACGGTGGCTATATTGAAAAGGAATAAACACTGTACAAAATTTCAGCTCTCTGTGACATGTCCTTCATGGTCAGGCCCAAGACTTATATCAATCCCCTTGTATATACTCCATGGGTGATGGAATTGACCTGTAAATCCAATGTAGGCGCTAACTTTGGTGGCCTCTAATTGCGCGAGGGGGACTGGAACTCTGTCTATCTTCTGCTGACCAAATAAACAAACTGAGCGACAGAATGTCAGCTTTCGTGGGACCAAATGTGCCAGCTCCAGAAAGTGTCTTTACGTAAATATATGCTCCATGGGTGATGGAATTAACCTGTAAAACTTTCCTTGTCGGTGCTAAGTGCGAGGTTTTACATAACCCAGGATTACTCCAGACGAAGCTATTTGGGGACAAAGCGTCCCAGGCGCTTTTATCCTGCACTATTGCTTGCTTGGCATTAAATCCAGTTTATGCTTGCTTGACTGTGGCTTGACTGAGTGCCCCGTTTAGGCACACAAAGGCTGGTGATTGAAATTCTACTATAGACATGCTGGGCTGATTGATATGCTGGAAGCCGCATTGCTCTGACTGGTAATCCAATAAGCGAGTAGGCAACTACTACTGCAATAGATGATTTCAGATTTAGTGTTGGCTCGTTGCACTGCGTGAGCTTAACTTGGCGTTGACAAAAGGTTTTGGTTCAGGTATTTGGGGTTGACAACTCGTGAATGCTAGGTGTTACTCAGAAACCCTCTAGAACGAAGAGAATGGGACGTTCTTCGCCTGACTGGAATCTTGCTCTAGCGATTCGGTATCCCTGAAACTGAGACCCAAAAGAGACACCCTTTACATTAAGCAACAACAAAATCACACTAATGTTATATAACATAGTTATGCTCCGCTCCTTCCATTCTATCAATTATCAGCATGTGCCCGCATAGGCTTAATATATTTTGTACACCCAGGTACCTGTCAGTAAATGTTCTGACAGCAAAAACTACTCCTCTTCTTCCAACTAAACATACAGGAAACCTAACCTTGTAGTTACAGCTGAAAGGATCTGCTTATTCATCTTACAACATTTTAAATGAATTTACGTAAACAGATTACAGCATGTGACATTACAACATTAAATCATATGCCCCTTGGGGGAAAAATATTAGCATCCCCACAAATGAACAAATAGAAAATGCAATGTTCCTTCTATAATAATACAGCTGTGGCTGAATCATAAGATATAAGGGTATCTATGCCTGGTGACTGCTTTCTGTGAAAGTTATAGACTAGTGCCTAGCCACACAAGTAAGCATAAAATGATTCTCCCTAGCCACTAGAAATATCTATCAAAAAGGAATAAGTGACTTTCTCCTATAATTCAGAGCTATAGTGCCTGCATTTCACTATTCAGTGTTAAGTGAACAATCCACACCTCTGACACTTTCTTACAGAAATGACAGTTAATTCTGCTGACTCTTAACCCATGGTAAGCATTGTATGAGAGGAGTCTACATTATCACTGAATTAAATTACTAGGAGAAGTCCTCAGAAATAAATTCAAGTCACTTTCCTATCAGATATATATATATATAAAGCTAACATGATATATCATATTATAATTATAAGATATGTCAACTCACCCCGAAATATGACTAGAGATAGGCCTTAACATTTAGTTCTGTGTTAAAGTCTGCCTTATCTCATGATGGTCCATCTCGGGCCAGGAAATATTTCTACGAGTGTGTTAGTCTATTAAGACTTTCTAGCTTTATAGCTTACAACCAACGCTACCCGGGACACCTGCATAGCCTGATTCTACAGATGTATCGGTGTAATGCGTAATAAGGAGTAAGACAAAGGTTTCTCTGGAGACTAGCTTCAGAATTCAACAACCGCAAGAAAGTTCCCTCAGGTAGAGAAATGCATAATATTATGCACTCCTTGCTCATCTAAGGGCAAAACCGCAACGACTAACAGCGGGTTTTTTTTTATCTCCCTTGAATCGAAGATCAGAACCTGTTTACCGACCGCAGAAGATTGGTCCCTGTTAACGAGCCGTGTCTTCACAGAAACCGTCTCTCGCTCGTTCAAACACTTAAAGCGACCAGAGGAAAGTTTCTCTGGTCAAACGAACCCCAGGTGCGTTTTAGATAACATTACGTTATCGTTAGCTGACCGCAGCTGGCCAGAACGTAAACAAACCGGGGTGGGGTCTGAGGTAGCAAATAAAGATGATTTGCTGGGGAGGTTATGATGGTATCCTAACAAAGAGTGAAATAAGTGCATGCAGTAACCGTGCGAGGTCAAGCAAATGTAGGTCCCTGATTCTATAAATGATGATGATGAATTGTGTACAGGGAACCTAACGCTACCTCCCTAGATCTCACACGGTCTCTCTGTTGGCTCTAGTGTAGGGTGTATGATGTACCTATTGTCTAGGGGAGAAATGAGATGATAGTACACAACACACAAACACTTTACTTTTCTATGAGAAAGTTAATAAAACAGGTGTTAAGTTTTCTTTTGAACTGAATATTACAATTTAATCTGCCTGTCCAGTTATATCTTTTGGACAGGTCTTGAAAATAAGGACAAGATAGTTTACAGAAAGAGGGTAATAAAACAACTGGACTTTCTGTCCACACAACTAAAATCAAGATATATTTTTCACTGAAGAACAGTTCACAGCTACTACTGTAATCCTATAAAGGGAGAGTCACTGTGTATGAGGGGCTGTTGTGTCATCATACCCCTTGAAATTCCTGAATATCATAGGGAAACTCAGTGAATGTTACTTTTTTACAAAAAGTGTCAGATGTACCCAGATGTATGGCACATCACCTGGGGTTATTTATAAGGAAATTCTCTCCTGAAGATGCAGACTCTTTCACTCGTTCAAGCTCCTCCGTGTTCTTATAATAGTAGAAATGACTGGATGGAGGCTTGAGGGCTGTATTCACTTTCAGCTGGCTTCCTGCCACCAGTCGGTAACAGGGAATAAAACGCTGGAACAAAAGGATACCCTGGCTTTACATCTACTCACTGAGATTATTTAATATTTTCCTACCAGGATATGGGGTCAGCCTTGCGTGCCGTACATGTGCACAAGCCCCTAACTTTGTTTGACTCCCTCCTTGCTGTGACCACACCTCAGGTCCCTATGGCAGATACGCCACTGTACCTTTACATCTTTTTTCCTCAATACAATAATGTGGGGTAACCACATTTCCGTTGGTATGATTTTCTCTTTTCTTTTTATATTATAAATGCTTCAGGCATGTAACTAGTGTTCATAGAACACAGAGGCTTACTACTATATAATAATATAACAGCATAATCATGACAACATACATCAATTAGATACATTTTAAGATGAGGACTCAACAATGTCTACTACCGACATGTTCTTCATTTTTCCTCAATATCAATACCCAATTTTGTTTGCTGTGGAATTAAACAGAATAATTCATAAATCGTCCTTACCACAATTCAAGAAATATAAACAAATGATGCTGACTTGCAAAGCAATGGCCGCAGTTTCACTCTGCACTGGTCTCAGGCTGGGAAATATTTATTTTACTTTAAATTTACCACAGCTGAATCTCAGCAAAATGTTTAATGTAAGTTATTTTTGACAACTGGCAATTGAATAAGGAAAACCCCTTGCTAATATTGGGTACCACTAGCCAATCAGAAGCTGGCGACTACCAGATTTCAAAATGCAGTTTTGAAAAACAAAAAAAACAATTCCAAACTACACCGCGTCTGCTATTTAATTGGCTAGCCTATGTTAGTTGCCATTACAACAAAAATGTTTCGTTGAGAACCAAATTACTATCGCCCCCCCCCTTCTCACCCTATACTCTCTGTACTCAAGCGAATTTGAATATTCACCTCAATGCCTCTTTCTACGCGATCGTCCCTTTAACGTTATGAAAAATTCAAGTAAGGTTGACTGTCTGTCTGGTCTACCGTCTTGGACATTTTATTTTTCCTTCATAACTTCACTAATACTGGGGCTATCATATTATTTAAAACATATTCTTGCTTAGGGGAGTCTCAGCTATCTTATCATATAAGTTTTATGTTCAGTTTCCTATTAATAAAGATTTTCATTTTTGTCACTGTTCGTTCGTCAAATAATATTTTACACAAGACCACCATTTCCTCCTTTCTCCTCTCCCGCTTAGCCTATGGGATTCAAATACTACTTGTTTTAGTGACGCCAGTAATTCTACAACGAGTGGGAACAAACTTTCTGTGTGTTTGCCTCCGATGGCGTTTGCCGCCGCGTGTAGATACGCATGGCAGAGTGTGGCAGGCAAATCGGGTGTTAGACGTGGCGGGTTAACAAGTTGGGTTTTATGATTTGAATTTTATCGTGTTTCACTACCAAATTGTAAGACTTACTACTGATTAACCTGTTAAAAACAAAATATTACGTTAATTCAGATAGTATTGTGCGGCGCTCTTCCGCCAATTAGTTAATTTTATCGGTTAGGCGGCCGTGTATGCAGCAGATCTTACAAGTTTAAACATCGGTAGTACGTTGGCGAAACCGAAAATGCAGCGCGTTGTATATTATATATATGCTATAGGCTTTTCGCACTGCACAAAAGGCAGTGGCGGGCGTGTGAGAGCAATTCCGTCAGACACAATCGGGCTGGTTTTATTTATTGTTGTTTTTATGACTAAAAACCATAGAAATGAGTAATTATCCTCGCAGATTTTACCACACACCTCCCCTCTTAAGCATGCATCACTATGCAGGTTATTATCTGCGAGATAACTTAGCTCAATGAAGTCTTATGCGTTTCTCTGATTTTCATCACATGGATGTCTGCTTAAAAAGTCGGCACCCACATTCGTCGGACCCGGGATATAATCTATCCGGAATGAGTATGGCTGCAGTAATAAAGACCATCTCAATAATCTGGAATTTTCATGCTTCGCTTGTGACAGGAACACAAGAGGTGAATGATCCGTTTGGACCACAAATGTCCTGCCATATAAATAAATCTGAAATTTCTTTATAGACCATATCAAAGCGAGACATTCCTTTTCACTTGTTGAATAATTTTTTTCCGCCTTGTTCAACTTGCGGCTAGCATAAGCGACTGGTTTCAATTCCCCATCTGGTGAGGAAGACCTTTGCAACAATGTAGCACCTAGGCCCACATTGCTTGCGTCACTTCTCACAATAAATTCTTGAGTTAAGTCAGGCAATTGCAATACTGGCCTGCTTGTAAGTTTTTCCTTCAACTCTTGGTAAACTAATTCGCACTGAGCAGACCAAATTATTTTATCAGGTTGACCTTTACGAGTTAAATCTGTCAGCGGAGCACATATAGAGTTAAAATTTTTAATGTACTTTTGGTAAAAACCACACAACGACACGAAAGATCGCACGTCTTTCTTTGTTTGGGGTCGAGGAGCTTTTTTCAATTTTTCCAGATTCTTGGGATCAGGGGTCATGCTACCCTGATGCACAGTATGTCCCAAGAATTCCAACTCTTTACAACCTATACAACATTTTGTTGGCCTGGCGGTTAAGTTAGCCTCTCTGAGTCTATCTAACAGCATATTCAAAAAAGGTAACGTGTTCCTCAAATGTTTCCGTAGCAATGAGGATATCGTCCATAAAATTCGAAATACATGGATTTTTCAGGGGATCCAGCAGTTTTCGCATCATCCTTGAAAACACACTCGGAGCATTTTTCAACCCAAACGGCAACATGTTGAACTCATAATGACCTTCCGAGGTGCTAAATGCTAAATAAGGTCGAACCTAAGGCTTTACTGGAATTTGGTAATAGCCCTTGCTAAGATCCACCTTAGAAAAATATTTTGCCTTGTTCAGCCTGGCAAATATTTGAGTAGTATCAGGTAATGGATCCACCTGACCTTCTGTGACAGCATTCAGTTTCCTGTAATCTATACACAGTCTATGTTCTCCTGATGGTTTCCGCAACAGAACCACGCAGGAACTATAAGGAGACTCACTATGAGAAATAATCCCTTCTTGTAACAAATAATCTATCTCCTCTTTTAAAGCTTTCTCCTTAGCGAATGGAATAGAATAGGGCCTCATACAGATAGGTGTTTGGTCTAGTAGTTTCATATCATATTCCAACAAATGGGTGTTACCCGGTTTATCTGTCAACACATCTGTATGTTTCTCAAGGATCTGTCGAACCTTCTCCTTCTGCCCTTTTGTCAAGTGATTGCTGATTTTCACCTGCTCAAACGTTTCACTGGTTTTCAGTGGATATTCAAATGAGGAGAGAGGGTCATTTTTCATTTCGGTTGCAATAGACAAGGCCAATAAGTGTGTCCCTTCCTGGATTTGTCTGTCCAGATATTTCTTCAACAGGTTCACATGATAGACTTTTTCCTTTCCCTTTTTGTCTATCTTATAATTGGTTCTGGATACCTTTTCCAAAACTGTGTATGGTCCTTGCCATCCGATCTGAAGTTTATTATTGCTGCTGGGCAATAGAAGAAGTACCTTCTCCCCCACAGCAAGTTCCCTATCCTTCGCTTTTCGATTATAATAAGCAGCATGCTTTTTCCTGGCTTGTCTCAAATTTTCATTTGCCAGTTTCCAACCGGTTTGTAAACGATTGGTCAGTTCGTTCACGTATTGATAAGATGAGGTAACAGTCTCCTCTGCCTTCTCATCAGTCCAGGTCCTTAACAAAGCTTCTAACGGACCTTTTATTGGCCTACCAAATAACAGTGTTGCGGGGGCCATTCCGGTGGAATTATGTGGTACTTCCCGGTACGCAAACAGGGCGGCGGGCAAGTAGTGGTCCCACGTGTCAGGTTTCTCATGTGCCAGCTTTCTCAGGATAGAAATGAGAGTCCCATTGAACCTCTCTACCTGGCCGTTCCCTTGGGGATGGTACGGGCTACAATGAAAGTGCTTGGCTTGAAACAACCTGAACACCTCTTCAGTTAGTTTCCCCTTGAACTGAGAGCCATTATCTGTCAAGATTTGATGCGGGAAACCTAACCTTGTGAATATCGTAAGTAATGCCTCTGCCACATGTTTCGAATCGATTGATGACAGGGCTACCGCCTCTCCCCACATAGAACAAGTGTCTACCAGAGTAAGGATGTAACTGTTCCTCCTCTTGGTCCGAGTGAGAGGTCCCACAATATCCACAGCAACTCTCTCAAAAGGGGTTCCCACTATGGGCATTTCCCCAAGAGTTGCGGGAGCAGTCCAATGCTTTGGAGCTACTCTCTGGCATTCGGGGCAGGAGTGTACGTATCTCTTTATGTCTTCCGTTATCCCTGGCCAGAAATAATGACAAGCTATACGCTGTCCTGTTGCACTAATCCCCATGTGACCACTGAAGGGGATAGCATGACCTAACTCCATCACTTTTTCTCTATATGATTTAGGAAGGACCAGCTGACCATGACCAGCTGCACCAGTGCCGGCCTTCCTGTATAGCAATTTATTCTTCATATAGAATTCTCCTTTATTTGGAGGAGTATGGCTCTTTGGGAGTTTCTTATAGCACAGCTTCAGTGACTTATCTTCAGCCTGTGCCTTTCTCATCTCTTCGGGATGAGTATTTATAGGTTCATCTTCTTCCTTTCTGGATTGTGATCGGGTCTGGACTGCTGCCAAGACCACAGGTCTCGTTGGATTTCCCAAGTAGACATAACGACACCCCAATATCAGAGGGTAGATGGGTGCGTCTATCACTGCTGCTCTGATTATCCCTTCCACATAGCGAGTCTTCACTTGTATCCTGGCAATGGGAAGTTTCATGAGGGGTAGGTCCTTGGTCGCCCCTTGTATCTCCACTGTTTCTGTGGTATACTGATCTGGGTTCACCAAGTGCGAGCTCACCACAGCCTCAAAATCCAAACCTGTATCATAGAGGCACCTTATGGTGACATCATTGCATACAACATCCTCGCAAACTGGGGGGTGATAAGGTTCCTGCTGTTCAGCAGGTTTGTCCTTTCCCTCCTGTTTTCCCCTTTTCATAGCAGCAAATCCAGCAGGTTTACTTTTACAATACTTAATGTCATGTCCCTCCTTCTTACAATAAGTACAATACCATCTACTTTGATGATGAGGTTTTCTTTCCTCATTCCTTCTGTCCTTGAATTGTGCGGTTTTATTTTTATAATCATTTCGAGGCCTATCGAAGTTCTGCTTACCTCTGTTATAAAATTTATTATGGGTTTGAGGAGCCTTAAACTGATCTACTGGTTTCTTTTTAATACCAGCTACCTCTGCCTGGGCTGCATGATACCTTTCAGCGACATTTATTATTTCCTCCAGTCTCTCCGCACCCTGTTCCATGAGAAACTTTCTCATGTCTGGAGCCATGGACTCTCTCATCTGCTCAATGAGTATCATCTCTTTGAGATCTTGGGTTTTCCCCAAAGAAGCCCATTTCTCCATATACGTTTCCAACCGGGCGGAGAACTGGTGATAGGTCTCACCCGACAGTAGCCTGGCATTCCTAAATTTCTTTCTATAAAATTCTCCGTTCTTTTCGTATCTTAACAGAAGAGCTTGCTTCAACATGTCATAGTTGTCCTGGTCACCCCTACTCATTTTAGAAAAAACTTCGTAAGCTGTACCGCGAAGTCCTTGAGACAACTTTACTCCCCATTTTTCTCTTTCCAACCCATAAGTAGTGGCTAATATTTCGTATCTGCTTAGATACGACTCAATATCATCATCTTTTTCTAAAAAATAATCTAAGTGGAACCCCATGGCTGATGAGGAGGCAGCCTGGCTTGCAGCGGAGTCGGAAGTGGAAGGGCTAGTTCCATTTTCTGGAGCATGGCCTTGTAGCTCTAACTCCCTTAGGCGTAACTCATGTTCCCTCTGTAACCGTTTATCTTCCCTTTCCGCCTCCAATCTTCTTTCTTCTTTCTCTCGTTCCGCCTCCCTGTGTAGACGTTTTTCCTCCTTCTCAGCCTCGAGTTCAAGTTTCTTTGCCTCCTTCTCAGCCTCAAGTTTCTTCTCCTCCAACTGCAGCCTCTTTATCTCAGCCTCTCGATCAGCCTCTAATTTCTTAGTCTCCCTAGCATCTTCTAACTGCACTCTCCTTTCCTCAGCTAACCTATGTTCTTCCCTAGTAATAAATTTGTCACATTCTGAGGTGACATAATCAACCAAAATTTGTCCCTCCATATTCATATCTCTCGCCGCTTGCACAGCTGCAGAGCGAAACTTGGCCAGATCTGCCATCCTGAAAAATGTACCAACAAAGTTTCTAAATATAACTAATTATAAATTTATTTAATTAAATCTGGGTTTCTGACACTTTCTTGACTTCCCAAAATCTTGGGCAAATATATTATATGGGGATTTCCTGGGAAAATTAGACTGTCCCCAATTTATGTAGAAAGTTCAATCCCGGAAAGCCTACCAATTTATGTAGCAAATAAAGATGATTTGCTGGGGAGGTTATGATGGTATCCTAACAAAGAGTGAAATAAGTGCATGCAGTAACCGTGCGAGGTCAAGCAAATGTAGGTCCCTGATTCTATAAATGATGATGATGAATTGTGTACAGGGAACCTAACGCTACCTCCCTAGATCTCACACGGTCTCTCTGTTGGCTCTAGTGTAGGGTGTATGATGTACCTATTGTCTAGGGGAGAAATGAGATGATAGTACACAACACACAAACACTTTACTTTTCTATGAGAAAGTTAATAAAACAGGTGTTAAGTTTTCTTTTGAACTGAATATTACAATTTAATCTGCCTGTCCAGTTATATCTTTTGGACAGGTCTTGAAAATAAGGACAAGATAGTTTACAGAAAGAGGGTAATAAAACAACTGGACTTTCTGTCCACACAACTAAAATCAAGATATATTTTTCACTGAAGAACAGTTCACAGCTACTACTGTAATCCTATAAAGGGAGAGTCACTGTGTATGAGGGGCTGTTGTGTCATCATACCCCTTGAAATTCCTGAATATCATAGGGAAACTCAGTGAATGTTACTTTTTTACAAAAAGTGTCAGATGTACCCAGATGTATGGCACATCACCTGGGGTTATTTATAAGGAAATTCTCTCCTGAAGATGCAGACTCTTTCACTCGTTCAAGCTCCTCCGTGTTCTTATAATAGTAGAAATGACTGGATGGAGGCTTGAGGGCTGTATTCACTTTCAGCTGGCTTCCTGCCACCAGTCGGTAACAGGGAATAAAACGCTGGAACAAAAGGATACCCTGGCTTTACATCTACTCACTGAGATTATTTAATATTTTCCTACCAGGATATGGGGTCAGCCTTGCGTGCCGTACATGTGCACAAGCCCCTAACTTTGTTTGACTCCCTCCTTGCTGTGACCACACCTCAGGTCCCTATGGCAGATACGCCACTGTACCTTTACATCTTTTTTCCTCAATACAATAATGTGGGGTAACCACATTTCCGTTGGTATGATTTTCTCTTTTCTTTTTATATTATAAATGCTTCAGGCATGTAAATAGTGTTCATAGAACACAGAGGCTTACTACTATAATACTTTAATAATATAACAGCATAATCATGACAACATACATCAATTAGATACATTTTAAGATGAGGACTCAACAATGTCTACTACCGACATGTTCTTCATTTTCCTCAATATCAATACCCAATTTTGTTTGCTGTGGAATTAAACAGAATAATTCATAAATCGTCCTTACCACAATTCAAGAAATATAAACAAATGATGCTGACTTGCAAAGCAATGGCCGCAGTTTCACTCTGCACTGGTCTCAGGCTGGGAAATATTTATTTTACTTTAAATTTACCACAGCTGAATCTCAGCAAAATGTTTAATGTAAGTTATTTTTGACAACTGGCAATTGAATAAGGAAAACCCCTTGCTAATATTGGGTACCACTAGCCAATCAGAAGCTGGCGACTACCAGATTTCAAAATGCAGTTTTGAAAAACAAAAAAAAACAATTCCAAACTACACCGCGTCTGCTATTTAATTGGCTAGCCTATGTTAGTTGCCATTACAACAAAAATGTTTCGTTGAGAACCAAATTACTATCGCCCCCCTTTCTCACCCTATACTCTCTGTACTCAAGCGAATTTGAATATTCACCTCAATGCCTCTTTCTACGCGATCGTCCCTTTAACGTTATGAAAAATTCAAGTAAGGTTGACTGTCTGTCTGGTCTACCGTCTTGGACATTTTATTTTTCCTTCATAACTTCACTAATACTGGGGCTATCATATTATTTAAAACATATTCTTGCTTAGGGGAGTCTCAGCTATCTTATCATATAAGTTTTATGTTCAGTTTCCTATTAATAAAGATTTTCATTTTTGTCACTGTTCGTTCGTCAAATAATATTTTACACAAGACCACCATTTCCTCCTTTCTCCTCTCCCGCTTAGCCTATGGGATTCAAATACTACTTGTTTTAGTGACGCCAGTAATTCTACAACGAGTGGGAACAAACTGTCTGTGTGTTTGCCTCCGATGGCGTTTGCCGCCGCGTGTAGATACGCATGGCAGAGTGTGGCAGGCAAATCGGGTGTAGACGTGGCGGGTTAACAAGTTGGGTTTTATGATTTGAATTTTATCGTGTTTCACTACCAAATTGTAAGACTTACTACTGATTAACCTGTTAAAAACAAAATATTACGTTAATTCAGATAGTATTGTGCGGCGCTCTTCCGCCAATTAGTTAATTTTATCGGGTTAGGCGGCCGTGTATGCAGCAGATCTTACAAGTTTAAACATCGGTAGTACGTTGGCGAAACCGAAAATGCAGCGCGTTGTATATTATATATGCTATAGGCTTTTCGCACTGCACAAAAGGCAGTGGCGGGCGTGTGAGAGCAATTCCGTCAGACACAATCGGGCTGGTTTTATTTATTGTTGTTTTTATGACTAAAAACCATAGAAATGAGTAATTATCCTCGCAGATTTTACCACAATGGAACGGAATGGTAAAATAAATTATCAGTCACTGTGACACCCAGGCAATGAAGAGGCTGACAGATTGGCAAAGGAAGGTGGAACGCTACCTCAGCCTGGAAGTGGCAAAGCGTTTTAACAGAAGCAGATAGCGGAACAAATGGGGTGCAGAACATCCAGACCACCAAATAATGAACATTATACAAATTACCAGCTCAGCAAAAGAGAACAAGTGGTAATGTTCAGACTCTACACAAGCCACAACAGATTGGGATACCATCTATTCAACAAGCGAAAGTTAGAAAGTACCAATGAGTGTAACTGTGGCACCGATTAAATGACTACTGAACATTTACTTCAAAGATGCCCAACATATCAAGAAGCAAGAAAGCACATAAAGCCGTCACCAGGACAATTCTTAGAAAAACTCTAAAAGATAATTCGTGTGTATTAGACGTCCCATTAATAATTATGATCCTTTGGGAATTATTGTGATTATAAGCTTCAAATAGTTTCATTGACATTTTCAGTTCTCTCCACCCCAAATCTTTCTATTACAAGTCATTATCATTATCGTCAGCTTTCATTTCCACAACGAAGGTCGGCTGCAATGGATCTTCAGCAACTTCTGTCAACGGTTTTGATGATGCGCTCTGAAAAACTCTTTCCTGTCCATCTCTTGATGTTATCTTCACCTTTAGCGCTATCTTCATCCTGCGCGGTTGCCTTCAACTCTGCATTCCATCATAGTCTTCATCAAATTGTTACGTCTTTTTATATGACCAACATATTTTAGCTGTCTATTTTTGATCTCCTTCATTAATTTTCTTTTCATTCCTAGCTTTTCTAGAAACTGTGTATTTGTTTTTCTTCTCTATACACAAAATGCGCTTCATTCTTCTATATATCCATTCATTCATAACCCTCCACTCACAAAGGAGCATAGGCCTTCAACAAACACATGCCAAGTCCTCTTGTCACGTGCCATTATCTCAAGTTCTTTCCACGTTCTCCTTATCATTTTCACCTCTGTTTCCAGCTCTCTTCTCCATGTGCTTCTTGGTCTACCTCTGCTTCTCTTGCCATGGGGATTCCAGAACAAGGACTGCCTTGTAATGCTATCAACAGGTTTCCTCAGTGTGTGTCCTATCCATCGCCATCGTCTTCTTCTCATCTCTTGTTTCACTGGCACTTGTCTAGTTCTTGTCATCAGTTCCACTTTGGTAACCTTGTCATACCATTTTAATCCCTCTATTCTACGCAAGCACCCATTTATGAAAGTCTGTAGCTTTTTGGTTGTTCTCTTTGTTGTTCTCCATGTCTCAGAGCCAAACAATAGGACTGACTTCACATTTGAGTTGAAGATTCTTATTTTCCTGTTGGATCCGATTTCTCTTGATCTCCATATACAGTATTTCCCAATGCAATGAAAGCTCCTCTTGCTTTTTGTATTCTTATTTTTGTATTATGTCCCTCCAACTTTGTCTATATTGCTGCCAAGATATGTGTACGATTCTACATCTTGTATTGGTGCTATATATGCACATCTCCTCGAAAGCCTCAATCATCTCTTTCAATTGCCTGTTCATAGTCCATGTTTCTGCATCATACAGTATTGAAGAATTACAACAAATAAGATTCATTCAAAATTACCTTTTTTTTGTCAGCATGAGATACAGTTTGATGCTCACGGAATGGGAGACCGACTTTTCTTGATATGGCCAATGATACTTCGTCACAGAATTACGCCAGAGAGTCCTCTCTATACGCTAACTCCGGAAGGTATTATGTTATTGTCTGCTAGAATCTAAAACAGTACAGTGAATGTCTGCAGGACACCATGCCCATTCAATATCCTTGTTAACATTAATTTATTCAATTAAATTAGCAATTTCAAAAACCCCAGAAGCCTGTTTATCATCTTCATCATCATCAACATCATCATCATTATCACCATCAACAACATTGTGGTGGATTATGATAAAGTGATTTCATATATCTTTTTCTTTATCTTCATTGTTTTCTTCTCCCTTCTCTGTCACCTACGCCTGTAGGAATTTAACCCTCCCATATTCAAACTTCTGTCTTTCTTATAATTTAGCAAGCAGTTTATGGCTGTTAGCATTTAATTGCATTCTCTTTGATGCAGATTTACGAGCAGACCTGGTCTCGCTCACCTGTAATTATCTCGGCAGCGATCATAAAAATCGCCGTAATGAGATCAGTCAGTGATGGAAAGGGGAGACAATTTGTCTATTATCTTTGCCTGGATTCGTTCGTTGTAAGTTAATTTACAAGATGCGAACCGCCATATCAAAGACTCTTGCTATATTTCATTTACGACCACTTCTGCAGATGGCGAGAGTGAGGCGATAATAAATGTAGATTCTATTTCATCTAGATCTTAATATAGACCTGGCTTCGGCATGGGTGCGATAAAAGTTGTTTGATTCGCAGAATGAGATAGAATTTATGTAGATTTTCCAAAAGGTGCCAACATATGGAAAGAGTCTGCTAGTTACAACTTTCCCTTTGTTTCTTTGTCAGTTTCAGATATTTATACCCCAGCAATTTAGACTTCATTCATTCAGTACTGCCACAGCTTTATAGAGACAGCTAGCGCGAGTTCTAGAAAACACTGTAATAGTAGAGTCTTAGTTTCTCGTGGAGAAAATCTTAGAAGTTTGTGTGAAGGTAATATATATATATATATATATATATATATATATATATATATATATATATATATATATATATATATATATATATATATATATATATGTATATATATATATATATATATATATATATATGACTAGTAGTGTCGAGTGATAGAATTGTTAGCTCGAATTATATCTTCACTAGATTGAGTGCTGAGTGATTTACTAGTTTAATCGTTATTATAATTCTCTAAGTTACTGTGTTACAGTGGATAGCAGAATAAATTATAATTTCTAGCTAAAACTCATTCAGCTATTAATAAATTTAATTAAATTGCTAGTAACCAATCAGAGAACATTTTAACTAACTAAGTAAATGCACTGATTCATCATGAGTGTTGACGAGATATGTATTTATTTCTAATTCATGATGACTGATTTTTTTTAATGACTAGAATTTATTTCACGGGAGTTTTAAACGATAAGACAAGCTCTAGGTTGGCGGTTTATAATTTAAGTTAAATGACCGAAGTGAACATATTCTATATACGCGTAAGATTGCGTATAATATTAGGGTTGAGTATTTATGTTTTTCTCTTCCTTTTATACAGTATCTGGGTCAAGCTCAAATCCTACCAGCGGTTTCTGTTTATGTATAGCAGAGAATAACTAGACGAAAAGAACTATTTTTTTCTGAAAAATTATATTGTACCTGGCATTGAGTTCCAGAGTTCTTTTCCAATAATCAAAGTTTTACAGTCGGCCCGTGGTGGCTACTAAATCAAACATTTAACAGAATCAAACCTGTGACATTACTTGTATAACAACCACTGTGTTGAGAAGAAGATAAATCCTGAACAGAGTTATTTACCTGCAACTCGAGGTGACAATCGATTATTTCAAGCTACTGTACCCTTGTGAACATTAGACATCTTATTTAGTTACTACCTGGACAAAAATTGAAGTGACATTTATCAGCATCCTACGTATCATAGTGAAGCGAGCGCTTCCCAAGATTTGAACTTATTTGCATTGGAGAAGCTGGGGCTTGTTTCGCCTAAACACACCATTGGATGGGCTGTATGTTCCTTAAACAATTGTTCCAGATGGGGTGAGAGTGCCTATTAGGTAAGAGAGCATGTCTTGTGATCACTAGTTTGTCAGAGCGAAAAAATGCAGGGATGATTAATTCTTTGATTCTATAATCCATATACCCATTGATTGTTTTTCTTCTTAAAGATTACTTATGCTATCTATTTCAGAGTAGATTACAGGAAAAACCTCTGTTATTTACAGTAGAGAGAAATCCTAGACCATAGTGTATAAATCTGTGACTCTTTGGGGCGAATAACTTCTCTTATAACGGGATCTTGGTTCAATAGAGGGGGAAAGGATTACACCTGTGGGTCAACTCTGTTATTGATTCCTTAACCTATGTTTATTTGTGTATTGATTTGATAGTCTAAATTTATTTACTGTGTTGTGAAATTCTTTTGATAAATAAAATTTACATAAACTTATTCAAGTGTGTCGGTCAGCTCTTCCAAAAATATCTATATTCCATTGTTATAGTTTTCACGTTTGCATGTCAAACTGTCGTCACTTATGTGAATGTGTCGGTGAGTGGTTGATATATAGTACATCTATATAACTGAGCAATCTGTCTGACAAATACTTTTCTGTTGTAGAGATAGGCTGAGCGAGAGAATCTCCTCGAGTCTCAGGGACAGAATTACCTAGTTTCCACCATCTCACTCGTGAAAAATCTATTTCTATTATTATCTCTCACTGAGTCACCTCAGGTTCTATTCTATTCAGAAGGGACCAACCCAAGTCTTAATTCCCCTATCATAAATCTACGACAAACATCATCATCATCACCATGAGCATCATCGTCCTGCCCATTCTTTGATGTTATCAGCCCAGTATTTTTTTTTGCCTTCCTCTTCTCCGTTTACCCTCGACTGTTGCGTGGAGGATAGTTTTCGAAAGGGAGTCACGACGAGTTACATGCCCAAACCGTGCAAGCTTTCGACGTTTCACTACTGACAAAAGTGGTTCTTGGTGGCATGCATACGTGTTTATTTTCTCTCTAACATAGACATTTGTTTTGTGCTCTTTATCTCTTTAAGTTCCGATCGACCTTATATGCGCAAAATTCTTCAATAACATTTATACTCGATAGCCTGAATCCTTCGCTCCGTATCTGCAGTGAGTGTCAAGCTATCACACCCTTACAAGAGAATAGATAATACACGTGATTTATAGGCATATTATACAAGGTGATTAATATGAGTTTGAGCATGGGGCTAGCAACTTCAGCTTGTAAAACAAATTTCAACAGAAAACAGCGCTGGAAAATTTCTACTGCTACCTGTGCAGTCTTCCCTTGTTCACATAGAGTGCGAACATTCCAGGTGCCAATCCTGGAGATTTTCCTAGACGAAAAAATACTTGGAAAGACTAGTGCTGTCCTCCGAACATCTCCTGGCGTTCGCCAAAATTGACGAAGGTGACGATAAGTGGCAGGGAAATTCCACCGCAAGCACACAAAAATGTCAAAAGCAGCGACGCTCCTTTAAGCGTGCACGGAAGACATCCCAGAGGACGAGAAAATGTGGGAGCAGATTACATGAGTGTCACGTTGGTTTTGATCATTAAATTGCCTATTCCCTCTTCTTTTTCTTTTCACCCGAAACCTCTATTATTTATTATCTGTCTTTACCTTTGTTCGGTATTTTTCGCATCACTTGTTTGCGAAAAATATTTTCTTCAGTATTCTCAAACTTTACCTTGTGTTTTTCTCATACTTGGATACGTAATTATATTACATAGATGTCAGTCAGACGTGAAGTGCGATTTAGTTGCAGTCCATCTCAGACATCGAGCCGACTTGGGTCTGCACCTTCAGATGACACGACACTCCTGAGTTAGATTCTCGACGTAAACGCGTGAGAATGCTAGGAGAGAGCCGACATCCGTCTGCATTTTCACCGGTCAACAACGAGTGCATCGGCCGAACGCTTAAGTAGGAGCGAATATTTACACCTTATAGTCGCAGTTTCAGACGGTTGTCTGAGATTTGCAACTGACACGCGTTTTTCCCGGTCAGTTTGTTAACGCAGGTGCGTAATCGCACTGGTGGCAGTTACGACACGCCTCTAAGTAAAACGTAGCTGTTATGAGAAGGGGGAGAGATCGGGGCGGGGGAGATAGTTCATCCTTTGTCTGGTTTAAAATATTAACCCACGTTTGAAACTATTTCATTTCACTCAGTAACTTTGCAGTTAGACTAGAACAACCTTCGTTCGATTTCTAAATAATCTCTGTAAATAGAGATGGCCTTTAGTTTGGTCGAAGTGGTTTAAGTTCTTAGTACTTCTGTGTTTGAGGTAAATATTAGATATAATAGATCTCTAGTATTTTGTGAAGTGATTAAGTGTTAAATCGCCGATTTCATTTTAAACTAGTTCTGTGTGCAGAGTGAATATTTTGATAGTTTGTTATTTCTTTAATCGACGAGTTGTAGTGGAAATACAAAATAAATTACATTTTTAGCTTACTAAACAAGTAGCTGAAATGAGTTTGATTTAACTGTTAAATACTCAGTCGAAACTGTTTTAATAACTAACTTATAAATGCTAGATGCGACATCAATGAATATTGACGGAATACGAAGATATTCCTAATTCCTGATGATTGATTTTTATATAACTTATTTCACGGGAAGTTTTAAATATAAGTCAAGCTGTAGGCTTGTCGTGTAAAATGTAAGTTATATTGAGTACATATATGTAAATTATTTGATATGTGTTCTTTCCATTTTATATAGTGAAACGGTGGTACCCAACTTGCCAGCGTTTAGTAAAGAGACATATTTGTGTGAAGCATAGACAGTTCCTATCTTTAACCACGTGGGTTTTTTTGTTTCAAGTAACACTGGTCTGACAGTGCATATGCCATCAGAGAGAGACAGTAATAGCAATCCCACTAACGGTTTCTAAAGACTAGAAATATATATTGGGCTTTTGAGCCAGTTCATATTGCTCCACAAATTTAAATGTACATGCTGCCTGGCGGCGAGAATATTACAAGAATAACATTCCGACAGAGATTGTGACTAGTATTGTGGTGACCAAATATAGTACCTGCCTGAAAGAAGACACCGATCTGACATTCCTTAAATCCTAGAATCCAAAGCTAATAACATTGTGCTCTGCTAACTTTCGTGCCTGGACAAATTTTATGTGACTTAATCAGACATTCGAAAAAAAATTAGAACACCCAAGGAATCGTTCCCTGAGACAGAGAGTTCAGTACGTCTTTTGGAACTGGGGATTTCTTGGTCGATGACTGCATTTTTCGGGTCTGTGCGAAGGTCCTAGAATTATTATGTTCCCAGAGGCAGCGAGCAAAGTTGTGAGTATATATGTGTGAGCAAGGCCATGGCTGAATGAATGAGAGTACACAGGCCAGAGTGTTATTTTACCGGTGTATTATTGTCACCCATTTGCTATCTTAAATTTTTAAATCTGCAGAATTTGTTACAAATGCTAGAGTTTCTTTTTCTTAGGCTAAATCAGATTATCCAACTCTGTTCATACATTTACGAGAAAGAAAGAAACCTCTTAGACTCAACCCTATGTATCTATAACTCTTTGGGCCATCATCTGTTCTCTTAACGGGGCTGTGGGCTAAACCTAGAGTAAGATTCTAACGGGCTATCATCCTTGTAGCATTTTTTTCTTAAATTTTATGACTATTTGTATATGTTTCTCCTTGATGTATTTCTTTGGTGTTGTGAGAAGATTTTTTTTAATGATAATTATAAAAATCTCTCTTGAACTAATCAGTGCGTTGGTCAGCTCGTTCAAGATAATATATATAATCATTGTTATAGATTTCCCACGTCTGTGTGTTTAACTGTCGTCACGTGTATGTGCGTGTCCGTGAGTAGATAGAAATATGTGTAATATATATATCTGTGTTTAGACTGTCTGACGCCTTTAAAGCTGTCGTAGAAGATAGGTGAGAGAGAGAGAGAAGATTTTCCGCTCTCAGAGACAGCATCTATCACTATTCTACCACCTCACTCGTGGAAGTCTATGTTTTTTTATTTCCATCTCTCACTGTGACTATCACTCATTCCAACCTATTCAGAAGGGACCAACCCAAGTCTTAATACTCCTATAAAAAAAATCTACGACAAATGGGTGCTCGTCCGGGATTTTTGAACTTAGAATAGGAAGACGAGTACGACAAACGTGGACTCGTCTATCTGGATTTTGTATTTAAGATTCTTTATTCTGTAATAGAGTAAGAGTGTGATTGTCTTGTGAGTTTTATTTTAAATAATTTATCCCCTAGACTAACGATCTGTTTTCTGGCGTGCTGACCACACAAACTGATAAGTTTTTTTTCCACAGCATTTGAACATTATACATTTGGTTTACAGGTTGATTTTGTCGGAATATATGTTAATTGTTGATTTTGTAATACTAAACGCTGGTAAAATGGTGAGTGTATAACATTCACTGGGTTTTGAAGAAGTAGGTGTTTGAGCAAAAGCTAAGGAGTGCGTTTCGGACTATTTGTCCAGATTAATTGCCTCCCTTACCCTATCTGACTTCAGGGGCGAACTTATAGTGGATTTTATAATTAAGGGATTATTTTCTCTTTAACTTTTGCAATAATTATTTTGCTTTTCCACTGTAGCAACCTATTTTTCAGAAGTAATCTTAACTACCATTTAGTTGGCGTAGTCGTGTTTTGCATTAAGTGCTTTATTGCCGATAATAGCAGCGATAGTTAGATTTTACTTTGGAGGAGGTATCCCAGGGTTAAGGATATCATCTTTTGAATTTTTGATACATTTTTTTTCTCGTAAGTGGTAGGAACCAGAGTATCTTTTTTCCCCTATTTTCTTTCTCCACTAGTCTCAGTCACTGACATAATATGACCGAGAGGGCAAAGCTTAGACAACTCCTCCGGGACGAAGCGAGAGAGGAGGGACTGGAAGAAGAAGAAGCGAAAGCATTTGTCAGAGACGAACTGGACAGATATGATGAGGAGAGGAAAGCAGCGGAAGCGAAGGAGAAAGAAGCCGCAGATAGAGAACAGAAGAAGATGGATGAGGAAATGGAAATCCGCAGGATGCAGCATGAGGAAAAAGAGAGGGAGAGACAGCATGAGAAGGAGAGGGAGGAGAGACAGCATGAGGAAAGAGAAAATGAGCAACGACGACAGCATGAGCTGGCGCTTAAGACTCTAGAGTTCCAAAGCCGTGGTGCTGCCTCTACCTCCAGCAATGGAGAGTCTTCTCCTCATTCTTCCTTAACTGATCCTTCTAACAGTCAATCTCTTCACCTCACTGCTATGTCTTTTCCGCTAGAATCTTTCCCTTGTCCAAATGAGAAGATTGACACTTGGCTAGAAAAATTTGAGAAAATTTGCAACTCTGTACGGTTTAGAAAGGTCGCGTTGGAACATGAAGCTTTCTCAGGCGCTGAAAAGCAGTGCGTATGATGTTTACGCCAAACTGGAAAGCAGCCAACAAAACAACTATGATCTGTTGAAGAAAGCGCTACTGGAGCGTTTTGAAATGAATGGGCGAAAGTTTTTGCAACTGTTTCGCAACAGCAGAAAAGAGAATTCTGAAACTTTTCAGCAGTTCTCGTCTCGGTTGAAGGGATATCTGACAAAGTGCCTAGAGCTCTCGCAGCTCCCCTCTACCTATGAAGGTCTTGAGGAATTTGTTTTAACGCAACAAATAAAGAACACTTTGTCTGCTGATACCCGGAGATTTCTCGCTGAGCAGGGGGCAGAAAAACTTGAAGACATTTTGGAAAAGTCTGAGCGTTATCACAATGCGCTGGCTGAACTACCGGCCACAAAGCGGAAACCGACAGAGGAGCATTTTCGAAAACATAATCTAGAGCAATCTTCTCAGGCTTCTAACCAAAATAACCACAGAGAAACCGGACCTCAAAACCCCCCTCCTGAAAAATCCAAGTTCTACAAGAAAAAGTACCCCAACCACCCCAAACAGTCTGATCAACCCGACCGCCCTTCATGGCAGCGTGGCCAGAAAGGTCAAGGTGGCAAAGGGAGAACCCCTGAGCACGGGACATATGATCAGAGTGAGCACACCGAGCCTAAACGCATCGGATGCTTACTGAGAGTCTCGCAAGGCGGAATTGTTGACAGTGATTCCCAACCTGTTGGGGATAGACCCTCAACGCGAGGTACTGTTACTTTGAACGGTTCTCAAATTTCTTGTTTATTTGACACGGGGCTTTCTTATGATTGCATTGTTGCCAGAAACCTGGTCAAACCCGGTCAAGAGACAGGAGAGACCGTCAAACTTTGTGGAGTTTCTAAGAGTGATGCACCTACAGCGCTTCCCATCGCATTGGTGGAGATACACTCTGACTTTGTCAGAGGCGTGATCAAAGCGGCTGTTATGGATGATCCCATCTACCCAGTCATATTTGGCGGGAGATACGTGTGTATTGGGAAACTGGAAGAGCCGATTGTGGCAGCAGTAACTACAAGAGGGCAAACCAAGAAGGAACGGGAGCCTGCGTCTAATTTGTTACCCATGGAACTTAAAGAAGCGCAATACAAGGACCCTACTTTGGCACCCTGCTTTAGGAAACTGCCCATGGCTAAGGAACCCAGACAGCACGGGGACATTTTTTCTAAGGATGGCGTACTGTATCGCAGAACGGGCAAGCCTGATCAAGGTTACAACCAGCTCCTAGTACCGAAACAGTACAGAAGCCAAATCCTAGAAATGGGGCACTCTCTTCCCTTTAGCGGACATATGGGACAGAACGCCACAAACCAACGTATAACCACTCATTATTGGTGGCCAGGAGTAAATACTGATATTATCAGATATGTTAAATCCTGTGCCCAGTGCCAACGTGTACCACCCAAGCAACGGACACCCCCAGTCCACATGGGTGAAATGCCAATAATGGGAACACCATTCGAACGGGTTGTGATCGACATTTTAGGGCCTTTCGAAAGGACTAAAAGAAGGAACAGGTTCATCCTGACCTTAGTCGATACATGCACTTTATGGGCAGAAGCTATCCCGCTAACATGCGCAGATGCCAAGCATGTCGCAGAAGCCCTCGTGCAGATTTTCACTCGGTTGGGATTCCCTCAGCAAGTGTTGACGGATAACGGATCTCCATACCGAAACCTGTTGATGGATGAGATCGTTAAGATCTTGAGGACCAAACACATCCACACTAAGCCTTATACCCCGGCCGGAAATGGGCTCGTGGAACGTGCTAATGGAAACCTCAACATGATGCTAAGTAAACTGGCACAAGTGAAACCTGAAGATTGGGATCTTTGTATTCCTGCAGCATTATTTGGCTACAGAGAATCTCCTCATACTTCCACAGGATTTCCGCCAGCTACGCTTTTATTCGGCAGACCTATCAAGGGGCCGCTTGAAGCCTTACTTCAGTCTCTGACAGACGAGAAGGCGGATGAGACAGTTGTCTCAGCAAGCAAATATGTGTCGGTTTTAAAGGAAAGGTTGAAACTAGGATGGGACCTAGCAACGACTAACTTTAAGCGAGCACGCACAAAGCACGCTAACCGATACAGGAAAGTCGCGAAAGAGGGAGAACTGGAAGCAGGAGAGAAAGTTTTGGTGTTACTCCCTACCGAGAACAACCAACTGAAGATCGGATGGCAAGGGCCGTTTACCGTCCTGAAAAAGATTTCTAAGGCTAACTACCAGATCTCTATTGAAGGAAAGGAGAAGGTTTTCCATTTAAATCTCTTAAAGAGATACTTGGAAAAACCAGTGCCAACCTCCGACTATCTCCTGACGATCGCCAAAGCTGACGAAGATGATGATAGTGGCAGGGATATTCCACCGCAATCACACGAAATCTTTCAAAAATGTCAGAAGCGGCGACGCTCTTTCAAGCGCGCATGGGAGACATTCCAGAGGAAGGAAACTTTGGGAGTAAACTTGAGTAGGAATTGGACAGAGATGGAGAGGGAAGATGAGAGGGAAGAAGACAGACACCCCGAAGCTACGGTTATAGGAAATTTAATTCCATAACGTAGACATGGAGTGCTTCCATATCTTAAAGGGGGGACTCCTGTCACGTAGGTTTTGATCATTAAATTGCCTATTCCCTCTTCTTTTTCTTTTCACCCGAAACCTCTATTATTTATTATCTGTCTTTACCTTTGTCCGGTATTTTTCGTATCACTTGTTTGCGAAAAAAAATTTCTTCAGTATTCTCAAACTTTACCTTGTGTTTTTCTCATACTGGGATACGTAATTATATTACATATATGTCAGTCAGACGTGAAGTGCGATTTAGTTGCAGTCCATCTCAGACATCGAGCCGACTTGGGTCTGCACCTTCAGATGACACGACACTCCTGAGTTAGATTCTCGACGTAAACGCGTGAGAATGCTAGGAGAGAGCCGACATCCGTCTGCATTTTCACCGGTCAACAACGAGTGCATCGGCCGAACGCTTAAGTAGGAGCGAATATTTACACCTTATAGTCGCAGTTTCAGACGGTTGTCTGAGATTTGCAACTGACACGCGTTTTTCCCGGTCAGTTTGTTAACGCAGGTGCGTAATCGCACAGGTGGCAGTTACGACACGCCTCTAAGTAAAACGTAGCTGTTATGAGAAGGGGGAGAGATCGGGGCGGGGGAGATAGTTCATCCTTTGTCTGGTTTAAAATATTAACCCACGTTTGAAACTATTTCATTTCACTCAGTAACTTTGCAGTTAGACTAGAACAACCTTCGTTCGATTTCTAAATAATCTCTGTAAATAGAGATGGCCTTTAGTTTGGTCGAAGTGGTTTAAGTTCTTAGTACTTCTGTGTTTGAGGTAAATATTAGATATAATAGATCTCTAGTATTTTGTGAAGTGATTAAGTGTTAAATCGCCGATTTCATTTTAAACTAGTTCTGTGTGCAGAGTGAATATTTTGATAGTTTGTTATTTCTTTAATCGACGAGTTGTAGTGGAAATACAAAATAAATTACATTTTTAGCTTACTAAACAAGTAGCTGAAATGAGTTTGATTTAACTGTTAAATACTCAGTCGAAACTGTTTTAATAACTAACTTATAAATGCTAGATGCGACATCAATGAATATTGACGGAATACGAAGATATTCCTAATTCCTGATGATTGATTTTTATATAACTTATTTCACGGGAAGTTTTAAATATAAGTCAAGCTGTAGGCTTGTCGTGTAAAATGTAAGTTATATTGAGTACATATATGTAAATTATTTGATATGTGTTCTTTCCATTTTATATAGTGAAACGGTGGTACCCAACTTGCCAGCGTTTAGTAAAGAGACATATTTGTGTGAAGCATAGACAGTTCCTATCTTTAACCACGTGGGTTTTTTTGTTTCAAGTAACACTGGTCTGACAGTGCATATGCCATCAGAGAGAGAGACAGTATTAGCAATCCCGCTAACGGTTTCTAAAGACTAGAAATATATATTGGGCTTTTGAGCCAGTTCATATTGCTCCACAAATTTAAATGTACATGCTGCCTGGCGGCGAGAATATTACAAGAATAACATTAACATTCCGACAGAGATTGTGACTAGTATTGTGGTGACCAAATATAGTACCTGCCTGAAAGAAGACACCGATCTGACATTCCTTAAATCCTAGAATCCAAAGCTAATGACATTGTGCTCTGCTAACTTTCGTGCCTGGACAAATTTTATGTGACTTAATCAGACATTCGAAAAAAAAAAATTAGAACACCCAAGGAATCGTTCCCTGAGACAGAGAGTTCAGTACGCCTTTTGGAACTGGGGATTTCTTGGTCGATGACTGCATTTTTCGGGTCTGTGCGAAGGTCCTAGAATTATTATGTTCCCAGAGGCAGCGAGCAAAGTTGTGAGTATATATGTGTGAGCAAGGCCATGACTGAATGAATGAGAGTACACAGGCCAGAGTGTTATTTTACCGGTGTATTATTGTCACCCATTTGCTATCTTAAATTTTTAAATCTGCAGAATTTGTTACAAATGCTAGAGTTTCTTTTTCTTAGGCTAAATCAGATTATCCAACTCTGTTCATACATTTACGAGAAAGAAAGAAACCTCTTAGACTCAACCCTATGTATCTATAACTCTTTGGGCCAACATCTGTTCTCTTAACGGGGCTGTGGGCTAAACCTAGAGTAAGATTCTAACGGGCTATCATCCTTGTAGCATTTTTTTCTTAAATTTTATGACTATTTGTATATGTTTCTCCTTGATGTATTTCTTTGGTGTTGTGAGAAGATTTTTTTTTTGGATGATAATAATAAAAATCTCTCTTGAGCTAATCAGTGCGTTGGTCAGCTCGTTCAAGATAATATATATAATCATTGTTATAGATTTCCCACGTCTGTGTGTTTAACTGTCGTCACGTGTATGTGCGTGTCCGTGAGTAGATAGAAATATATGTAATATATATATCTGTGTTTAGACTGTCTGACGCCTTTAAAGCTGTCGTAGAAGATAGGTGAGAGAGAGAGAAGATTTTCCGCTCTCAGAGACAGCATCTATCACTATTCTACCACCTCACTCGTGGAAGTCTATGTTTTTTATTTCCATCTCTCACTGTGACTATCACTCATTCCAACCTATTCAGAAGGGACCAACCCAAGTCTTAATACTCCTATCAAAAAATCTACGACAATGAGTAGGAACTGGACAGAAATGGAGGGGAAGACGAGAGGGAAGATGACAATCACCCAGACACCTCTGATATAGGAAATCCTTTCCATAACGTGGACATGGAATGGTTCCATATCTTAAGCGGGGACGTCTGTGGTAGAATTATGGAAATACATGTCTATATCTATTTTCATTTTCCTCATTTCTCTTATACTCGACTTGTTACCTACAGATATTTTTCTGTTAACTTTTACTTTCCCACACACAAGCTATCTTTTTTCCCATTTCTTCTAATTTAGCACGCGCAGTTTTGGACTGTGTGCTAAATCTCTTTGATGTTGAGTTTACGAGTAGACCGGATTAGCACGCGAGTGGTTTTATGTTAATTGTAAGACGCCAGAGATCGAGAAATCGATGTAACAGTGACCAGAGGGCAGAAAATTGTCTATTACCTGTTCCATATTCGCTAGTGAAGTAATTAATTCTCGATGAGTAATTTGAGATGAAAGACTTTGACTGCTGGGAATGGCCATTTGAAGCGGAAGGTGTAAAATCTGGACTTTGGTCTCAGCGTGAGAAATGCGGGTATTTCCAGAAACGAGTTAAAGAATATGTAGATTTTCCCAAGGTGCTACATCTGGAAAATTGAGTCTGTTTCAGGTCTTAGACGTACGTTATTTCTTTCATCCGATATATATATATATATATATATATATATATATATATTATATATATATATATTATATATATATATATATATATATATATATATATATATATATATTATATATATATATATATATATATATATATATATATATATATATATATATATATATATATATATATATATATATATATATATATATATATATATATATATATATATATATATATATATAGATATATACTCTATATTTTATACTCAAATTCATCCAAGTACCGCCAGCCAGACTAGAACCTTCTAGCTTTCGAGTCCTAAGATCTCTGTTAACAGAAGTATCATTTAGTTGGTCGAATTGGAGAGAGTTTCTACTTCTGCGCTGTGGTATATATATATACATATATATATATATATACATATATATATATATATATATATATATATATATATATATATATATATATATATATATATATATATATATATATATATATATATATATATATATATATATATATATATATATATATATATATATATATATATATATATATATATATAGTCGTGATTGAGTGATTTAAGTGGTGATCGCTTATTTTATTTCACTAGTTAATTTCTGTGTAGAGAGATTAAATGAAAATTCAGTTATATTCTCTAAAGTTACTGCGTTACAGTGGAGAGCAAATAAATTATATTTCTAGCTAAACTCATTCGGCATTAATAAATTTGATTAAACTGCTAGTAACCAACATCTGGAACTCATCTCAATACAGCACAAGCACAAAATTAAGATTATATCAGAGCTGTGTGCTTTCTATGCTTCTCTATGGTGCAGAATTCTGGAGAGTTACAGAGAAGGAAATGTCGAAATTGTCCTTTTTTCACACAACATACCTAAGAAAAATTCACCGAATCTTTTGGTCGAATACCATCACCACCAAGATCTGCTTACTCGGAGCAAGCAAGAGGACATGCACACCATCATAGCTGGCAGACGCTGGAGCTGGGTTGGTCATGTCCTCAGAAGAGACCCCGATGCCATCACAAGAACAGCTATGCTTTGGACTCCTGAAGGAAAACGAAAGAGAGGCCGACCAAAAACAACCTGGCGGAGGACTGTGGAGGCTGAGATGCAAAGAATGAACAAGAGTTGGAGCACTGTACGAAGGATGGCCGCCGACCGAGCAAAGTGGAATCAATTTGTTGTTGCCCTAGAAGACGCCACTAGGTGTGATGGCCACTGACTGCTTTGACGGTCGGCGGCTAAGGATCAAAGAAGAAGAACCAGCAAGAGAATAGTTTAACTAACTAAGTAAATGCACTGATGACTCATGAGTATTAACGAAATATAATTTTATGTATTTCTAATTCATGATGATGGTTTTTTTTTTTTAAATGACTAGAATTTATTTCACGGAAGTTTTAACGATGAGACTAGCTCTAAGCTTGTGGTTTCTATTTTAAGTTGAATAACCGAAGTGAATATTATTTACACGTAGGATTAGATATACTATTAGGGTTGCGTATTTAAGTGTTTCTTTTCTTCCCTATACAGTATTTTGGGTCATAAACCCTAAATCTTACCAGCGGCTTTCAGTACCTATGTAACTGAGAAGAACTTTACTTAAAGAACATTCTGAATATAATTACCGGGTTTTGCAAGTGACCTGTCTGGCCTCGTGTTTTTCACACCAAGAAGAACGACAGTGTACTGGCCCAAAAGTAATATTAAGAATAAATGGTAACTGGACTTTCAGAATATCAAGATTTCTTTCTCAAGTTCATATATACTTCGCCTGTGGTGGCGACTGAAATAACATTTGACATTTCCCATATAACGACCATTGTGTTGTGAAGGAGATTTATCCTAAACCGATTTATGTACCTGACATTCAACTTAACGAGTGAAGTTCCAAGCTATTGTACCCTGTGAACATTAGATATCATAAGTACTTTCCTAACTGGACCAAAATTGAAGTGACCTTCATCAGCCATCTATTTCCAACAGTGAGACAAGCGTTTCCCAACATTTTGATTAATTAGTCTTTGGGGAAACTGGGGTTTGACTCGCCAGTAAACTCAACTGTGAGTGACTGAACAATTTGTTCCAGATATTATGAAAAACAACGACTAGGTAAGACTGCGCATGTTGTCTGTGATCACAGCTGTCCGAGAGAATAACAGGGATGAATAATTCGTTTATGATTTAATGCTAATGCTTGTTTATTCCCTTGAGAATAACCTTTACTGAGAAAGGAAATTTGGGACCTTATAAATCTGTGACGGGATCTTGGCTTGGCAACAGGGGGAGGGGGGGGGGGGGGAAGAGGGAGGATTACACCTATGAGTCTATCTCTTTAATTGATTCTTAACCTATGTATATTGTATTTGATTGGATATTCAATATTGTCGATGTAAAGTTTCTTTTTTTATGATAAATAAAAATTTACATAAATTTTATCTACGTGTGGCGTTCAGCTTGTTCTAAAAGATCCCTATTTCATAGATATAGTTTTCACGTATGTGCGTCTAATCGTCGTCACTTATCTGTGTGTGTGTGTATATGTGAGTGGTTAAATATATCAATATGTATATATTTATAGGAAACTGTCTGATCTGAACTCTCAGTCGTAATCGATAGGCGGGTTTGATTATCTATCAAATCCAGGGACAGATTTTTACCTTTCACCATTTCACTTGTGAAATTCTATTTCTTTACCTTATCTCCCACTGAGCTATCACCTGTTCTAGTCCTATTCAGTCCTATTCAGGAGGGACCAAAAGTGATCTTAATTACCCTATCGAAAATATACGACAGTATGACATTCTGATTTTATTTGATCTTTCTTTAGAAATTCGATGTTGTAAAGTTTAATGATAATAAACAACAAAAGAACTTAACTTTGTGTGTTGGTCAGACCCATACCCAATTTACCATAGTTTTTCACATTTGTGTGTCTTGTTGTAACATAATTGTGTGTGTGTGTGTGTTTAGTTAAACTTATATTTCTAGATATAGGGAGGTGCAAGATTGTCTTATACTAAAATATAGTCGTATAGATAAGCTGGACTAGAGAAACTACTCATTCCAGAGACAGATCATCTCCTTAAACTATTCACTCGTGAAATCTTTTCTTACACCTTTACTTCTCACGTATTATAACCATCCACTCTACTCAGGCGGGACCATAAATAACTTTCAAACCTATCTAAATTCACGACAGATGTAAAGAGAAGATGATGGTGTTGGGTAGGGCTGTGTTAAGAAAACCTGTTGATAACCTTACAGGCAAGCCCTGTTCTGGAATCCACAGAGTAAACCAAATAGACGGAGACCAAAGAAAAGAAACACACACACGGAGAAGAGAACTGGTGGCAGAAATAAAAAGGATGACAAAGTCATGGAAAGACCTTGAGCTGATGGCACTAGACAGGAAGACTTGGCATGTATTTGTTGGTCCCGTGCTCCAAGGAGGTCTGAAGAGATATTTCTAATGATATTGACCTTTTTCCATGCCCTGATGTAAAACTGTTTAGTCCTTCAGACCTTTTCCCCGTCAGTTTTGCCTTTTGTCAAAATATATTCTAGCATGCTCATAACATGCCCCTGTCATCTAGCTTTTTAAAATACAGAAACAAACAACAAGGGAAACTCAAACATTTGAACAGTAAGCAATACACATTAATTGATATGTGGCCGGTGCACATAAGGAATAGAGAAGTATAAAACTAGACAGAACAGAAGTAGCAGAATTGATAGGCTTACCTAATTAATGAACCCAGTGACTAAACACGCTGCAAATTCAGCACAACAAAAGTAGTACTTCGTGGATAGTGGTCATTGTCACGATGTTTGTTATGTTTCTTATTTAGCTATTGAATAGCCCGGTTAACATGTTTCATTTCATTTCAGAACTTCAGGATGGCAAATTTGAACTACTTGTGTTACTGGAAGGCACAATCGAATCTACAGGAGAAATGGTTCAAGCGAGGACTTCTTTCACCAATAACGAGATACTGTGGGGTTTCCGCTTTGCTCATATTGAGGAATATGATGAGAAGAACGATAAATGGTAAGAAATGAAAGAGGTCACGTGACATGAGTTCAGATTTATTTGAGAATCACAGTTGGACAATTGTTAATTAAATGTTTTTGTACAGTGAACCACATGAGGTATTGCATATATATGTGTTTTGGTGTCAGACTGTATGGGCTATTATGCCGTGTCGCAGGGTGTTGTGTTTTTCTGTGGTCGTTTCTTTTATAGTGGACCCAGGTTTCTCTTATTCTTCCTGGTGTACATTCTTTTTGTCTATATGGAGCAGCTTTTAATTCGTGTTGTATTATTCAATAATGTGGATGTGTATTCTTTATCTTTTTAGCAATTGATACTTTCTGACAAACGTACCTACAGGTCGAACAAACAGTACGTATTCCAGTACATGGTTAATTTAGTCTCATGGCTTTATTAATCAACGTATGTACAAGGGAAGAAAATATAACGAAGCAATCTGTCCATCGTATGCATAATTATCATGACAATGTCCAACCTCGTACATATTCGTCAAACACATTGATATTGAATGGATGGGCCATGGAAGTGTTGGCTTTCTACAAAGTCCCAAGATTTATCCAGTTCTCTCTGAAATTCAGTTCTTATATTAGTTTGGGTTACTGTATAATTACTGGTGCTCTACCAGAGATGTAGATTTTTCCCAAAACACTACTATTGTCTATTACGGCGTTCTTTGACTCACTACTCTATGTTCACTGTCATTGGTTCTGCCGCACATGGCCTTCGTGTTTCACTACTAGCACGTGGAAGTTCGTGTTTCACTACTAGCACGTGGAAGTTAATGTTCGTCACTTTTCTTCTTAACTAACGAGTGTCTTCATACCATCACAAATATAGTTGGTTCACGTCGTTTCTCTCTAGGCTCATCTTAGTCATCTCGTACTAGATTTCGTTGATTACAGCTTTCAAAAATCTTCTGTTTGCCACAGACTCACAACCCCACATAGATTGTGACCAGCTGTTAAAACTTCTACGCCTCTATCACATATCGTAGAGCACTACTGCAGACTGGAGAAGGAAGAGAGCTTGAACAAGCCTCCCTTCTCTGTTTATAGACTCTACCAGTACTACCACGGGAAGTCATGTGACCTATCTTCATTGTCCTAATCAAGGTTGCCACTCAAGTTCTAGAGATAAACCCAGATTTTCTTCTTTAAAAAACCCAGAAATACCCAGATTATTTTATGCCTCAAATACACGGGATAGACGATGCTTACACAATATTTTAGTGCAACTTTAGCACAAATAAGCTGTGTGCTTCCAATTTTTATTTATTTCTTCATTTTTATTTTTTTTTATTACCAAAAATTCACAATTATATAGAAATGATTTTATTAACACCCCTTTATATGAACTCTTGAAAATGAGATATTTTAACAGTAACATACTTACAGTAGTTACATTAACCAAATGTTCCTCAAATCAAATATTAAATGTTAGTTGTAACTTGTTACAGTTGAAAATTGTCACTTGTCAGCGACTCGGCATCCATGTCGACAACTTCTCCTTCGTCAAGATCATATGCATGAATTGACAACGTGGAATCATGATTGTGGTTCCAAAATCTTTGCATATGTCTGCCGACAACGTCCTTCCCGCACATCTTCAACCACGCTTTTACTAGGATTAAACTTATGACAAACTCCAACTTTGGCAACTGCTTGCTTGGCTAGTATTCGACTGGAAACTGTTTCACAGAAAAGCTTGTTTATTTGTTTAGTTTTAACTAAGTTAACCTTTGAAAACACTCTTTCGACGCATGCTGAAGAGTGAGATAGTGCCATAAGCGTGCACACGAGGTCAGCCAAAACATCAAATTTCTTCTGCTTATTAGCATCTGTTACTTGTTGCAGTCCCAGCCAGAATGCGGGCGGATCCTCATCCACCAGATGTCCAAGATCTTTCCGGTACGATGCCAGTTCTCGCCATTGATCAGACAGACGATCAATGCTCTCTTCTTCTTCTTCTTCATCCTCAAAAGGACGTTGGTTGCGTTGTGTCAGTTTACAGCGAAGCTGCGATATTTGCGCCTTTCGTCCGACACATCCGACTTCAACACGGCATTTTTGGGACCGGGTTAGCCTTCCCTCTTCGATCCTTACTCACTCAGCCAGACTGCAGTGATGCAGCCTGTTTCCAGGACCACCACTTGGAGGTGGAGTAGGGTCTTGGTCAGCTCTGGTTCGCTGACCCTGACGCAAGCAGTCAAGCTATCAGGCTCTCTTCTGAAACAACTGTTGTGGTTAAAAAAAAGAATTTAATTTAAGTGGAATAAAAAAATATATAGCACATAATTTTTTACATTTAATTATAATATAAATATAATATATAATGCTCAGTGCCCAGAATATACATACATTGTAAATACCAATTGTCAAATATACCCAGATTAATGCAGATTTGGAAAACAATTACCCAGATACCCAGACGGAAGCCAAAAAAAAAACCCAGATCTAGTAAAAAAAAATACCCAGCTGTGGCAACACTGGTCCTAATCTCCTGGACTAAAAAGCTCCCATGTTATATAACTCACTACTGCTTTACTCGACGTTTCTTCTCTCGGTAACGTCCCTTAGACTACTTTGTACAACATTCCTTTCACAGTCTATCCTATGGACACACCCGCTTCGCGGGTCATGCTGCATGGGTAACAGCTCGACCTCTATACCCAAGCGCCCAACCTCGCGTCGGTCGAGACATTGTCTTGGGGGCGCTTTCCTATAGTCAGTAATGACTGAAGGGAATATACTAGAACTAGACAATGAACCTGAATGTTAGTACCATCCTGAATCCTTTCTTACTTGCAGAAAGTATTTAAGTGTATGCTTGTGTTGGGAATAAAATGGGGGAGACGCAAATAGAAAAAAGAGTGCCAGACGGAAGAAGTACAATAGAAACTAGCATTAGATGCAGAATCCTTCATCATCTTCAAGTGAAATTCTAAATAGTGTAGGCAGTTATGTCTCTATATAACTTCCAATCTCTGATATGGCTTATCAGTTTTAATGTTGACTTTCTCCATTGTCATGTTGATAAACTGTGAAGTGACTTCTCTTTTTGTTGTTTCCATTTTTCTAAAGAGCGTCCGATTGATAGGCTGTTTATAGCGCTGGTCTCTGGTGGCAAAGGTACCGGGTTAGATTCACTGTATCGACATGCACCAGTCTACGCAGTTGTAAAGGGGTACCTGACTTTGTTCTTGACTCAGGGAAAGAAAATGCAGCGAGGATGGGAGCTGGTCACCCCACCTCTCGATGCTGGAACTAGTATAGTAAAGTCTCTAACACTTCACTCCCCTAAAGCAGTATCTGCTATGGCACCAATTAAATTTTTCGAAAGCAGCAGTTTGATCAAATTAACTATTGTATAACACTGGAAAAATATAAGCATCAGTTTCAATAAACACGAAGAGATAACAATACAGTAAATATAAAAAGTGTAATCCTGTTTCAGAGCACAGACACACACACACAATAAATAAAATCAACACTCAAAAAAAATAAAGTAAAATTAGAAGAGAATATTTTAACAGAAATGCATTTTAGGTGGAGTTCTGTCACGTGCTGGCCTTTAAAGCATGTTTACACTGCGTACACAGCGCCGACTACGCTGGCTTGGCTATGTCCGCCGCATGGAAGTTGTTCGCATCCCGAACTATATTTTCTACGGACAACTGGCAAATGGCAGAAGACAGTCGAGTGACAGCAGCTGAGGTTCAAAGATGTGTGCAAGAGAGACACGAAGGCACTGGGCATAAATCCGGCAGCATAGGAGGATGAAGCTGCCGATTGCACCAAGTGGCGAAGCTTTCTCCGGCGCCACCTCAGATTATGCGAAAAGAAGCTCTCACAACAATTAAAAGAGAAAATAACACACCGAAAGGACCACGAGGACTTAGAAAAGCAGCTGAAGACTATCATCTCAGGGGCTCATTCCCAGAATCAATAGTGATTCTTTATCTTCTTCTTCTTCTTCCTCGTTCGTCCTAAAAAGGACGTTAGCTGCGTTGTGTCTGCTTACAGCGGTGCTACGATATTTGCACCTTTCGGCCGACACATTAGACTTCAGCACGGCATTTTTTGGGACCGGGTTAGCCTTCCCTCTTCGATCGAAGAGGGGACAATACAGATTGAAGGATACTACTACATTTGAAGTTTCGATTTGTCACATAAATAAATATTATTTTGTTTAACAACAAAATAGATAAATAAAATAAACAAAAACAAAATCCTCACAAAAATGACAAGAATTAGAAAGTTTTAACAGCAATAAAATTTACGTCTCAATCAGTCACAAAAATCACTAATAGAATGTCATTTCGTTTGACCAATAAAGAAATAAAATAAACGCAGGCAAAATTGGCAGGAGTAAGTGCACTTTAACAGCCATACATTTTAGGTTCCAATATACCGCATAATTAAATATTAGACTGTCGTTTTCTTCTTCTTCTTCTTCCGTCCTTAGCCACCGACCGTCAAAGCAGTCAGTGGCCATTACGCCTAGTGGCGTCTTAGGGCAACAGCAGATAGGTTTTCTTTGCCATTGTTTCCCATCACGCCTATTGGCGTCTTTAGGGCAACGGCAAATCAATCCATTTGCTGTTGTTTCTGTAATCGAAGTGACTGGCAAACGGGTGATCAGCCCGTTGGTAGACTGTCGTTTTATTTCACCATAAAAACAACAACAACAACAATAAACACACACACACACACAAAAATGAAGACCTTATTGGAAAAACCCTGTCATGTTGTCACGGGATTGCCTCCCTTGCTTTGCAGTAGTGGTCCACTAATGGTCACAACGCAAGCGTATCTAAAAGTAGGTCGTCCAAGGTATCTATCTTCGCGCAAAACTACTCTTGGCAAAGATGTAGATAGAAGATGAATGGCGTTTCTACCTTAGGGGAGCCTTCACAAGATATTCCCAAACCAAAAGTCAAGAACAAACGCTGCTTAAAGGCTGGGCAAATTTGTTAACTTATTATCTTTTGTGCAATGGTTCTGGCCCGTCAAGCCCCCAGTTGGAGTAATCCAACGAATGCCCTCTTATACGTAATGGCTATATATATATATATATATATATATATATATATGTGTGTGTGTGTGTGTGTATGTGTGTGTGTGTATTTATCAAGAAAAACTGGCTCATACGTTTGCTATCGTACATATAAACTGAATCAACTAGTATTGTTTAGTTTAAAATAACATACAACAAATTTAATAGTCAATTAGTTCAACAAGTTAAAATAAGGATTAAATGGGGTGAAAGTTATTTAAAATTTTTCCTCATTGAGGTTTTGGTAGGGCGTTAATAATGTCCGTAGTTTTCCTGCAGCTGTGGTTTCCGTCACTTCTTTTTGGTGATGAGTACACTTCTCCACATAATTCGTCCACTGTAGGTGGTTGGTGGTGATACTCTCCTCTCACACTAGTAGCGTAGAACTTCAGTACTTAAGTCTGATGTCTTGTAATCAAGAACTGTGACAAATTAGAAAGAAACAAATGCCTCAGTACATTTGTTCTCTGCAAACTAAAAGGCCCATTTTCATGCGCTCCACCCACGAATGTTAACCTCTCAGAAAAATTAAATTCCCGAGCACAAAATGTAACTCCGGCAATATGATGAAAATTCACCAATATAATTCTGGGTATTAACTAGGAAATTGCGTCTGGAGTGCACGAATAATGATTTGCCTGAATTACAATTAAAAAGGTATATAAATCTCAAAAAATGGTTCTATTCACTTTAGGCACATGTGATGTAATCATCACTCATTACTCGTCGCTACTCCCGTCGGGGTCTGGGGTCGCTCTTCTGTCGGGTTTCCCGCACGACAAGTCAGAAACAATCACCAGCTCTTGCAGTAGTGGTTCATGCACATACTATTTTCATATGTTGAGGTTGCCAGCCTCATACATAACCACTTAGCAAGTAACCTGTAAAATTTCCATTAGTAAATGAATTGTTTACACTTACCCCAAAATTTCGGAATAGACATTTTTCCTGGCACAGATTAGAATGGACCAACAGCCCTGTAGTTAGATGCTGTTCGAATCACTGAGGTCTGGAAATATAAGTTTTTTCCTCTGACGGCTGGTGTTCTGTAAATTCCTGGCCTGAGAAAACTGTTGGTATAATTCCTCTTATGACTGGGTCTGGGAAATATGAGTTAATTCCTCTGACGGCTGGTGTTCTATGAATTCTGCCTTGGAAAACTTTTGTATAAATTCCTCTTATGACTTCTTGTGGAAACATTTCCAAGTTTCCAGTCTTGTCTTAAAATTACGGGTTTACTTGTAAGTTCCAAAGTTTCCCAATACTCGATCTGGTACTTATAGTTGTGGAATGATAAGTCCTATCCTCTTTCCTCTGGCTTGTAGGAGGTGTTTAGTTGATGCTGCGATGCAGTCTGTCTGTGTCTCCGACTTTGTTAGATTATATCTCACAATCCTTAGTTTCGAATCCCAGCTGTGTTTCCGCCGAAAGTTCCCATAAGATCATTGTAGATTCTGGCAAACCAATCAAATCTGTCTAGCACTGTTTGGGTGGGGAAGTTTATCATTACCCATCTCACGCGTATTTAAAATATTAATTTTAATATCCACGCGCGACCTCTTACAACAGTGATGTCAAATCGTTACCTAAGACTTTCCGTGCACCTCTGTTTATCATAATAATGTGACCTGTGTTTCTAGCGTAAGGATTTCCGCCCAGATGTCTGTCCCGACAGATTATTTAATTATCCCCTTCATCTGCGTGCCTCCGCCAGACAGATGTCTGGTCTGACCGTGTTTTCTTCTTCCATACTAGCTTGTGTCAACACGATCAGCCGCTTTCCATTGGGGTCAAATGTTTGACAGACACGTTTCCACAGGTGAACAGACAGATTATGCGATAAGCGGGTGACCGGTCTGACGACTGGGTATTGTTACGATAATACCACAGTTCAGCTGGCGGAACGTAAACACATTTGAGAAGTGGCAAACAAGATAAAGACAGCCCTATAGCAAATAATTTCGTAGCAAACACTGCCATATTGGAGTGGCGTGTTAGAGACATCACTATGATATGTCCAGCATAGAGCAAAATAGTGAAAATAGCAAATGAAAATGCATAATTTATGCCAAATAAAAGCGATGAGTGAGAAAAAGAAGAAAAGGGAAGGATACTGCCGGAGGGCTGAAGGTGTGAGAGATCACACAAAAGATCATGTTCAGACGTTTTGTCACACATGTCCCCAAAAAATAGAATTTTAAACTTTGAAACGCTACGACACTAATAAGGATTGTGTTTTTGCTTCATTTTCTTGGATACGAATGCGTTTTCAAATATAATTTGGATTTTTACACCTTCTTTAGAATTAGTTTAATGTGCTTAGGGCACTAACTCAGTTTTTCTAAAAATGTGACATGTCAAGGTTTTCCAATGAGGTCTTCAAATAGAAGGAATGAGAAAACTTTTAATGCAATACATTTTAGGTCGCAGTCTGTCACATAAATAAATGTTAGACAGTCAATTTATTTTATGAAAATAAAAATAAATAAAGACACCAAAAAATAAATAAGTCAATTTATTTTATGAAAATAAAAATAAATAAACACACCAAAAAATAAATAAATAATAATTGACTTATTATTGTATTGTCATCCGGAATACACAAATATGCCATGTTTCAGAGTTATTTCTCATGTGGAAGTGACTGAAAAATCGATTGCAAGATTTGAAAGTGACATGACAGTGACATACAAGTGAAGTTAAAAAAAAGAGTGTAAAAAGTGGCAGGAATGAGAACATTTTACTAGAAATAAATTGTAAGTCTATCACATAAATAAATATTAGACATCAACATAAACTTTGTGTGACTGACCAAACTGTGAATTCGCAATGACTCATCCTTCATTCCCTTTCTTGTTCCTTCTGGCACAACTTGCTATCACTGCGTTAGCTCCCATGCAGGAAGCCTGCACTAAATCAGGTTATGTACTCTTGAAGTTGCAGTTCATGTAGCAATGTGTTTTACAAGGTTACATTGCCAGCTTCATGCACAATCTCACCATATCCATCACTTACAATGTACCCGTGGGAGCAAAGTTCATATTATTCCTTTGTATCATTAGAAACCCCTTGGAACTACACGTGGAAAAATGGTTGTACTATTTTGTTAAGCGTCCGATTGGCAGAGTGGTTAGAGCGCTGGTCTCTCGCGGCAAAAGTGCCGGGTTCGAATCACGGTATCGACACGTTTCAGTCTACTCAGCTGCAAATGCGTACCTGACTTTTCACTTGAGTTAGGGAAGGAAAATGCAGCGAGGAAGGGAACTGATCACCCCTCCTCTAGATGCTGGACCTAGTATAGTGAAGTCTCTAACACTTCACCCGCCTACGGTAGTATCTGCTATGAGACTACCTTGACCTTTACCTAATGTTTATTCCACCCGTGTGCTACCGAGGCCCGAAAAAAGAACACAGAATAGTAACACTGTACCTCCCATGCATGTCGTAAAAATACTATTGAGGGTTGGACATGGGCCCGGTTACACTGTCCTGTAGACATTTTAAACCACAAAAACGTCAACACACAACATGGGCATGTCAATGGAAGGAAATAACTCAATTGAACCATCCATCACAGAAGAAGGTCTTCTGGAAAGGAGGCTCATGAAGCAGCCCAGAGAAAACCGAACGGGGCATGGAATGCCGATGAACCTTTTTATAAAATCTCCAGGCTTGGCACCTGGAATGTCTGTACCTTAAACGAACAAGGGAAAACTGCACAGGTGGTAGCAGAAATGGTGAATTAGAAGCTTGGTATTCTTGGACTGAGACAGACCAGATGGAAAGGCATAGAAAAGAAAACGAAGCAATCCTGGTTCTGGAGGCAGAGGAGAACCAGGGACCACGTGGAAAGGAGAAACGAAGGCAAAAATGACAATAATGAGGAAAACATGAAAGGAGATTGAGCTGATGACGCCCAACATGAAGACTTGGCATGTGTTTCAGGTTGATGGCTTATGCTATTTAGGGAGCTAAAGGGTACTGATTGATTGATTGACTGTTAAATTTTCATCACCCATAAATACTATCAACACCATATTTCTCCAGGTATATTGATTTCATCAGATTCAACAATGTTGAGCCATGTAGGACACCAAGGTGCAGTGCTAAAGATTTGGATGATCAACCTTCACGACTTAATGAGAATGACTCAGAAGAAGGGTACAGTATTTAATTTGTCAGATTTAGTTGTTATTGTAACTGTAATCTTCTTGATCATCAAATTAATCATCCATTATGATGATATACTCCTAGTTTTTTCCCCCATTTAATTTTATTATTTCACGAGAACCAAAAAGGCATCAGATTATGTTGGGAGAACGAAGGGTAAAGAATTGGGCGCGCAGGCCCGTCTAACATTCTGCCCTTCCACTCTCATTAATCTTGCATACTGTATCCTTTCATTCCCACATGATGCTTTAAGCATTAATTTAAAGGCATGCAACATTATAAAGTTACCATAACAGCATTCATTTACATTATGCAATCATAATTTTTTTTTTAAATGAGTAGGTTTTTTTTTTTGAAACAAACAAGTTAGTAATTGGGGGAAAAAAGTAATAATAAAATAAAATAAATAAAACAATAAATAAAAATAAATAAATTATGTATACCGACACTCACTCATGCGGTCAATCCGTCTACAATTAATCTGTATTTTTGAATGTGTCATCAATCATCAATACAAAAATTACATAAACACATTCTCGCTTATGTCCATACATTCTTGGTGGAAAATGAAATAATAATAATAACGCTTTCTTACGCACTTCTGTGGCAGGAAAAGTCTTTAAGCAGTAAAAAAAAAAAACAAAAAAAAACAGGTCAACAACTTTAAATACCTTGGAGCTGTCATAGAATGGAAAGGAGGCACCAAAGAAGAGTTGGTTGAGTTGGTTGCCCGAAGGTAATGACAAAAATTCACAAAAGCCCGCTCCAAACCACAGAAATGAGGTATGTAAAGCAGGTGGTTGAAGTAACAAGGAGAGACATGGTCCGCAATAAGACGATACGTCAGAGCCTCAAAACCCAGCTCCTGCAGACCCATGTGGAACAGTCTCAAATACTATGATTTGGCCATGAATGCAGAATGGAAGAAGGTCAACTACTACGACAAATATGAGTCCAGACCTCCAGGACGACCCAGAGTTCGATGGGAGGACAACATTAGACAATCTCTGAAGAACCGAGGACTAGACTGGAACCAGGTCAGGAGAAAGACAGCCGATAGGATAGTATGGCGCTCTCTCTGGTAGACCTCTACACCGCTAGGCAGAAGAGGAACGACTAAGTAAGTAAGTAAGTATTTCATTTTAACCAACGGCCATAGCAGTATGCTACTATAGGGTCTGTTGAGTGGTGTGTGGTTTATTTATATTTTTCGTGCTTATTCCTGCCTTTAGCTTTTGCACGACTGTTTGTTTGTATCCCATATAGATAGGAATGTGATGTCCAGGGTTCTCTCTTTATGTGCCTGGCGAATAAACATTAATTCTTAGTATTAACTTACTTTGTGCACACATCTCTTTCTCCAACGAAAGTAATAATAACTGAATGACGGTTTGTAACTTTATTACACATGACGACGAACTTCACATTAGACCCATTGATGTGGTCAGGCAATAACAACATAATCCAGATTAATAATAATAATAAAAGTCACTCATTTTCATGAACAATTATGAATGTTAAATATGCCATACATTATAATACTTCCATGTAAAAACAGGAATATACATTAGGGTTATCCACACATGCCCACACACACATCTGTGCCGCCTAACGGCTGGTCACTCAATGCCCACTTCGCTAACTCTCTCTCGTTTTTTTACCTGTCTTGTTAGCAAAACTTCCCCAGCCAGTCTCATCACGTGACATAGAGTGGCTATTTGGGTGAAGTGGCAAAATGCCAAACTCGGCGTTAAAATTAATGCATTTTCTACTCCCAACATTGCCCCCCTGTTCCCGAGCGGAAACCAAGGGTTTTCGCTTGAGAACAGTGGATAGTTAGCCCAAGGACTATTAATCTATTGGGAAAGAAAAAAAATCATACTGCTTAGAATAATATATATGAAATAGTAATTGTAGTACCAAATGACATGAAAACATATATATTTAAACAGTTTAGACAAAATGTAATCCAATCTTTCAAAAAATGCAATTAAAGTCGTAACATGAGTGTTTCAATAGTATATCACCTGAAAACAAAACAAGATCAGACAATGTCAACATCTGGCACAAACAATTTCACTTTCCAGTTACATTCCTTGACAATAAGTCTGCCAGAAAGTTTTCTGATCCCTTGATGGGGATAATTGCATATCTATATTCTTGGATAAGCAAGAACCATCTGTGTAATCTACTGTTTGTCGTAGTTTTTTTATTTAGGGATGTTAGTGGACGGTGATCCGTCTGGAGGTAGAAGTGTGCGCCAAGTAAATAGCGTGATAACTTGCCCATACACCAAATGATGGACAAGAGTTCTCTTTCACTGGTGGAATACCGAGTTTCTGCTGGTAGCAACTTTCTGCTTACATACAAGCATGGATGTGGAGTATCATTGAACCATTGCAACAGGCAACCACCAATGCCAGTCTGAGAAGCATCAGTCCTCAGAAGAAATGGCATAGTGATATTAGGTAACATCAAAATAGGTGCCTTGGAAAATACAGTTTTAATTTTGTTCAAAGCTCCACTGCAAGTGTCGGACCAAACAATTTTATTAGGAGCTCCCTTTTTAGTCAAAGATGACAGGACAGAAGAAATAGATGAAAAGTTCGGAATGAACTTGTGATAGAAGTTAATGAGTCCTAACATGCTCCTAACCTGTTTCTTTGTCCGAGGGATATCTAATTCTAATATGCGTTTGACAGTGTGCTCATCAGGGTATAACATGTGGTTACCAACACGGTGACCAAGAAATGAAATTTCTCGACAACCAATCTGAACCTTTGAAGGTCTAACTGTCAAACCATGCTTTCTGAGTAGCATTAATAAAGATTTTAATCCTGTGATATGTTCTTGCCAAGAACTATGGAATAAACAGATGTCGTCTATGTATGTGATGACATCAGACCTATCTCCTAAGAGTCTCCGCATCATGCGAACAAAAGTCGCGGGAGCATTGACAAGGCCAAAGCACATATAATTCCATTGGAATAACCCATATGGAGTCATAAACGCAGTTAGAGGTTTGGCTTTATCAGTTAAAGGGATCTGCCAATATCCCTTGGATAGATCTAGTTTGCTAAAGTATGTAGCCTGGGATAGTTGTGATAAGAGATCCTCCAAAACAGGCATGGGCTCGGCATCTGTGAGAGTGACACTGTTAAGACGTCTAAAATCAATGCAGATGCGAAGAGATTTGTCCTTCTTTCTAACTAGAACCATAGGAAAAGAATAGGATGATTCAGAAGGAGAAATGATGCCCATGCGTAGCATATCCTTAAGTTCACTATCCACCTGAGATCTGTAGTGTAAGGGTATAGTATACGGTCTGAGTTTGATAGGGTGATCATCAGTCAATGTAATATCATGAGAGATAACATCAGTGCGACCTGGAAGTTCAGTCAGCACATCAGAGAAAGATTCTAAAACAGCAAGAGCCTGTTCTCGATAACTAGAATCTAAATCACCTGATACAGTTACATCTCTCCAAGATTCGGAAGATGTTAAAGGCAGCAAAGGAAAATTAAAAGAAATATCGCTCGCTGTAGAATCCTCAGATTCCACAACAGCTGACAACGTCTGTCGAACTGGTTCATCAGAAATACTGTCCAAGATAGGTTCTAACTCTGCAGGGCGACCCACATACAATTTTAACATATTAATGTGAAATGTTTTAACTTTGCCCCTTATGTCAATGGCATAATCTACATCAGTTTTCTTCTCAACCCCCTTAAAAGGGCCCTGCCAGGAAATTAGCAGTTTATTTTCCTTGGTTGGAAGAAGTAGCCATACTTGTTCTCCTGGTAGGAACGAACGTAATTTTCGAGATTGGTTGCAGCGCACTCTCGACCTCTGTGAAGCATTACGTATCATACCTGATGCATAAGTACATGCATCTACAAGGCGTTGTCTGAGATCAATGACCAGTTCATAGCTGGTGCGGACAGTAACATCCTCCACTGATCCCAACAACAAATCCTTGAGTATGTGCATAGGACCTCTAGGGTTGGCACCATATACCAACTCAAATGGCGAAAAGCCAGTGCTCTCATGGGGCACTTCTCTGTAAGCAAATAAGACTGCTGGTAACATTCGGTCCCAGTGACGAGGACATGTCTCGGTGACTTTGCCTAACAACTGCTTCAACGAGCCATTGAAACGCTCGCAAACGCCATTGCTTTCCGGATGGTATGGGCTTGTGAACGAATGCTTAATTAATTGCTAACATGTTCTCAATATCTTTCATCATTTGAGACATAAATTGAGTACCACGATCTGATAAGATTTCATCAGGAAATCCTATGCGACAAAAAATAACAAATAAAGCATCAGAGACAGCTGCTGAGGTGATAGTCTTCAATGGTATGGCCTCCGGCCAACGTGTACATAAGTCTATACACGTTAGGATATATCGATATCCTCTATCTGACATGACTGACTGTGGTAAAGTGGGATGTTATAAATTTTTATAGGGGACTTAGTGTACTGACTGAGGTCAGCTGTGAAGGTATCTGTATCTAATAGGTGTAGTGTTTTACAGATAACCTTACTTGCTACCACATTATGCCTCAGTCAGAATTATTCTGGAATATTGTGATGACTACGTTAAATGTCTAGGGTATGTATATGATGAAGTGTAAGCCACAACAACAACAGACAGATAAACAATTTAATTTATTCCACCACACTTGACAACACTGTGACACTCACACACATGTACCATTCTATAAGACTATCTTAAATGAGTCACTGGTAAATTTTCAAATATCAATATGTATTAAGCACTTTCATTAATATATATGTCCTGATTCAACTACAAAGTGAACCAGGAATCACAATCAATTTTAATTACAATTTATATGTACAGGATTTATCAATATGAAACTTGTAGTGACATATTTTATTAATATTATCCTATGTGTGTCAGTTGTGTAGTAGTAATATGAGGTAATACTGGTTTTGTTTTTTTCAAGCTATGTTGTTATTTGTCATCATGACTTCAAGTGTTTGTTTATCTTGTAAGTAGTATGGGGAAAAGTTCACAGTCCCTATCAATTTAAACACTGTATTTTCCCTCTGGTTTATTATAAAGTCAGATTTTGAGGGGGGGGGGGGATAATGTTGAGCTCCTCTGGCCACATAGGCTTATCTTTCGTGATGGCGGCAGGAAAAGACTCCTCTGCTCGATAGCCTCCCTGTGTTCTGGAGACACCTCACTGGTCACTATCTGGACCCAGGAGTATGCTGTCAGCCTCTAGGTTCAGCAAAGCTCAGACCAGGTGCTGCTCAATAACGTTTGGACCACGGTCCCTGAAACAAGAAGGTTGTACTCCTACTTCATAACTAGTTTATAATCCATTTACAGACTGAACACAATACATAACAAACACTGAGTTCAGAGCGGTAGGCCAACTGTCAGCTTCATCTGAAATAATTTACACCAGTATATTCCTCCCTAATGGTTACTACGCCTCTGCAATTCCAGCATTATTTCTTTCTAGTCCATAAGATAGGTGTCAGTGTACTGTTTGGCAATTCCATGCAGTTTTACTTTCCTCCGACACCTTCTGTTCAGGTTGGAGCACTATATAGGCTTTACCTCATGTTTGCTACTGAACCACACATATATACAGACATAAATTATCAATTTACATTCAATTTTCATTAAAAAGATATTGAATATATCAAGCTTACCACAATTCATGGAATAATACACAGTTACGTTGACTGGCAATGAATATAGCACAATTTCGATCTGCCGATGTCCCAGGCTTTTATTTAGAAAAATATGCACTGGCGCTCAACGCACTGGTTCTGTAGTAAGTTTATTTGAACATGTGGTGGTGACCTGACGCCTCTGATTGACTATATTCGCGGGTCTAACCAATCGTGTCATGTTTACCCAATCGTTTGAAAAAAAAGTACTCTTACTCCCGTTTCCCCTGACAACAAAAGATAGTATTTATAGCCCGACTAATCGTGTTTAGCCTTACATTTCTTGCGCTCCAATCAAATCGGATTTAACATGGAGACCCATTTCCCGTACAATGGTGGTGTGAAAATCTGCCACTGAGCGATTCTGATCTTGGGTGTTGTCTGACATCCCTCACTATTTCTTTTGGCTATAATTTGGTAATTCCTAGACTATTTGCGTAACGTTTAACATATTCTTTGTCAGCAAGTCCTAAGGAACCCAAATATACAAATTTAAAGGAGCTAAGTGGCTGCGTTCAAAATATGCATTTTCTTCTACCTCCTGTTTACTTCGAATACGATGTGGTGTCTGGGTACTGTAATGTTTTCAAACGTAAACCAGTATAATGTCATGTTTCCTAATAAGCGTTTTGTGAGTTTTTAAAAACTAACTCTCGTGTGTGTAGTGTTTTTTATCACTGTCGATTTGAAAAAAGCTAGTGCTTGTGGCCTTACACGCGTGATGGTAGTAATTGTATAGCGAGACGCGTGTTTAGTGTTGCATGCGTTCCTGCTTTCAGCCTCTCCCTTTCTTTCTATCTTTAGTCCATCTGTCTTTCGTTTTTTTGTAACGTAGTGTATAAAATGACATGAATGGAATTTTAAATCTAGGTCTGATTGCGTATCTCAAGGTTTTTCTTAGAAAGGGAGTACACATTTTATTGTGTTGGGGAAACGCGTGTATGCTGCAGAAGGCTTTTACTATCAACGTGAAACGTTACCATTTGCAGACGCAGGAGAATACAAGGGGGATTTCGAGTACAGTCATTGTGACAGCACTGTTCTTTACCATTCTTCTTTCCTTTTATTGAATTTATGTGTTAGGCTTTACATTTGCTTTTTAATTTATATATGTGGATTAGAATATTTCACGACATCTCCCCTCTTAAAACAGACATCTTATGTCAGTCCTTTATTCTATATACACATAGATAAATGTAAGTCAACTTGACTTTACTCTGCTGTTGTGCTATCATGGTTTTATGTAGTTGGGTCCATTCAGAGTAAGCACTACTCATGAAATCTGCCTCAGACCTCTACAACCAATAATATTTTTCGGTTATGTTACTGAACAGCCGCAAGTGTGACTGCTTGTCTTAATGCTGCTTCACAACCCGTATTCACCATTTCTCTTCTCTGAGTCTGCGCAAGGACATGTCCAGAGAACATTAGATTCTCCCCAAAATGTACGTTATGAGGAGATAACATATACCTGGTGATAGCAGAGTTTTCGTAGTGGATCCCATAATCTTCTTATTAGCCTGTATGAAACATTCGGAATATCCTCAATCAAAGAGGCAACTCAGGGATTCATTACGTTCCTCCGAATTGTTTACATCCAACAAGTTTGTCTGATCTCAGGTTTTACTGGAATCTGATAGTATCCTTTACTCAGATCCACTTTTGAGAAATATTTAGCTTTATTTAGCCTGGCAAACAACTGATTTGTATCCGGCAATGGATCCACCTGTCCTTCTGTAATAGCATTCAGTCTCCTGTAATCTATACAGAGTCTATGTTCTCCAGAGGGCTTCCTTAAGAGTACAACACCGGAATTATACGAAGATTCACTGTGTGAAATAATTCCTTCCTTCAACAAATAGTCTATCTCTTCCTTCAAAGCTTTCTCTTTAGCAAAAGGAATCGAATATGGTTTCATACAGACAGGTGTGGGGTCTATCAGTTTCATATCATATTCCAATAAGTTTGTATGCCCAGGTCGGTCTGTTAACACCTCTGTATGAGTATCTAGAACCTGTTGCACTCTCTCTTTCTGAGTTTTCGTTAAATGTGTACTGATTTTCACCTGTGCCGCTGTCTCACAGGGGTGTAATGGATATTCAAATGATGAAAGTGGTTCCTTTTTCATCTCCATGGCAATGGACAAGGTCAACAAGTGTGTCTCTTCCTGATGTTCTCTTTCCAAATATTTCTTCAGGAGATTCACATGATAGATTTTTTCTTTCCCCTTCTTATCTATCTTATAATTGGTTCTAGACACCTTCTCTAGAACTGTATATGGCCCTTGCCATCCAATTTGTAACTTATTCTGACTACCGGATAGAAGAAGCAGTACCTTCTCTCCCACAGCCAAATCTCTGTCTTTAGCTTTCCTGTTATAATAGGCAGCATGTTTCTTCCTGGCTTGTTTCAAATTTTCATTGGCAATTTTCCAGCCAGTTTTTAAACGAGTGGTCAGCTCATTCACATATTGGTATGAGGATGTAATATTTTCCTCTGCTTTTTCATCAGTCCACGTTCTTAACAGCGCTACATATGGACCTTTAATTGTGTGGACCTATTTGTCCATGCACCGGTATGGTCTCTTCCACTCGAAGCGCTATAGTGATGATTTTTCTTCCCCGAATTATCATGCACAAAACGACCGCTACCAATTTTTCTTTTCTTGGGGCTTTCTCCCCACTTAGAATTCTTGATGAGAGATTTCCTCTCTACATCCTCTTCCTCCAGTTTGTTTAAGTCCGATTGAGGGATTTTCGGCTTATCCTGGGGTAAGACATCTTTTTGCACTCTCCGCATAGTGGCCATTGTAAAACAGTTAAGTGAAGCTTGTCCGTGAAAAGGGGCTTCCCATTCCCTTTGGTCCACTTTATCAAATTTATTTTTCCTTCTATTGTCAGGCCTACGGTTGCCCCATGGCGTGTCCAGGTCCTGATCAATGTTCCCACTTGTGGGTGTTCCCTCATGTGCTATGCTACACCTTTCTACAAAATTCTCAATGTCCCATCTTGCCTTGGACCAATAATAATTGTGAGCCACCTTTTGGATGATGGTACCTATTTTTTCATGGTCCCCATCTGGTTTCACATGTAGGCTCCTTATTAATTCTGCCCTATATCTTTTAGGAAGTACCAGCTGTCCCTGACCTTTGGATCTAGCTCCAGTCTTCCTATACATCAACTTGTTTTTCATGTAAAAATCTCCCTTGCCTGGAGTTGTATGACAAGTTGACAATTTCCTGAAACAAGGCTTGAGGGTCTTATCCCCAGCCTGTGCCTTCCTCATCTCTTCTGGAGTGGTATCTAACATAATATCCTCCTCCTGTCTTGAGGTCGACCTGACGTGAAGGGTGGCCATAACTATAGGGTTCCTTCGGCAACGGTCAGTGTCATGATTGTTCATCTTACAATTTTTACACCACCTTTTTCCTTGGTTGAAAGATTTTCTTTCATCATATTTCCTTTCATCGAATTGTGGGGTTTTATTTTTATTGTCATACCGTGGCCTATCAAATTTGTGCTTACCTTTGTTTTGATCTCTAGGATCAAATTTATTAAAGTTCTGTGGTTGTAGCGGCTGTGTTTTCTTTCTGATTGTGGCGGTACGCCTCTTCTTGTTGTGGCGTAAGGGCCCAACGGTTTTCTCGTTGTAAGGTTGCGTGTTATGTTATTGCGGGGAGAACTAGTCAATCATGATTCTTATAGAGCATCGTGCTGATAGATGGTAAATTTCGCAAGTGGTGGTGTAAAGCTTTGTATCCATTATACTGACGGTTGAACTCCTGATATTCAATAATGGGATAAGTCCTTTATGAGTCCACATGTATTTATTACATAGAAGATTATAGACAATATTTCAAACAATGGTTGTCATGAAGCATAAATATACAAAGTTCTGTTCCTTCCTTGAATTATGATTTATCTTCAATTCAGTCCTTGTCAAATAACAAATAGACAGAACGACATAACTGTATGCACGCGTGGCTGGTGATCCCAGCGACCGACAGTGAGATTATGCGTTCGTCAATAATTATAAATCTATCTCGACTTAGGTTTAGTCACTTACTAACCTGTAGCATTCTTCCTCCGAATCATAACATTGGACTGACCCATGTCCATCATTAATTATAATATAATCTGTGTGGCACTCCATGCCCGACACTGTATGAATACAAGGACACGTCTTATCCGTTCGACGGTCATACAAGAAAGGGGTGTGGTAACCTAGTCACGGTGCGTGACATACCAACGCATACACGTCATAATCAATCGTGTGTATCGCGTACACTAAACTAACAATTATTTACATTATATTAAACGTGGTCACCTCTTAATCTTATGCTGCTAACCTCTAGCAGACCATGCCAATAAAATACCGTAACAATTCCCTGTCCACTGGGGAAAAAAAAATCTATTAGATAGATTTTAAAAAAAAAAAAACCCATCTGAATGAATACCAAAATGTTAACAATATCAAAAAAAAATTTAACAAAATTGCGGCATATGGCCTACGACGTTCTGTCTAGAACCAATGTCATGGTCATGTCGACTAACTAACAGTCATGTAATATATTAATTATTTATATCATACATAAATATAAATTGTAATAAGAACTAAAAGAGAATGGTAATGTTGATCTCTAATTAAATAATTAATTAACTTAAAATATGTCGTGATAAAATGTCATGTCAGACTAATCTAAAGTGTTAAAATTAAACTAATTAACTATACTAGGTATGGAATAAGAATAAGTTGTTGAAAATCTAATGTAAGAAAAATGAGAGGATATGTTAAAGAAAGACATAATAACGAATAAAGAATAAAGTAGAAGAAAAAAAAAATGATGTATAAATTTAACTAAGTTATGTGTGTTGAACATCAAGTTAGTGTAGTATTAAGTTATTAATACCTATCTAACTACTTTAACCAATAGTATGTGATGTATTGACATAATTATTAACTATGCAATATAATCATGTAATTCTAAGAATATAATCAAAGAATTGTGTGAGTTTTCTTTTCTTTCTTTCATTTTTTTCAAGTTTCATTTTTCTTTTTTTTTTTTTTTAAATTCAACTCACTTGTTATTTTAATGTGGACTAGTTTTAAAGACTAAATTAAAAGTAATTAAAATTGGATATGAAGATCCATTCGTAGTCTTGATCTTTGAATTTCCATTAGACAACATGTTCAAGCATTCTGAATCAAGTTATATAACGAATTAGTTCGAATGGAATGTCATTTATTACCTCCGAAGTGTTTTGAAACAGTATTGTGACGAATGTAAACCAGGAGAGTCCCGGCGTAAAGACGAATATAGTGTCAATTGATTGCAGTCACTTTGCGTATAATCTGCCTTTAGGAAGCAGCTGAGTCAATGGTTCATTCATGTGTCAAAAAGCTACGATGGTGCTATGTCCTTTGATTAAGTTTCTCTGTGAATAGTATTGTCTTTGCGACAAACAACGTGAATTAGGAATCGACATCATTAGGGTTTCGAGATAACGTATCTGCCAAGATGTTGTCGGATCCTGTGATGTACTCGATTGAGAACTCGAAAGGTTGAAGGAGTATAGCAAATCTGGTCAACTTTGCACTTTTGTGATTTGCTCGTTGTAGTGATGCTACGGCCCTCTGATCAGTTTGTACTACGAAAGGGGCTCCCAGTAGAAATTTCTCAAGTTTGGTTATCGCCCACACGACGGCCAAAAGTTCGCGGTCAACCGTAGAGTATTTCACTTCTGGTGGTTTCAGTTTTCGTGACACGTACAAGTTTGGATGGAGGATGTCGTCATGGTATTGGAGCAAACATGCGCCAATTCCGTAGTTACTCGCATCTGTACGAAGAATGAACTTTTTAGAAGCATCAATTAGTCTCAAAATAGGTGGATTTGAAAATATATAAATTATTTGCCGAAAAATTCTGTCACATTCGTCAGTCCATGTCACCTTCACTGGCATGTCTTTCTTTAGTAATGAGGACAATACAGCCGTGATGGATGACAAGTTAGGTACGAATCTACTGTAATATTGGACTAGACCTAACAAGCTTCTCACTTGTTTCTTCGTTTGAGGAACGGAAATGTTTAAAATTTTTGAAACTGTACTGGGTAGTGTTCGGATATATCCTGCTCCAATAATGTGACCCAAAAAAGTGATCTCATGAAATGCTACCTGTAATTTTGTAGGTTTAGCAGTTAACTTGTACCTTCTTAAGGTATCAAAAACGTATCCAAGACCCAAAAAATGTTCCTCAAAAGATGAACTAAATAAGCATATGTCGTCTATATATGTAATAATGTCCGGTCTACCTGAAAAAATGTGTCGCATCATGCGAACAAAGGTAGCTGGAGCGTTAACAAGCCCAAAAGGCATCACATTCCACTGGTATAGACCTAGCGGAGTTGAAAACGCTGTGTAGTATTTAGCTTTTTCGGTTAGTGGTATCTGCCAATAACCTTTAGTTAAGTCTATCTTAGTGAATATAGTTGCTGTCGATAGACGTGGCAGTAAGTCATCGAGAAGTGGATGTGGTTCGCTATCAACTATCGTTTGTGCATTTAATTTTCTATAGTCGACGCATAGTCTAATGTTATTGTCCTTCTTTCGGACAATAACTAATGGAGAAGAAAATGGGGAATTACTAGTTTCGATAATTCCTAAAGATAACATCTGTTCAAGTTCCTTAGTAGTTTTAGTAAGAAAGTGTAGAGGAACAGAATAAGGATGTACCCGAATTGGAGTATCATCATTAAGAGTGATGTCATGACTAATGACTGATGTGTGACCTGGAACATCGGTCAACACATCTGGATAAGATTGTAGAAGATCAGCAATCTTTTGATGCTGTTGCGGTGTAACCGACGAAGAGATGGTTACGTCCCGCCAAGATTCGCTAGATTGTACTACAGGTACAGGTAAAGCTAACTGTACCTCAGGAAAAGAAGATTCTTCTTCCTGGATAACAGATAAATTAGAATAGTGACATGTAGGTCTGAAAGTGTCATCTAGTTCATGAAAAATAGCTTGTAGATGTTCAGGTCGAGTATGAAATTGCTTGAGCATATTTATGTGAAATATTTTGTGATGTCCCTTAATGTCCAGGACATAATCAACATCAGAAATCTTATTGATAACCTGGTAAGGACCGTTCCACGAGATTAGTAGTCTATTATTGTTATGTGGCAATAACACATAAGCTTGATCTCCTGGAAATAATTGACGTAATCGTCTATTACTGTTTTGGAAAGTTCTAGCTTTCTCTTTCGCAGCCTCTGATGAAGCTGTTGCCATTTACAGGCATCAATAATGTTATTCCGGAGATTAATTACATACTCATAGGATGACTGAGTGTCCTGAGTCAACTCAGAATCGATTAATAAATCTTTTATCAGTCCCATAGGACCTCTTGGTGGAGCGCCAAAGACTAGTTGAAATGGAGAGAAGCCAGTTTGTTCATGTGGCACCTCTCGGTAAGCGAATAACACCGCTGGTAGAACTCTGTCCCAGTCCTGTGGATGGTTAACTGTAACCTTATGTAACATTTGTTTGAGTGTGCGGTTAAGTCTTTCTACAGCACCATTACTCATTGGGTGATAAATGCTGCTGAGATTTCTATCTATTTGCCAAGTCTTCATTACCTCCGTCATAGTCTCAGATATAAATTGAGAACCATGATCTGACAAAAGTTTTCTAGGAAAACCTACTCTAGAAAAGATCAGGTGTAGTGCATCAGCTACATCTGTGGTGGTAGTTGTTTTCAATGGGATGGCTTCTGGCCATCGTGTGCATAAATCGATGCAAGTGAGAATAAATCTATGTCCTCTGGCTGATGGTAAAAGTGGGCCAATGATATCAATGGCCATTTTGTCGAAAGGTCTCACAGATATGTCACAAGCCTGAATAGGCGCCGTGTGAAAGGCTCCCCGTGCTTTCACTTCTTGGCATATCGTACAGGAGCGTACGTACTGTGAAATATCTCGTGATACTCCCGGCCAAAAAAAAAGAAGATAATACTCGCGAACGTGTACGAGTATACCCCATGTGACCTGCACACTTAGAATCATGTGCGTGTTGAAGTATGTACCGCCTAAAAGCAAAAGGTACCATGACTTGTTGTTTCATTTGTGATTTGTCATTAAAACATCTAATCAATATGTCATTTTTAATAACAAAACAATGTTTGTTATTATTACCTGAGGATAGATTGTCAACTTTATCAACCAGCTTAAAAATTTTTTTTAAAGATTTATCCTCTTTTTGTTTGGTTGCAAATGTTTCCCTGTCAATAGGTGAATTGACTACAAATTCCTCTTGGTTGTCTGTATCCATTTTATTATCACCAACTTTCTCCATGAGTTGAGTCTGCGCTCTAGTCGTCACGGCGTTTCCAGTGCATAGGTTATGTTTCTCCCATTCTATGATCTCATCTGGAGTACAATCTTTACTGCCGTGTATACGACCAACCATCAGATCAGCAATAGGCTTTTTTAGCATACATACTTTTACGTTCCCTGTGAAAAAGGGTGTTCTAATATGAACAATAGCTGTTGGGTAGAACTCAATAGTTCCACCAAATGTCATGCAGCGTACATATTCTCCTGTCGCACAGCTAGGATGTACCAGCGACTGACGTACCCCAATCGTTGTGGATCCTGAATCTCTCAGCACTGAGACGACGGATCCATTAACTAATCCCCTGTTAAAAATTAGTAAGCCTGTTCCATCGTTGACTGCAAGACCTACCTCTGGTGTAATATGTCCGCAGTTAAGCACTGTTTCTTTCGCCTTCTGAAAAATAAGATTGCATTGTTGGCAACTATTTGCCACATTATAATTAATAGCAAAACATGCAGCAGAAGACTGTGTTGTATTATTGTCAAGTGGGACCTGAGCTATAGGGGTAGTATTATTTGTAACTGCCGCCCCTGTATTATGGTTGTAATGAGATGATCCCCGAGAATGAGATCGATTCCGAGTATAATTGTTAGAATTATCTCGTCGTCCTCTATAGTAACTATTATCTCGATGTCTCGAGCCATGATTATTACCATTCCAGTTATTGTTATTTTTCGGGGTATGTGATCGATTATAATTAGTGTTATGTTGACCATTGTGGTAGTTTGTTTGAGGTGAATAATTTCTATCTCGTGATCTACCTCTGTTGAACTCATTTTTATTGTTGAAATCATTATTATGTCCCTTCTGAAAGTTAACATTGTGATTTCTTTGGAACCTACTTCTGTCTACACTGTGATGTCTTTGTTTGTTATTATGATTGTAGGCCATATTAGACGCCACAGGTAGAGGTTCTCTTAATGAAGAGTTAGAAATGTTCGTATTCGGATGTGCCGAACAGTAGTTTAAAGAAATTTTTTCCAACTCGTCAATAGTACCTGGTTTACGCTCCTGCAAATATGCAAAGAATGGCTGGCTAACCGAAGATAATACCTTATCCCGTAGTAGTAAATCAACTAATTTGTCGTACGATTTGTTGACTTCTGCCAGTTCAACCCATCTATTAAATGTATTGCGTATGTTCGCAATGAATCCTGCAAAATCTTTTGGAGATTCAGGTAAAATTCCTTTAAATTTCAACCTACAGTGTTCCTCGTCCAGGTGAAACCTTCGTAAAAGCAAGGACTTAATAGCACCGTAGTTATTTGCTATTGATGGGTCAGCATTTTGAGAAGCCGTCAATGGTTCTCCAACCAAGAATTCATTTAACTTGAGTACCCATGACTCTTCAGGCAAATGATTTGTTTTGCAAGTCTGTTCAAAACGTGACAGGAACGATGAAAGGTCGTCCACGTTTAAGTTGAAAGTGGGTAATTTAAAGTTGTAGAAATGTTTAGTTTGGCTGGATGACGATCCATTTTGTGCGTTATTATTCTGGTTTGCATCAGCACTTTGTGCTTGTAATCTTGCTGTCTCCAATTTAATACGCGCCAATTCCATTTCTTGTTGTAAAATAATTTCCTCTCGTTTCAATTTATTCTCTTCTTCCTGTTGAGTAATTTCTCTTAATCTATTTTCCTTGGCAATTTGCTTCATCTCACGTTCTTCTTCCTCTTTCTTTAATGCAGCCTTTTTCTCTGCTTCTTTTCTTTCACGTTCCTCCATTTCTGCTTTATGTTTTTCAAATTCAGCCAATGCATAAGCCTCGAGAAGTTCTCCTTTTTTCCCAAAATCCTTACCATTTTTAATAAAATAGTCTAAGTTAAGCATCTTGACGTTAATATTGTACGTAATGGCTATGTAATAATCACCAATAATTCTAAGTAATTATTGTGCTTATTCAATCTATGAATAGTCAATATAAACAATCACAATATTATTGAACTTAATCTGGGAATGTTCAATTTAATTAATTGTAATATTATTTAACTATTATTTGTAAATTCCATACATAGACATACTATGTTGGGAAAATATTACATATATACTCGTTAATATATCATAAATAGTTATGATATTTATCTATTTAGGGTGCTGAATTACTATCATGCACCTAATAATTAATGGTATTATTCCTCAAGTATTATATCATTCAATCAGTGATATGTGCTAAGTAAATCTTTTAGTACTGGAAAAATGTACTAAATAATATACACTATGTCTTTTATATGCAGGACAGACTAAAAAGTCAAATTATTTTATAAATATATATATTATTATATTATGCCTTAATCATGAGCTATAAAGTGCATCGCCCATTTCTTGGACTACCACTGCAACTTGGTGCAAAGTCCCTAATTCTCCTTAAAAGTCATAAAATTTTAATTATATTCATATACACTCTTATTAAGCAAGAAATTATAGTATTAATATTAAATCATGAATGGATGAAATGAGAATAAACAATACAATGTGTTAACCAAGGATAAACAAACAATATTATCACGAGACAAGACATTTCTACAATAAAAATTGATATTATAAAAACAAATTTACTAACCGGAAATATAGAGCAGGGTGAAGGTTAACTGAATATAGAGTTAAATCTGTGTACACAAAAATTAATGACGCAAACATGGACTCATTGACGGTTATACAAAAAAAAAATGAACTGAATAATAGCAAGATCAGAAAAAACATGATAGGTTACCAACATTGTTACAAAACTAAATAAAATTTAAACTGAATACAATAAAATACAACGATTATTTCACAGAACTAGACATCTAACATATAATGTGAATTAAATGCAATCCCGAACGAAACAAGCCCCGGAAATGTCGTCGACGCGTTCTCCGCGAAATGCAATTTAATTCACCGCCCTAAAGAACATTCAGAATGAATATCGGCAATCCTTAGAGCCATAATTTATTCATTCCGAATCACCGCTCCAACCTCCCACGAATGAGGCACAGCACAAACAATGAAAACAAATATAACGTACATATATAACATATAGAATGGACATGCCTGCAAATGTGAACTAGACTCAGTAATGTTTCTTCTCAATGACAACAGTCACGAAATGAGACTTATCTTTTAACCCGTCGTCCGATGCGATCTTCACCAACGGACTAGACTAGTGTATAGGACTGTTTGCTCCTTGTTGGCAAATAATGTCGTTTCAATCATTTGGTCTATCGAGAAGTTGTATTCTTCAATGAAACAGTAGGTGAGCTGGCTTCGTCCTTCGATCGTTGGCTTGTACACAGCATATTGTGACGTCACTGATTTGCATAGTTACACAAGCCACGTCATGTTCGGAATCATGTGACTTGAATAGTTTCTTGTAATGATAAACAGTCTATCAATTTGTAAATAAGAAAAATTTTTTTCTTCTTTCTTATTTCGCTCCCCATCGCTGGCCAACCATTTGTAGCGGCTGTGTTTTCTTTCTGATTGTGGCGGTACGCCTCTTCTTGTTGTGGCGTAAGGGCCCAACGGTTTTCTCGTTGTAAGGTTGCGTGTTATGTTATTGCGGGGAGAACTAGTCAATCATGATTCTTATAGAGCATCGTGCTGATAGATGGTAAATTTCGCAAGTGGTGGTGTAAAGCTTTGTATCCATTATACTGACGGTTGAACTCCTGATATTCAATAATGGGATAAGTCCTTTATGAGTCCACATGTATTTATTACATAGAAGATTATAGACAATATTTCAAACAATGGTTGTCATGAAGCATAAATATACAAAGTTCTGTTCCTTCCTTGAATTATGATTTATCTTCAATTCAGTCCTTGTCAAATAACAAATAGACAGAACGACATAACTGTATGCACGCGTGGCTGGTGATCCCAGCGACCGACAGTGAGATTATGCGTTCGTCAATAATTATAAATCTATCTCGACTTAGGTTTAGTCACTTACTAACCTGTAGCATTCTTCCTCCGAATCATAACATTGGACTGACCCATGTCCATCATTAATTATAATATAATCTGTGTGGCACTCCATGCCCGACACTGTATGAATACAAGGACACGTCTTATCCGTTCGACGGTCATACAAGAAAGGGGTCTGGTAACCTAGTCACGGTGCGTGACATACCAACGCATACACGTCATAATCAATCGTGTGTATCGCGTACACTAAACTAACAATTATTTACATTATATTAAACGTGGTCACCTCTTAATCTTATGCTGCTAACCTCTAGCAGACCATGCCAATAAAATACCGTAACAGTGGTGCCCTAAAATTATCCAGCTGTTTCTTTTTATTACCTGATACTTCTGCCTGAGCTGCTTGATACCTTTCAGCAACATTTAGCAACTCACCCCGCCTCTCTGCACCTTGTTCCATGAGAAACTTTCTCAGGTCTGGAGCCATGGACTCTTTTAGTTGTTCTATAAGGACCATTTCCTTAAGATCTTGGGTTTTCCACAGAGAAGTCCATTTCTCCAAGTATGTCTCTAACCGTGCAGAGAACTGGTGATAGGTTTCACCTGACAGTAGTTTAGCATTCCTAAATTTTTTCCTATAAAATTCTGCGTTCTTTTCATATCTTAACAAAAGAGCCTGCTTTAGCATGTCATAATTTTCCTGATCACCTCTGCTCATTTTGGCAAAAACTTCATAAGCTGCCCCACGAAGACCTTGAGATAACTTTAAGCTCCACCTTTCTCTCTCTAACCCATATGTGGTAGCTAATAGTTCATATCTATTTAGATAGCTCTCAATATCATCGTCTTTCTTAACAAAATGATCTAAATGAAAATTCATAGCTGAGGTTGAGGCTCCCTGGCTAGCAGTGGCATCAGAGGCAAAGGGACTGGCACCATTTTCAGGAGCATGGCCTTGAAACTCAAACTCCCTTAGTCGTAACTCATGTTCCCTTTAAAATCTCTTCTCCTCCTTTTCTGCTTCCCTCTCTGCAGCTAAACTCTTGTCTTCCCTTTCTGCAGCTAATTTCTTCTCTTCTCTTTCTGCAGCTAATTTCTTCTCTTCTCTTTCTGCAGCTAATTTCTTCTCTTCTCTTTCTGCCTCCAATTTCTTAGTCTCAGCCTCTAATTTTCTTTCGGCCTCTTTTTCTAATCTTCTTTCTTCCCGTTCAATATATTTGTCACATTCAGCAGTGACATAAGCAATCATAATTTGCCCGTCCATTCCTAACTCTTTCGCAGTCTGTACAGCAGAAGATCGAAATTTTGCCAAGTCGGCCATTGTCTAACATGCAAATGTAACAATTCAATCTATCAATAATTATCTAAGGACACTACAGGCACTGAGAGCTCAACGTTATTTATTTTCACCCAAGGATACTTTTTTAATTTCTATTATTCCCTGAAGTGAATTACCCCCAATATTTTTAATAGGGAAAGATTCAAAATCCCGAGAGCGAGACCCCAATATATGTGGTAAAGTGGGATGTTATAAATTTTTATAGGGGACTTAGTGTACTGACTGAGATCAGCTGTGAAGGTATCTGTATCTAATAGGTGTAGTGTTTTACAGATAACCTTACTTGCTACCACATTATGTCTCAGTCAGAATTATTCTGGAATATTGTGATGACTACGTTAAATGTCTAGGGTATGTATATGATGAAGTGTAAGTCACAACAACAACAGACAGATAAACAATTTAATTTATTCCACCACACTTGACAACACTGTGACACTCACACACATGTACCATTCTATAAGACTATCTTAAATGAGTCACTGGTAAATTTTCAAATATCAATATGTATTAAGCACTTTCATTAATATATATGTCCTGATTCAACTACAAAGTGAACCAGGAATCACAATCAATTTTAATTACAATTTATATGTACAGGATTTATCAATATGAAACTTGTAGTGACATATTTTATTAATATTATCCTATGTGTGTCAGTTGTGTAGTAGTAATATGAGGTAATACTGGTTTTGTTTTTTTCAAGCTATGTTGTTATTTGTCATCATGACTTTAAGTGTTTGTTTATCTTGTAAGTAGTATGGGGAAAAGTTCACAGTCCCTATCAATTTAAACACTGTATTTTCCCTCTGGTTTATTATAAAGTCAGATTTTGAGGGGGGGGGGGGGCATAATGTTGAGCTCCTCTGGCCACATAGGCTTATCTTTCGTGATTGCGGCAGGAAAAGACTCCTCTGCTCGATAGCCTCCCTGTGTTCTGGAGACACCTCACTGGTCACTATCTGGACCCAGGAGTATGCTGTCAGCCTCTAGGTTCAGCAAAGCTCAGACCAGGTGCTGCTCAATAACGTTTGGACCACGGTCCCTGTGGTGAAGTGGGATGTTATAAATATTTATAGGGGACTTAGTGTACTGACTGAGATCAGCTGTGAAGGTATCTATATCTATTAAGAGTCGTGTACTATAGATAACCTTACTTGCTACCACATATCTATATATCTCAGTCAGAATTATTCTGGAATAGTGTGGTGACTACGTTTTGTGTCTAGGGTATGTGTATGATGAAGTGTAAGTCACAACAACAGACAAATAAACAATTTAATTTAATCCACTACTCTTAACAACACTGTGACACTCACATACATATAACACTCTATGAGAATATCTTAAAGAAGTCACTCGTAACTTTTCAAATAACAATATGTATTAATTGCTGTCAATAATGTATTTGTGTCCTGATTCAAAGACAAAGGAACCAGGAATCACAATCAATTTTAATTACAAGTTATGTACAGAAGGTATCAATATGAATATTGTAGTGACATATCTTATTAAAAATATCCTATGTGTCAGTTGTGTAGTGGTAATATGAGGTAATACTGGTTTTGTTTTGTTCAAGCTCTGTTGGTATTTGTCATCATGACTTCAATAGTTTGTCTTAAGGAAACTAGTTTTTGAGATGTTCTCAATTCTGGATATTAACACAATTTACTTCCCCTCTTAATATTATTTGTACAAAGTCATTTCAAGATGAGGGGACATAATGTTGAGCTCAGCTGGCCAATTCGCTTATCTGGCGTGATGGCGGCAGGAAAGGACTCCTCTGCTCGAATTCTCCTCTGGGCTCAGGAGACACCTCACTGATAGCTAAAAAGACCAAGGAGTATGCTGTCCGACTCAGGATTCAGCAAAGCTCTGACCAGGTGCTGCTCACTACCATCAAGACCACGGTCCCTGAAATCAAGAAGGATGTACCTTCTACTTTATAACTAACTTATACTCTCTGTTTACACTGATCACAACACAACACAAACATTGAGTTCAGAGCGTTAGGCCAACTGTCAGCTTCATTTGAAATACTTTATTCCAGTATTACCCTTCTTAATGGTCACTACGCCTCTGCACTTCCAGCATTATTTCTTTCTAGTCAATCATCCAGGTGTCAGTGTACTGTTTGGCCATTCCATGCCGTTTGACTTTCCTCCGACACCCTCTGTTCAGGCTGGAGCATTATAGGCTTTACCTCACGTTTGCCACTGAACTACACATATATATACAGGCATAAATCAACAATTCACATTCAATTTTCATTAAAAGATATTGAATGGTTCAAGCTTACCACAATTCATAAGAATAAACACATATACGTTGATTAGCAATGAATTCTGGCACAAACTGGCACAAATTCCCATCTGCCTATGTTCCAGGCTTTTATTTAGCAAAATATAAGCTGGCTTCAACGCACAGTTGCTTTATCAAGCTTATTTGCACTACTGGTCTCGAACTAACGCTCTGAATTGTGTATATCAGCGAGTCTGACCAATGAGCCCCGTTTCGACAAGTGTTTGAAAAAATGTTACCCTTTTCCCGTTTCCCTTGACAACGAAAGATAGTATTTATAGTCCGACCAATCGTGGTTAGGCTTTCATTTGTTGCGCTCCAATCAATTTGGAGTTTACATGGTAAACTATTTCTGTAACGCAAAGTTTTTTTTTTTTTTTCAAACACGTTATAAAAAAATGTTATGAGCAGAAATGATTCCATGCTGTCAGGCACCCTCACTATTTTATTTTGGGTATAATTTATTAATTCCTGGACTATTTGCGTAACGTTTTACATATTATTTGTCAGCAAACCCTAAGGAACCCAATTATACCAATTTAAACGAGCTACGTGGCTGCGTTCAAAATATGTATTTTCTACCTCCTGTTTCGAAGATGTGCTGTCTGGGTACTGTTATGTTTTCAACCGTAAACCCATCTATTGTTATCTTTCCTAATAAGCGTTTTTTATGATTTTAAAACCTAACTCTGGGGAAGGGTAGTGTATTTTATCACTGTCGATCTGAAAAAAAGTTAGTGCATGGCCTTACACGCGTGATAGTGATAATTGTGTATCGCGCGACGCGTGTTTAGTGTTCGGCTTTCTGCCTCTCCCTTCTCGCTATCCTTTTGTCCATCTGTCTGTTGTTTTTGGTAACATAGTGTAGAAAAAGACATGAATGGAATTTAAAATTTAGGTCAACTTGCATATTTCAAGGTTTTTCTTAGAAAGGCAGCACATTTTATTGTGTGTTTGGGAAACGCGTGTATGTTGCAGAAGGCCTTTAATATCACGTGAAACGTTACAATTTGCATACGCAGTAGAAAACAAGGGGATTTCGAGTACAGTAATTGTGACAGCACTGTTCTTTACCATTCTTCTTCCTTTATTTATTATATGTATTTATTAGGCTTTATATTTACTTAATAATTTATATATGTGGATTAGAATATTTCATGACACCTCCCCTCTTAAAACAGACATTATATGTCAGTCCTTTATTCTATATACACATAGAGAAATTTATTATTATTTCTGGGGTTTACGGTGATTCTCATCACACGGATGGCGGCTTAAAAAATCCGCTCCCAAATTGGTTTTTCCAGATATATACTCGATGCTAAAATTATAGGGAGCCAGAAGCAAAGACCATCGGAGTAACCTAGAGTTCTCATGCTTAGCCTGTGCTAGAAACGATAAAGGTTTGTGGTCAGTTTGCAACTTAAATGCCTTCCCATATAGATAAATATTGAATTTCTTTATTGCCCATATTACTGCAAGACATTCTTTTTCGCTAGTTGAGTAGTTGATTTCAGCTTTATTCAACTTTCTGCTAGCATATGCCACTGGGCTTAATTCCCCATCCAATGCATCTGATTTCTGTAGTAGAGTTGCTCCTAGCCCAATATTACTGCATCCGTCCTTACTATGAATTCTTGACTTAAGTCAGGTAATTTCAAAATGGGTTTACTTGTGAGCTTTTCCTTCAACTCTTGGTACGTCATTTCACATTGTGGTGTCCATGTAATGCGATCTGGATGTCCTTTACGTGTCAATTCAGTTAACGGTGCACATATGGAATTAAAGTTTTTGATATACTTCTGGTAGAAACCACATAATGAGACAAAGGATCTCACGTCCTTCTTGGTTTGTGGTCTCGGGGCTTTCTGTAGTTTCTCTAAATTCTTTGGGTCAGGGGTCATATTTCCCTGATAAACTGTGTGTCCCAAAAATTCCAATTCTTTACATCCAACGCAACATTTAGTTGGTCGGGCTGTTAAATTTGCCTCCCTAAGTCGATCAAACAGCATGTTCAGAGAGTCAATGTGTTCCTCAAATGTTTCTGTTGCTATAAGGATATCATCCATAAAATTTGTTATACAGGGATTATTCAGAGGATCCAATAATTTTCTCATCATTCTAGAGAAGACACTAGGCGCATTCTTCAATCCAAATGGCAATCTATTAAACTCATAGTGTCCTTCTGAGGTACTAAAAGCTAGGTATGGTCTAACCTCAGGCTTTACTGGAATCTGATAGTATCCTTTACTCAGATCCACTTTTGAGAAATATTTTGCTTTATTTAGTCTGGCAAACAGCTGATTTGTATCCGGCAATGGATCCACCTGTCCTTCTGTAATAGCATTCAGTCTCCTGTAATCTATACAGAGTCTATGTTCTCCAGAGGGCTTCCTTAAGAGTACAACCCCGGAACTATACGAAGACTCACTGTGCGAAATAATTCCTTCCTTCAATAGATAGTCTATCTCTTCCTTCAAAGCTTTCTCCTTAGCAAACGGAATCGAATATGGTTTCATACAGACAGGTGTGGAGTCTATGAGTTTCATATCATATTCCAATAGGTTTGTATGCCCTGGTCGGTCTGTTAACACCTCTGCATGATTATTTAGAACCTGTTGCACTCTCTCTTTCTGAGTTTTCGTTAAATGTGTACTGATTTTCACCTGTGCTGCTGTCTCACAGGGGTGTAATGGATATTCAAATGATGAAAGTGGTTCCTTTTTCATCTCCATGGCGATAGACAAGGTCAACAAGTGTGTCTCTTCCTGATGTTCTCTTTCCAAATATTTCTTCAGGAGATTCACATGATAGATTTTTTCTTTCCCCTTCTTTTCTATCTTATAATTTGTTCTAGACACCTTCTCTAAAACTGTATATGGACCCTGCCATCCAATTTGTAACTTATTCTGACTCTCGGGCAAAAGAAGCAGTACCTTCTCTCCCACAGCCAAATCTCTGTTTTTCGCCTTCCTGTTATAATAGGCAGCATGTTTCTTCCTGGCTTGTTTCAAATTTTCATTGGCAAGTTTCCAGCCAGTTTTTAACCGAGTGGTCAGCTCATTCACATATTGGTATGAAGATGTAATGTTTTCCTCTGCCTTTTCATCAGTCCACGTTCTTAACATAGCTACATGTGGACCTTTAATTGTGTGGACCTATTTGTCCATGCACCGGTATGGTCTCTTCCACTCGAAGCTTTATAGTGATGATTTTTCCTCCCAGAATTTTCATTCACAAAACGACCGCTACCAATTTTTCTTTTGGGGCTTTCTCCCCACTTAAAATTCTTGATGAGAGATTTCCTCTCTACATCCTCTTCCTCCAGTTTGTTTAAGTCCGATTGAGGGATTTTCGGCTTATCCTGGGGTAAGACATCTTTTTGCACTCTCCGCATAGTGGCCATTGTAAAACAGTTAAGTGAAGCTTGTCCGTGAAAAGGGGCTTCCCATTCCATTTGGTCCACTGTATCAAATCTATTTCTCTTCTTATTTTCAGGCCTACTTTTGCCCCGTGGCGTGTCTAGGTCCTGATCAATGTTCCCACTTGTGGGTGTTCCCTCATGTGCTATGCTACACCTTTCTACAAAATTCTCAATGTCCCATCTTGCTTTGGGCCAATAATAATTGTGAGCCACCTTTTGAATGATGGTACCTATCTTCTGATGGTCCCCATCTGGTTTCACATGTAGGCTCCTTATTAAGTCTGTCCTATATCTTTTTGGAAGAACCAGCTGTCCGTGACCATTGGATCTAGCTCCAGTCTTCCTATACATCAACTTGTTTTTCATGTAAAAATCTCCCTTGCCTGGAGTTGTATGACAAGTTGACAATTTTCTGAAACAAGGCTTGAGTGTTTTATCCCCAGCCTGTGCCTTCCTCATCTCTTCTGGAGTGGTATCTAACATAATATCCTCCTCCTGTCTTGAGGTCGACCTGACCTGAAGGGTTGCCATATACACAGGTTTCCTTCTGCAATGGTCAGTGTCATGATTGTTCATCTGACAATTTTTACACCACCTTTTTCCTTGGTTGAAAGATTTTCTTTCATCATATTTCCTTTCATCGAATTGTGGGAATTTATTTTTATTTTCATACCGTGGCCTATCAAATTGGTGCTTACCTTTATTTTGATCCCTAGGATCAAATTTATTAAAGTTCTGTGGTGCCCTAAAGTTATCCACTTGTTTCTTTTTATTACCTGTTACCTCTGCTTGGGCTGCTTGATACCTTTCATCAACATTTAGCAACTCACCCAGCCTCTCTGCACCTTGTTCCATGAGAAACTTTCTCAGGTCTGGAGCCATGGACTCTCTTAGTTGCTCTATAAGGACCATTTCCTTAAGATCTTGGGTTTTCCCCAGAGAAGTCCATTTCTCCAAGTATGTCTCTATTCGTGCAGAGAACTGGTGATAGGTTTCACCTGACAGTAGTTTAGCATTCCTAAATTTTTTCATGTAAAACTCTGCATTCTTTTCATATCTTAACAAAAGAGCCTGCTTTAGCATGTCATAATTTTCCTGATCACCTCTGCTCATTTTTGCAAAAACTTCATAAGCTGCCCCACGAAGTCCCTGAGATAACTTTAAGCTCCACCTTTCTCTCTCTAACCCATACGTGGTAGCTAATAGCTCATACCTATTTATATAGCTCTCAATATCATCGTCTTTCTCAACAAAATGATCTAAATGAAAGTTCATAGCTGAGATTGAGGCTCCCTGAGTAACCGTAGCATCAGAGGCAAAGGGACTGGCACCATTTTCGGGAGCATGGCCTTGAAACTCAAACTCCCTTAGTCGTAACTCATGTTCCCTTTGTAATCTTTTCTCCTCCTTTTCTGCTTCCCTCTCTGCAGTCAATCTTCTTTCTTCTGCAGCTTGTCTTCTTTCCTCGGCTTCCCTTTCTGCAGCTAATTTCTTCTCTTCTCTTTCTGCAGCTAATCTTTTGTCTTCTCTTTCTGCTTCCAATTTCTTAGCCTCAGCCTCAATCTGCAACCTCTTAGTCTCAGCCTCAGCCTGTAACTTCTTAGTCTCAGCCTCAGCCTCAAACTGTAACCTCTTAGTCTCAGCCTCAGCCTGTAACTTCTTAGTCTCAGCCTCAGCCTCAAACTGTAACCTCTTAATTTCCTTGTCAGCCTCTAACCTTCTTTCGGCCTCTTTTTCTAATCTTCTTTCTTCGCGTTCAATAAATTTGTCACATTCTGTCGTGACATAGGCAACCATAACTTGCCCATCTAATCCTAACTCTTTTGCAGTCTGAACCGCAGCAGATCGAAATTTGGCCAGGTCCGCCATTGTCTATCAGGTAAATTTATATAATGTCTAACTAACAATTTAATCTCTAAATATCTAATGGACAACACAGGCACCGTGAGCTCAACCTTATTCAATTCCACCCAAGGATACTTTTTAATTCTTATATTCCCTGAAGTGAATTACCCCCAATATTTTTAATAGTGAAAGATTCAAAATCCCAAGAGCGAGACCCCAATATATGTGGTGAAGTGGGATGTTATAAATATTTATAGGGGACTTAGTGTACTGACTGAGATCAGCTGTGAAGGTATCTATATCTATTAAGAGTCGTGTACTATAGATAACCTTACTTGCTACCACATATCTATATATCTCAGTCAGAATTATTCTGGAATAGTGTGGTGACTACGTTTTGTGTCTAGGGTATGTGTATGATGAAGTGTAAGTCACAACAACAGACAAATAAACAATTTAATTTAATCCACTACTCTTAACAACACTGTGACACTCACATACATATAACACTCTATGAGAATATCTTAAAGAAGTCACTCGTAACTTTTCAAATAACAATATGTATTAATTGCTGTCAATAATGTATTTGTGTCCTGATTCAAAGACAAAGGAACCAGGAATCACAATCAATTTTAATTACAAGTTATGTACAGAAGGTATCAATATGAATATTGTAGTGACATATCTTATTAAAAATATCCTATGTGTCAGTTGTGTAGTGGTAATATGAGGTAATACTGGTTTTGTTTTGTTCAAGCTCTGTTGGTATTTGTCATCATGACTTCAATAGTTTGTCTTAAGGAAACTAGTTTTTGAGATGTTCTCAATTCTGGATATTAACACAATTTACTTCCCCTCTTAATATTATTTGTACAAAGTCATTTCAAGATGAGGGGACATAATGTTGAGCTCAGCTGGCCAATTCGCTTATCTGGCGTGATGGCGGCAGGAAAGGACTCCTCTGCTCGAATTCTCCTCTGGGCTCAGGAGACACCTCACTGATAGCTAAAAAGACCAAGGAGTATGCTGTCCGACTCAGGATTCAGCAAAGCTCTGACCAGGTGCTGCTCACTACCATCAAGACCACGGTCCCTGAAATCAAGAAGGATGTACCTTCTACTTTATAACTAACTTATACTCTCTGTTTACACTGATCACAACACAACACAAACATTGAGTTCAGAGCGTTAGGCCAACTGTCAGCTTCATTTGAAATACTTTATTCCAGTATTACCCTTCTTAATGGTCACTACGCCTCTGCACTTCCAGCATTATTTCTTTCTAGTCAATCATCCAGGTGTCAGTGTACTGTTTGGCCATTCCATGCCGTTTGACTTTCCTCCGACACCCTCTGTTCAGGCTGGAGCATTATAGGCTTTACCTCACGTTTGCCACTGAACTACACATATATATACAGGCATAAATCAACAATTCACATTCAATTTTCATTAAAAGATATTGAATGGTTCAAGCTTACCACAATTCATAAGAATAAACACATATACGTTGATTAGCAATGAATTCTGGCACAAACTGGCACAAATTCCCATCTGCCTATGTTCCAGGCTTTTATTTAGCAAAATATAAGCTGGCTTCAACGCACAGTTGCTTTATCAAGCTTATTTGCACTACTGGTCTCGAACTAACGCTCTGAATTGTGTATATCAGCGAGTCTGACCAATGAGCCCCGTTTCGACAAGTGTTTGAAAAAATGTTACCCTTTTCCCGTTTCCCTTGACAACGAAAGATAGTATTTATAGTCCGACCAATCGTGGTTAGGCTTTCATTTGTTGCGCTCCAATCAATTTGGAGTTTACATGGTAGACTATTTCTGTAACGCAAAGTTTTTTTTTTTTTTTTCAAACACGTTATAAAAAAATGTTATGAGCAGAAATGATTCCATGCTGTCAGGCACCCTCACTATTTTATTTTGGGTATAATTTATTAATTCCTGGACTATTTGCGTAACGTTTTACATATTATTTGTCAGCAAACCCTAAGGAACCCAATTATACCAATTTAAACGAGCTACGTGGCTGCGTTCAAAATATGTATTTTCTACCTCCTGTTTCGAAGATGTGCTGTCTGGGTACTGTTATGTTTTCAACCGTAAACCCATCTATTGTTATCTTTCCTAATAAGCGTTTTTTATGATTTTAAAACCTAACTCTGGGGAAGGGTAGTGTATTTTATCACTGTCGATCTGAAAAAAAGTTAGTGCATGGCCTTACACGCGTGATAGTGATAATTGTGTATCGCGCGACGCGTGTTTAGTGTTCGGCTTTCTGCCTCTCCCTTCTCGCTATCCTTTTGTCCATCTGTCTGTTGTTCTTGGTAACATAGTGTAGAAAAAGACATGAATGGAATTTAAAATTTAGGTCAACTTGCATATTTCAAGGTTTTTCTTAGAAAGGCAGCACATTTTATTGTGTGTTTGGGAAACGCGTGTATGTTGCAGAAGGCCTTTAATATCACGTGAAACGTTACAATTTGCATACGCAGTAGAAAACAAGGGGATTTCGAGTACAGTAATTGTGACAGCACTGTTCTTTACCATTCTTCTTCCTTTATTTATTATATGTATTTATTAGGCTTTATATTTACTTAATAATTTATATATGTGGATTAGAATATTTCATGACAGTCCCTGAAACAAGAAGGTTGTACCTCCTACTTCATAACTAGTTTATAATCCATTTACAGACTGAACACAATACATAACAAACACTGAGTTCAGAGCGGTAGGCCAACTGTCAGCTTCATCTGAAATAATTTACACCAGTATATTCCTCCCTAATGGTTACTACGCCTCTGCAATTCCAGCATTATTTCTTTCTAGTCCATAAGATAGGTGTCAGTGTACTGTTTGGCAATTCCATGCAGTTTTACTTTCCTCCGACACCTTCTGTTCAGGTTGGAGCACTATATAGGCTTTACCTCATGTTTGCTACTGAACCACACATATATACAGACATAAATTATCAATTTACATTCAATTTTCATTAAAAAGATATTGAATATATCAAGCTTACCACAATTCATGGAATAATACACAGTTACGTTGACTGGCAATGAATATTGCACAATTTCGATCTGCCGATGTCCCAGGCTTTTATTTAGAAAAATATGCACTGGCGCTCAACGCACTGGTTCTGTAGTAAGTTTATTTGAACATGTGGTGGTGACCTGATGCCTCTGATTGACTATATTCGCGGGTCTAACCAATCGTGCCATGTTTACCCAATCGTTTGAAAAAAAAGTACTCCTACTCCCGTTTCCCCTGACAACAAAAGATAGTATTTATAGCCCGACTAATCGTGTTTAGCCTTACATTTCTTGCGCTCCAATCAAATCGGATTTAACATGGAGACCCATTTCCCGTACAATGGTGGTGTGAAAATCTGCCACTGAGCGATTCTGATCTTGGGTGTTGTCTGACATCCCTCACTATTTCTTTTGGCTATAATTTGGTAATTCCTAGACTATTTGCGTAACGTTTAACATATTCTTTGTCAGCAAGTCCTAAGGAACCCAAATATACAAATTTAAAGGAGCTAAGTGGCTGCGTTCAAAATATGTATTTTCTTCTACCTCCTGTTTACTTCGAATACGATGTGGTGTCTGGGTACTGTAATGTTTTCAAACGTAAACCAGTATAATGTCATGTTTCCTAATAAGCGTTTTGTGAGTTTTTAAAAACTAACTCTCGTGTGTGTAGTGTTTTTTATCACTGTCGATTTGAAAAAAGCTAGTGCTTGTGGCCTTACACGCGTGATGGTAGTAATTGTATAGCGAGACGCATGTTTAGTGTTGCATGCGTTCCTGCTTTCAGCCTCTCCCTTTCTTTCTATCTTTAGTCCATCTGTCTTTCGTTTTTTTGTAACGTAGTGTATAAAATGACATGAATGGAATTTTAAATCTAGGTCTGGTTGCGTATCTCAAGGTTTTTCTTAGAAAGGGAGTAGACATTTTATTGTGTTGGGGAAACGCGTGTATGCTGCAGAAGGCTTTTACTATCAACGTGAAACGTTACCATTTGCAGACGCAGGAGAAAACAAGGGGGATTTCGAGTACAGTCATTGTGACAGCACTGTTCTTTACCATTCTTCTTTCCTTTTATTGAATTTATGTGTTAGGCTTTACATTTACTTTTTAATTTATATATGTGGATTAGAATATTTCACGACACTGACATAGGACCAACTATGTCAATTGCAAGCTTGGTGAAAGGCCGTAATGGCACATCAGTGACTTGTAAGGGTGCAGCGTGGTGCTTGCCCCTACGTGCTACCTTTTGACAAGTTGTACATGACCTGCAGTATAGCTTTACATCTTTGTTAACACAGGGCCAATAAAAATTTGAGGTGACATGAAACAGAGTACGCTTAATCCCCATATGACCAGCTAAAAGCGAGTCATGGGCAGTATTCAATACAATAGGTCTAAAACTCTTTGGAATAACTACCTGTCTCCTGACTAAAACATAGTTGTCAAAGCATCTAGTCAGTACTGAGTTTTTAAATTCAAACCAATAACGTGAAGTTTTTGTCTTCTTCACATGCTTGCTTTCTGCTAGAGCAAACAATGGTTGCAAAGCAACATCTTCGCGCTGTTTGGCAGCGAACGACTGGGGGGAAACATTCTGAAGAGATGCTCTCTCACTAAATGGTATAGCTGGCTCTGCCTTGGATTCAGTAGCATGCTGGGCCCTAGTGACTACAGCGTTAGCCAACATTGGGTGAGATTCAACCCATTTATGTATCTCATCTGGGGAGCAATCCTTAATACCTGTTATATTACCAAGGATAAGGTCTGATACTGGTTCATCAAGGACACATGCCCTTACCTTACCTGTAAAGAAGGGTGTGGCAATATCTATTTCTGCCACTGGGTAACACTCTATACTCCCACCAAATGTTATGCACTTCACTGTTTTACCAGTAAAGGCAGATTCATCAATTAGCGATCTACGGACTCCGACAGTGGTACAGCCAGAATCACGAAGGACACTTACATGCCTGTTATACAGAAAACCAGTATATAACGTGAGGCGTTCCACGTTCTCACAAGATGACATAGCAGGTAGAGCATGCCCGCAGATCAATCTGGGCTGTGAACCAGGTTGGAATAAAGATTTGCATCCATAACAATTTTCATCATTAAGTGAGCTAACAATACATGCATTGGCATGGTCGGCTCCCTTCTCATCATTCTTCTTTGCAGTTACACATGCATTACCCTTTTCATGATTGCTATTGTCATTATGCCCACAGTGTTTGTTAGTGCTGTTTCCATAATATTTCTTATAAGTTCTATTCCTAGCACATGACCAACATCTGCCATTATTCCTATTACCACTGTAGGATGCATTGTCTTGTGTGGGTCTATGATCCATCCGTTTGTGATGCATTTCCTCATTACGGCTAGAATTCTGTCGCCACTGACCTTGGTTTGAATAACCATAGTCTCGCCTCTGTGGGAAGTTAGATGGTGACCTCTGCCTTGGGAAGTTATATTTTCCTCGGTAGTTGGATCTATAACTTTGCCTTACTCTGCTGTCCACACTCTGTGATCGAGGTCTATGACCACCATCTCTAAAGTCATGACGAGCCACACATACTGGGAGTGCGTCCTTTATAGTTGGTTTGTGAACCTCTTTATCTGGGTGAGCTGTCATATATTGTCTCCCAAGTATCTCCATTGCCTCAAGGTCTTTTGGTTTTATTTCTTGAAAAAATGAGGCAAGATCGGTGCTACATGCCGACAACACCTTGTCACGTAACATTAGATCAAGTAAGCCAGTGAAGGTCTTATCAATTCCGGACAATTCTATCCATCTTTTAGAATATAATTTTATTAATGAGATAAATTCTCCAAAGTCAGCTTTCCTGCTAGGCAGACAGGAATGAAATTTATCACGGAATCCTGCTTCTGTAAGCTGAAATTTACGTAGCAATGTCTCCTTGACAACATCGTAGTCTTCTCTACTACCGCTGTCCAGAGCAAAATAAGCCTGTAGAGCGTCCGCTGTTAAAAAATCGCATAATGTTGCACTCCATTGACCCTTGGGGATCTTCAACGCACTGACCTTGAGCTCAAAACGTTGTAAGAAACTATCGACGCAGTCGATTTGTTGGTTGAAATTAGGCAATCGTATCCGGTTTGTGGTCACAGGTGTACTAGATGATGTGTTTGGAGCGTCCAACTCCAATTTTCTTAGGGCGACAGCAACATCTATATCTTTCTGAATACGCAATTTCTCTATCTCCAAATCAGTTGCTTTCTGAGCAGTTGCAGCAGCTAATCTTAATTTTTCTTGCTCAGCGTCAGTCTTTAGATTTTCTTGCTCAGCATCAATCTTTAGTTTTTCTTGCTCAGCGTCAATCTTTAGTTTTTCTTGCTCAGCGTCAATCTTTAGTTTTTCTTGCTCAGCGTCAATCTTTAGTTTTTCTAGCGCAAGAGCTTGTGCAAGATCTTTTTCTTTCTCTTTCATCTTCATTCTCTCCAATTTCTCCTTTTGTTCTAACTTGTCCTTCTCCAAATCTTGTGTCTTTTTCTTCTCATCATGTTCTAACTGAAGACGTTTTAATTCACGTTCATTCTGTCTTTCAATTCTTGCATTATAGCTGTCAAATTGTGCAGTAGCAAACGCCTCTAGTTCCGCTCCTTATTTATTAAATTTAATCCCAATTTCTATAAAGTCCTGAAAGGAAGACATGGTTTCCTACCAGAAACTACTTTCTGTTCAAAATATAATGATATTTATAATGATGAACAATACAAAACTCAATAACTATGTAAGTCGTACAAACCCACCAAGGACATAATTAGAATGTGTTAAATTATGGTGATATTGTTAATGAACACTGTAATGCTCAATACATGTTATAATAAAAGAAAAAAAAAATATGCAAAATTATGCCATGTATATCAATGGGTCCAAACAAATGTACAATGAAAAGATGAAGGCAATGATGTCAATGACAATGATGATGATGATGGTATATTTTCAAATACAACACCCACAAAAACAAATCAAAATTAACTAAAATAAGACAACAAAAACAATATTCTATAGTAACATGTTTAAAAAAAAATAATTATTAGTTACTACAAATAATTCACAACTAAAACGAAACAACCGTCACATTAACAACTAAAGAGAAGAAGGTATAGAAAGCACTATTACAACAACTGACAACGCGAGACATATATACGAAACAATAACAAAACGTGATACCTAACACCACATCTAAACAAAAATGAAATGTTCGCAATGCAAAAAAGGACTATCAGTATGAATGCGTCAAAGCGCTAAAATTCCTTAAATGCAAACCTCACATAAACCTATAGAAAATCACCTTTCATCATACTTCCGAAGATGAATGAAAAAAAAATGATACCTAAAAAAAAAATTGGCAACACTGAACATATAGAATAGAAAAAAAAGAAAAATAGCATAGATGGAGCACGCTATTAAAGCACAAGATGCTTTAAACAAGCTTTTAAAATGAAGCTAAACCTATCGTAAACTGCAGACTAAAGTGTTTTGGTCTGAACACGGCGTAATTTAGTTTACACTGTCTCGCATGAATCAGGAACACTAAGCCAAAATAGAAACTATAGTTCTGAAAACTTGTTTTATAATATGTCGTCTGGTCGAACTATTTTATTTATTTCTTAATAATAAGGTCCGTAAAGTTTCTTTTATAGATTTATAAATGTTAGTACACGTATGGTCCCTGAAAGTCTTCAATGTTTTTGGAAAAATAGGTACTTCGTTTGTCTTTAAAATATTCCATTACAGAAATCATGCGTGTTTGTTGACGTAAATTCCTGCTGCCGTTAAAGGTCACGGGGCGTGGCTAATTTGCCGCAGTGCGTCGAAAAGTTTCGCTTTGTACTGGAAGTTCATTTGCGCGATTACTGGTTTAACCACAGTGTTTGCAAAAACGTTCGTTTGCACGAAAGTTCATTTACACGAACAAAAAGTCATTGTTATACAGCGCAGCACTTCAAAATAGCTTAAAACACGTTGCCTTAAAAGTGCATCTGAACTCCTGTTTTATGTTCACTCATGTTATAGTTCAATTGATGCAAATGCATTTTAGATAACTTGGTGCACATAATTAATTCAGGCATTAAACATCGCGAGGCACAGGCTTGGCTACCCATCTGTTAAGTGGTGTGTGGTTTATTTATATTTTTCGTGCTTATTCCTGCCTTTAGCTTTTGCACGACTGTTTGTTTGTATCCCATATAGATAGGAATGTGATGTCCAGGGTTCTCTCTTTATGTGCCTGGCGAATAAACATTAATTCTTAGTATTAACTTACTTTGTGCACACATCTCTTTCTCCAACGAAAGTAATAATAACTGAATGACGGTTTGTAACTTTATTACACATGACGACGAACTTCACATTAGACCCATTGATGTGGTCAGGCAATAAGAACATAATCCAGATTAATAATAATAATAAAAGTCACTCATTTTCATGAACAATTATGAATGTTAAATATGCCATACATTATAATACCTCCATGTAAAAACAGGAATATACATTAGGGTTATCCACACATGCCCACACACACATCTGTGCCGCCTAACGGCTGGTCACTCAATGCCCACTTCGCTAACTCTCTCTCGTTTTTTTACCTGTCTTGTTAGCAAAACTTCCCCAGCCAGTCTCATCACGTGACATAGGGTGGCTATTTGGGTGAAGTGGCAAAATGCCAAACTCGGCGTTAAAATTAATGCATTTTCTACTCCCAACAGGGTCATATTCATCATTCTCTAGATGTATCTTATTACTTATTTTTCATGATTCGTAGTAGTCATAATCAGTTATTACAGGCATATACTTTTGGATGGACACTATAATCAACTTATCTAGATGTATCTTTGTGCTTATTATTGATTATTCTTAGCAGTCATAATCAGCTATTACTAGTCTTTACTTATTGATGGTCACATTAACCAACGTCTCTAGACGTACTTTTGTACTTTTTTTTAGCCAGTTGGCTAAGCGGCTACAGCGCTTGCCTCTCGTCGCAAAGTTACTGTGTTCCGGGATTCCACATCTTCCTCATTATGTCCATTCTGTCTCCAGTTATCTTCTTCTTGTGTTTTTGGTCGACTTCTGCCCATCTCTTCCTGGCGATTTCAGAACAAGGACTGCCTTATAATGCTATCAACAGGTTTCCTCAATGTGTGTCTTATCCATTGCCAGCGTCTTCTTCTCAATTGTTGTTCCACTGGCACTTGTCTGGTTCTTGTCATCAGTTCTACATATTATCCCGTTTCAATCCTTGTGCTCTATGCAAGCACCCGTTTATGAAAGTCTGTAGCTTTTTGGTTGTTGTTTTTGTTGTTCTCCATGTTTCAGAGCCGTACTGTAGAACTGACGTGACATCTGAGTTGAAGATTCTTATTGTTTTAATACTAACTGATGGTCAAATGTGTCAACTTCTCTAGAAGTACGGTTCTTGCTTATTTTATAATTCTTGGTTGTTATTATCTACTTCAAGGGTGCAAAGCATAGGAGGAACAGCCAAAAGCGCATATTGGCATCAGCAGTACCATTCCTGGAACAAAAAAAACTATAAGGAGAAACCAACAGCCTCGCTGCTTTCGTCGACCTAATGAAAGTGAACAAACAAGAAGAAGCAGAATCAGTTGTTACAGGCACAGTTATTGGTGGTCCTCTTAATTAACTTCTGATTGTCATCTTAATCAACTTCTGATGGCTATCTTAATCAACTTCTGATGGCTCTCTTAATCAACTTCTGATGGTCCCATTAATCAACTTTTGATGGCTTTCGTAATCAGCTTCTGATGGTCATCTTAATCAGTTTCTGATGGTCATCGTAATCCGCTTCTGGTGGTCATCTTAATCAGTTTCTGATTGTCATCTTAATCAGCTTCTGATGGTCATCTTAATCAGTTTCTGATTGTCACCTTAAACAGTTTCTGATGGTCATCTTAATCAGCTTCTGATGGCCATCTTAATCAGTTTCTGATGGTCATCTTAATCAGCTTCTGATGGTCAT